>OU342735.1:470705674-471031680 GCA_910589765.1 Avena atlantica | reverse complement strand
ATTCATTTGGGGTGTATCTAGACTTGTTTTAGGATGTAGGTTCACTCAACTTTGGGTGAATCTGATTTCATTTTCTTCAGAAACCTGAAACATCTTATATTTTGTAGTGTAAGTGCAAACCAAAAACTTTGTTAGCATGTACAGTGTTTGATGCGTATGCCGCGCTCATCTGGCATCCCGTCCTGATGCAGCCACCGGCCCTAAACATCCGCGGGCCCCACCACATATTCACCCCATCATTACCTTTAGAAAAGGGGGGGAACAGGAACCCGAGCCGCCATTGCCTTCCATTTCTTTCTCTTCTTCGGGTGCCTTTTCTTCAATCCCACAACGCCAGCGATAGATGTCGAACTCCAGTACAACCTCCGGCCCCTCATGGCCGCGGTATGGGGCAGCGCAGATGACGAGGTGCCCTGACTGCCCACGCATCGCGCATGAATGAAACGATTGGTCACTAAGAACGAGGAAAATGGCAACTGTGGGCGCGAATTTATGAAATGCGAGAGCAAGCCAGAGGAGGGGAAGGTTAGATCTGAGTTCTTCAAGTCAATTTGTTGATTTTGTTGCCATTTTGGTTCTTCCCCGAATTGGTATTGAATCAGGGTTCATCTACCCATCCGATTTCAGGATCTGAAGAATTGTAGGAATTTTGAGTGGATGGATGAGTACATTGAGAGGATTAAACTAGAGGGCACAGTTGATCGGAAGGGGGGCGCATCGATTGAGCTCAATTACCTCATAAGGTCGAGAGCTCGGGCTCTGAAATCGTTGCTACGACGGGTGATGCAGAAGTTAGGGAGAACTGAAGAAACTCAACAAGCAGTTAAGGCAGATTATCGATCTGAACAAGCAGGCGAACATGATGAATGCTGTATTTTATTTTTGTGCAGTTGCTCTTGGGTTGGTCTATCTGCTGATCATTAATAGTAGACACTGTAATAAGTGTATCAGTTAGCTTCCTCATGCTTTGCACGCCCTGAATAAAAAGCACCACGAATTTACCAAGTTTTCTCCGTTTGCTTCTCTTTATGCACATGTTTCATGTAACAAAATACTCCCTCTGTCACAAAATAGATGTTTAGGTTTTTCAAAATTGGATGAATCTATATACTAAATAGTGTCTAGATTCATTCAATTTTTGACATATTTGAGACATCTATTTCGAGACAGAGGGAGTAGATAAAAACTTTGTACGCTGGTTCTTGCTTTTCATACATGGCTTGGCAATATCACTCTTATACTTAGATGTATCAACTGGGTGGGATCATGTTGTCCAAGTGTCGAGTCACAAAACCACAAATTGATTATGGTGTTTCTAGCCAACCGAGAGAGGTCATCATAATTTCTTAGCATATAGTGTTTATACTAAGATCTATTAACTAGGTAGATATTTCTCAAAAAAATTAAACTAGGTAGGATTATGTTGGCCAAGTGTTGACTCATTTACTACAACAAGTTGATGAAAAGAGTTTCAGGCCAGCCCATGAAATGTTGGCATGCGCGCCCACATTTGGCGTAAAGTGTCTCATCATGTCTAGGCATAGCAGTCTTATAATTAGATCTATAAAGTAGGTAGGACCATGTTGGCCAAGTGTTGACTCATATGCTACAAGTGTGTGTCATAGCACTCTTATTCCAATAATACAACCGGCTTGATGTCTATAAGGTTATTTATAGTCAGCTTATAGTCAAGTAGTACAATAGTTATCTTCAAAGATCTACTACTTTATACATATATGGCCCACTCACATACTCACATAGTGTCTAGGAGCACGCGCAAGAGCTGGCTATTACATGAGAGCCCATCACTTTTCTGTCACCTTTTCTCTCCCATCCAACTAAGCAAAACAATACTAGTTTAAGCCTTATAGCCGGCTGACTAGGACTTATTGTACTTGCTCTAAGAGCCCATCTCCTTCTCTTTTCTCTCACTCTTCTCTCTCATCCAACTAAGCAAAACAATACTATTTTAACTCTTATAGTCAGCTGACTAAAATTTATTGTACTTGCTCTTAGGATCAACTCGTTAGGATCACGTTGGCCAAGTGTTGAGTCACACACCACAAGTTGATAAAGGAGTCTCTAGCCAACCCAAAGAAGCCTATAGCATTGGAGTGAATCTACGTGATGAACTGACCCACCTGTGGGCCGGTCCTGAGATTTCAGGGCCCGGGGCGAAACTAAAATTTTGGTCCTCCTTCCTAATTTTTTTGATATACAAGAATGAAATGATGAAGAATAATACTTGAAGTATACCCATTTGCAATATTCATATAAAAATGAAAATGTTTACATATTACCTTCAAAATTCTCCGTGTATTCCTAGAAGCGAGTAGTAGGTGATAATAAAATCAATATCAATCTCGTCCAATAACTTCTCGATGTCGGATCATAAATAATCACACTAATTGGTTCCTCATCAACACTAGCAAATTTTGTAGGAGATGAATCAAATGCGATATCATGATCACTTACATTGTTATTACCCGCGTTGATGTCATCGTTCTCCTCTATACCAATATCATCCTCTAGATATATTACTATGTTACTCAGCAAGAACTACTACCTCCCTTTCGGTTTATAAGTCTTGCGCGTACTTCTATGTCGTCAAATTGAGCAACTTAGTATCAGGTATATATTATAAAATGTATATCATCGAAAACTTTAGACTTATATTTTACTTTTCTTAGCACCGGAATAAGGTGCCATAACCAATTAACTACACTAAAAATATAAAGAAGAACAACTATTAGAACAAAAATTAGGGCAACGTTAGACTGTAGAAGACTGAGATCATAAATTCAGAATTCGAACCTATAGACGCTTGAACGGCCAAAGCGAGACGAGAGATAGGCCACAGACAGAGGCAGAGGGCGAGGGGAGATAGGCGACGATCGGCCGATAGGTGGCGGCTTGCTGCTTTCTGCGTGCAGACCTTCCTACAATCGACAGCACAGTGTTGAGTCAGGTTGAGGCAGGAACTGGGGTGCAGTGTGCCTTCATACGATACAATCAAAGAGGATAGCTGATCTAATCGCAGGTTAGGTACGTGATGCCGTGATGGACTCCAAATTGAAACGTATGTGTATGTCCAGCAAAGAGGAGCTCAATCTAGCCCAATAGAAAACTCAAAATTGTTATTTTTTATCTTTTTTAAGATCTATTATAGCTTATATATGCAGCACATATCTGGGGAGGGCCCCCCAAATTTTGGGCCCGGGCGGCTGCCCCTCCGCCCCCCCCCCCCCCCCAAGGGTCGGCCCTGTGACATGTCAGCGCGGTTAGCCGACGTCCTTATACATTACAAGAAAAGAAAATCGTCAGTTCCTCGACCGCATAGTGGCAGTTCCTGCCGTCTCCTCGCCTCCTTGTTCCGTCGTAGTGCCCCTCTTCGACTCCTCCTATCCTTGTTCTTCTCCTCGTCATCTCCTGGTCTTCTTTATTCCTCGATAGGAAGGCATGGCGAGCAGCCGACTGAAGGTGAACTGGTCCGATCTCCCGGCCGACGGACCACTTGCCAAGATCGGCGAATCCTTCCTGGAGAACGAGGAGTACGTCGATGCCTACGCTGCTTGTCGGAGAGTCTGCGGCGATTGGTGCCGCGCGTTAAAAGAACCCGAGTTCCATCTCAACAACTGGATCCTGGTACATCACACACTCCAGACGTCGGCGACTTCACGTTCCTCAACCTCGCCACAGGTCGTTGCTTCACGACGAATCTAATGGAAGTTCAGCGCAGGTTCACAATTCATTCGATCAACATTCATTTGTTATTATGATACAAAGTTATTCTTAAACATGCATGTTTAATTGTGTACTCCCTTCGTCCACAAATAAGTGTACTTCTAGCCTTGTCCTAAGTCAAATTTTACTACGTTTGACTAACTTTTTAGAACAATGTACTAACATTTATGACACTAAATTGATATCTTTAGATTTATTTTTAAATCTGATTTTATAATATGTCAATTTAATGTATATATGTTCCTATATTTCTCTATAAAGTTGGTCAAATTTGGTTATGTTTGACTTAGACAAAAGCTAGATGTACACTTATTTGCGGATGGAGGGGAGTAGGTTCTTAAACATGAATGTTCTTGAACATTCTTAAGCAAAGTTTAATTGTATAGGTTCACTCATTTCTGATATATATATATAGTACATTTTAAAATATCTAGAAGATCTGTCTTATATTAGTGAACAAAGAGAGTATTTTCCATTGTACATATATCTTAGGGCTAACTGTTCTCTTCATCAAAAGGTTCTACTTCATCGGTTTTTTATCGTGGCGTCGTCGTTATTGCTCAGAGGGAAGAGCCGCACAAGATTCACCTTCTGAACCCACTCACCGTAAGTTCAACACTGAGTTTTAGGCGCAGATACCATCAAATGTTGTGGCATCTGTAGCCGTCACAAAGTCCCCATGATGGTGTTTGTTTCCACACTTATGAGAATTCTATTGCTTGGGCCGATGAGGCCACCCGACAGGGGATTTCAATGGAGTATTTGGAGAAGGAATTTATCCGTCCGACGTGCGATGCATTACCCCATTCCATGTGTGAAGTGTATGCAGTACAGGATGGTGGAGACATCGTGTCGACCAACATCCAGGTGGAGCAGCGCGCGAGCACAGTCAAGATGGCCAGAATAATTTCAGGTCCAGTCTTTGAAAAGATACGCGGAGCCTACAAGTTCTACCTTGTGGAGTCAGAAGGTGATCTGCTTCTTGTGTTGGGTGGGGTTTTCGCCGAAGGTCAACCGGTGCTTTACCGGGTGGACACGGAGAAACGTTGTCTCGAGGCTGTAGGTGACATTGGCAGCCGTGCCTTCTTTGTTCATTTTAACCGGTCGATCTCCATGACACTAGAGTGTACCCTAGTACAGTCCTAGCCTTGCATATACTCGCGGCTTTCTATCTTATATACAGTCGAGCTCGATACAGATCACGATCTTAAGGCTGGGATGGGGTACCAAGACTTGCAGATGGCGTTGGTCAACATGATCTGGAACGTTCACTGAGGCCTTACCGTATCGACAAGATACTGGCAGCACATTGCAGACGGGGGGAGTTCAATGAATTTCTCCTGCAGGACACGGGAGCGGACGCCGATGAAATATATAGGACTGAATAGCCTAGGTTATTTTCTCAATCGCTAGCGTGTTCAGATCTTTTTGAAGTAATAAATTTCAATGTATTTATTTTTAGTACTTTCATAATTCAGTGTGGTAGCTTTCAGAATTCTGTGTGGCGGCTTTCATAATTATGTGTAAGTACTATCTTTCAGCTTTACTCATAGAACTCAAGTTGTGATTACTGATTCAGAGTCTCACCTATCATGGTTTTTGCCTTAGTTTGAAAGAAGCACCAGAAATTAAAATAAATTCAAGAAATAGTGGAACTAAGTTGATGATGGTGTTTCTAGCCATGATGCTCGTAAATTTGACCTAGCCATGATGCTTGTGACAATTATGGACCCACAACAACATTGCATGGGATCTAAAATTAACCAATCTGAGTTGTCTAGAAACAACTGACCAACTTGTAGAAGTATGAGCCAACATTTGCTCAAACATGATCCCACCTAGTTATACTTAGATCTATCAAGTAGGTAGGATCATGTTTCTCAAACAAAAGAAGGAAATGAATTCCTCTCAAATTTGGCTAAAGTTTATGTTTTTTGATGTTTTATACGAAAGGAACTTGCACCTTTTATGGTTAAAAAATATATATGACAACTAATTTTGTTTTGTGTACAACATTACCTCCATTTGAAGAAACAAGAAGCATAATTAAGTCAATGGACAAAAATACATTGTCATATAACTTTGAGCTTAAATAACCTCATTTTCCTAGTAGAGTAGTTATTCACGGGCAAGCACTCTTTTTTTAATTGTTATTCTTGTGTTAAATAAAATGAGTTGTCTCAATCATTGCATCAACTAGCTAAGTTAGTTTGCACGAACTATAACCACATAGATAAAAATAATATTATAGTAGCATTACATAAACCCATCCATCGATGGGCACACGATACAAACGCATACAACTTACATAATAATAAACTAACTTACAACTAGAAAAACAGAAAAACAACGAGGCATCTTACCGGGCGCCGCATCTTCCATCCTTGGCTCCTCCTTGCGAGGTAGGGGCTCGCCCCTCACTCGTCGTCGTCCTCCGGCATGCGGTAGGGGAGGGTGTGCATGTTGCCCGGGAAGGGAAGATGGCACGGAAGTCGGTGAAGATGTTGTAGGTTGTCAATGCGATGAATTCGCATCCACACCAGAAAACCTGCCCGAGGAGCGTGAACGCGTCTAATGGGTTGGTGAAGTGCACGTATAGGCCGATCTCCAAGTCGGTGTTGCCGTCGTAGTACCTCTCCAGCCTGAACATGCGTGGCGAGCCCCTAGGAAGGTGGTGGTAGCCGACAGAGAGGAATAAATGCGCTAGTTCCATCGGCCCCTCCACCTCAAGATCGCCCAAACACGCAGTTCATTCTCGACAATGACACCGCCGCACTGCCGCTCGGGCGTGGTGGGTGGGCGACGGAAGGTGGGGCCGTTGAATTGCATGGTTGGGCTAGAGGGTGACGGCTGAAGAAGATGCGGTGGCGGGCTGGCGGCTGAAGATAGAGGAGGGTGAGAGAGGTGTGCGGAGATTGGGAAGAAATGGTGCTATTATATAGGCCGGGGCGGCCGTTGCAAAACCTAGTGTGAAGAGAGAGGAGGGTGAGAGGTGTGCGGTGGAGTTTGGTCTCCGTCGAGCAGTCAAAGCCGTCGCAGAGCATTCAAAGCGGCGGGACGGGTTATCCAAGCGGCGCGTGCATCGGTGTGCATCGACGGGTTATCCAAGCGGCGGGACGATAAGGCAGCATCGGCGCGTGCCCTGCATGCTGCGACGCTGCACGCAATAGCCAGGCTGCGACGCTGATGGGTTCAATAGCCAGGCTACGACGGGCATGCTGCATGGCGCATGCATGGCAAAGGCGCTGGAAAAGACGGCAGCGACGGGCGACGGGCACAGAGGCGTGGCTGCCACGAGCAGAGGCATAAACAGACCCGTTGGACGATGCGTGGACGGCCCAGCGGAACCAGATGCGACTCGCTGGAGGAAAAAACGCCAGCCAATCACGTCGAAGAAACTGGGCTCTCGTGGATCGCTCATGATTCCTCCTATAAGACCATATCACACGGCGGGAGTTTAGCGCACAGCGTCAGATGAACGGTCGAGGTTGGTCGTTAGGGTTAGCTGCCGTCACACAGAATCCTTCTAGAAGAACAGATCGAACGGACCGGGTAGCGCGCTAGGGTTAGATCGACGCTCCAGGTTGGTCGTCAGGGTTAGCCTGGTCAACGAATGGGGTTTTGAGGGGTTTTGAGCTCAGTCAACGGGGTTTTGACAACTTTGACCGTGCATAACTAATTCCCAAAAAAACGAAAAAATTCAAAAATTCAAAAAATAGTGAGATTTCGTACTAATACTGTATAGGTAGAATAGATGCTAAGGACATTTATTTGGATGATTTGGACAAGGTCGAAAAATAAGATGCTTAGCAATGGGGTCGTTTCCCCTTGCTTTGCAGGCCATTTCTAGCACATTTTTTGTGGCAATGAGATGTACTTCACAAAAGGACTAGGATTGATGAACTAACATGCATAATAGTACATAAAGCATTAAAACATCATAGAACAAACCAATAATCTCTAAAAAATATTGAATGTTCATCCAAATTATAAGTTCAATTCAAATTCAAATATGAATTCCGGTTCAAATTCAAATTCACATCACATAAGTTTTCACATAAAAGTACACAAACCAATACAACAATCAAGATTACATCAATGAAATATAGGTTTTCACATCAAAGTACAACAAACATAATGTTTCAATGGTTCTCACTCTATTTTGCTTGCCTCTTGCCGCTCGATCTCTTGTTAGTTTTTTCACTGCTTGGTTCAACATGACATAATTTGTTGATGCTCCTGGTTTTCTTACCAGGACCAGTTGGCCCCCACAACTTTTGCAGCAAAACCTCCTGAACTTGTTTTGGTGGCAATTCAACAGCCAAATCAGCGATGTTGTTCAGCACAACCTCGAGAACATGTTCAGGTGGCACCTCAATAGACTCTTTTGTTGCCTCTTCGGTTTGCAAATTATCCAGAACAGGTGGCAACTCAATAGATTGCAGCACAATATGACCAAGGGCATCATCTGCTTCCATTGCAACATCCACAACAGGTGGCAACTCAATAGCCTCATTTTGCCTTGTTTGATCATCAGTAAACATGATCTGCAACATTTCTCTTTTTTCCGAATCCACCAAGTCTTGCCTTTTTGGTTGGCCAGCATTTTTCAACAACAAGAGGCTGAACTAGACATTTTCTCCTAAAAAACATAACAGGTCATTTTGCAACAAAACAAAGTGAAGAAACAACAGTAACAGTAACAAAAAAAATATTGCATACTTCTTTGGCTTTTCAGGAGTGTAACGGCATTTGGAAGACCCAGTTCGGTGCCCAAGTTCCTAGAAAAGCTTGCATCTATTTTTGTTACCTTTTTTAGGTCTTTTTGGCTTGTCATCCTTTTTCCCTTTCTTACTACTCCCACCTTTCTCAAACCATGCCTTGAATATACTTTGCATAGGCCGACCAGCTTTTATTTTGGTCAGTGGAGGAGACATAGAAAATTCAAATTCTACTTCGGGCCATTGAGACTGGTCTATAAGTGCTGGGATTGGAGTTGCATATGCAGCTTTGAATTTTTCTATTGAATAATATTCATGCAAATATAGGTGCATATTTAACTTCGGTTTGGAGGCCAAGAAGAGTAGGGCATTCTCACATGGCTTTCTAGTGTGTTGCCACTCTAGGCAAGTGCATTCATGCACTTCAGTGTCAACAACATGTATCCTTCCAGTTTTTGTGTCTCTAACTTCAGCACCCCACAAAGAAGATTTCTCAACTTTCAAATGTGCAAGATTTCTACTCCTGTTGACAACCTGTTGTACCACTGCTGGAAGCTTGTCCCCTTGCAGGACATCACCAATTCTTCTTCTCAATTCCCACAAGCGCATGATCATGATCCTGATTTGGTCAACCATGTCATGTACAGGCAAGTCCTTTAAATCCTTCACCTTGTTGTTAAAACTCTCTGCCAAGTTGTTGTTGATATGATCACATTTGATGGCAGTATTAAATCCTGACCGATATCATAAGAGAGAGTGATAGGTTTGCAGCCATGTACCAAATTCATTGTTAGTACATGCTGCCATTATCTAACCAAGATGATATGAATGTGTCTGGGTAGTGTAAGATCTGGCTGCAGGCCACATGCGCCCAAATTCTTCTCCTCTGAACTTCTTGATCAAATTCATCCACATATGTCCAAAGCACTCTCTTTGCTCAGAATGGGGAAACACAGTCTTTACTGCATTTTCTAGGCCTTTGCATGCATCTTTATGAATTGCCAAAGGTGAGACTGTCCCTAAGCATCTTTTCAACTGCATCATAAACCATGTCCACGAGGCCTCGGTCTCTGATTGAAACAACCCAATGGCAACGGGGAACATCCAATTATGTCCATCCAGAGCATTGCATGCTGCTAGCTGACCATTCCACTTTCCAGTTAAAAATGAAGAGTCTATGCTTAAATATGGACGACATCCTGCTTTGAAGCCATCGATGCAAGGCTTTAAAGCCTAAAAAACTTAGAATAACACCTTGCCATCATCACTGACCTCCGTATCTATCTCCACAACACTGCCAGGTGACCTTTTCTCAACCTCTGCTTTGAAGTTATACAACATCCTAAAAGTATTTACCCAATCACCATACAATTCTTTCATTGCCCTTTGTTTTGCCTTCCACACAGTGCTATAATTCACCTTAATTGGGTAGTCCTTTTCCAAGTCTTTTTAGCCTCTTTGCAGTAGTGTTTGGTGTCTTGTCTAAAATAGGAGTGATCTTTTCAGCAACCCAAATTTGTGATGTCATTGTTGATACTCTCTGTGAACTAGGAATGCAAGTGTGTTCAAAAGGGATTTGATTAACTCTAATGGTGCTTCCATCTGGTTGGCGTCTAGCAGAAATGTACCATTTGCAAGGATTGGCGCCCCCATCAAAACCTCTACATCTAGCATAGAACTTCTTTTTATCAGTCCATTGAGTCTTGGCATCAAACTGCTTCTTGATTGCATAAGTTTTGAAACACATCCTAAACTCACCCATGCTTGGAAACAGTTTCCCTACTGCAATAACAGGGTTTCCCTTGTCATAGATAGTAACCAGCTCATCATAATGTGCATCATTTACATCATCTGCAGCATTCTCCATCATCTCTCTATCTACATCTTCATAAAATGTTCTGTTACCACCATCATCATCAGCCAAATTAGTTTCATCAGTCTTTTCCTTATCTCTGTCATCTACTGGAATGCCAAATATTTTGGCCATTTCTGTGTCAGTCGTTGGTGCTATGACTAAATCAGTAGTTTCATCTAACTCCACTGAATTACAATCAACATACATACTAGCCCCTGCATTAACACCTTGTCCTGCATCAACATCATTTCTGTCTGATAATACTGTCACTTCAGTTCGTATGGGCACCATCTGCCTCTGTGAGTCCCAATCATCATCTGACATTTGCGAAGCAAAATTTGAAGCCACATATCCAACCTTGGAATCTGCTTCCAGATCGATGAGCTCAGCATGAAAAGTAACCTATTTGTTTGTCCAGACATCTTGTCGATCAATTTCATCTACTAAATCTTCTCCATCCTCAATTCTCAAATATTCTCCCTTCCAATTTTCAAACTGTAACAATGAAACTTCCTGCTGTGGACCCCAAGGAACACTTTGCCCGATTTTCTCCACCAAATTCTTCACGGCCAATTCTTCCATTTGCTGCAGTTGCTGGGGATCAATATCTGCAAACTCAACCTCCCAACCCACAGATGTACCTCTCTCGATGTTACGTACACTACCATCACCTAGTTTCGCTTTAGATGGGAAGAACTTGAAATTGAATTGGAATTTTCTCCGCCACTCATAATCACCCCTGTTTTGTTTGAGTAGAGGCGGGCAGAGTGAGCTAGAGGAATTGGTGGTTATCCAAATGCGATCAAATCAAATGAAAAAATAGTGAGATTGACCTATTGGAAGTGCTCTCTTGCCTCTCCATCTCGATGCCCCCGATTCAGCCAACCCGCCCACGGCAATCTAGCTCAGAAATCAGAAATCAGAGGGAAAGCGATTGGGTCAGATCCAAATCCAAGCGCAGGGAATGAGCTAGGGTTTCGATATTACACACCACCGATGGGCTGCCCCTGAGCTCACACGGGCCGCCGTTGCCGAGCACACAAAGTTGACGGCGCCGCCGCTGGATTATAGCTAATCTATCAAGTGGGTGGGATCATGATGGTCAGGTGAAGTGACTCACACAGCCACTAAGTTGATGATGGTGTTTCTAGCCAACCCAGAGAGGTCTAGATCCTATGCAATGTTGGCATGGCCCCACATTTACCGCAGTTGTGTGTGTCATGGCTTGGCATAGCAAAATTATATCTAGAACTATCCAAACGTGGGGTAGTTAGGTCAACGATCATGTCCGACTACTCGAAAGAGCCACTTGTGTACCATGTTTTTATCTACATTTACTCAAATGGACTCAAATTTGGCACGAGGGTTTATCACCATGTGCCTAATGATGCTACCATTGTATCTAGCCATTTTGGTTTGAAATTTTCAAAAATTTAACCAACAAACTCAAAAACAGGCTTTCATTTGTGAAGCAAGTACCAAAACTACAATTTGAAACCTTCTAGTTGCATGCTTGTGCGGTTTTACATCACATTGGGACCACATAAGAGCAGTTGTACTTTTAACCGCATAAGCCACACTTCAAACACGTATATTTAACTATAGCCGTTACAAAATATCGTGTACATTGACTACAATGTTGCATACAAATAACATGACATAACACAATAAAAATACTAAAAGCCACCCTTGAAATAAACTTTTGGAGGCCATTCCTCCAACAATGAGTAGATCCTACCCACCTGACTTTCATTGCTTGACATCTGAATTTCAGTCACAATTTTCATATCCATGTCGACTTCAAACAATCCAGGATCAAACCCAGTTGATAACAATACAAATCGTCCATTGCTTGATGCCTTCCTCATCTGAATTTTGTAGTAATAATTTGCGAACCATGACTTACCCTCACTATTGAAAACTTCTTCCCAGCAGTCATCCGATATCCTAGATCCAATTTTTTGAACCAAATCAACCTTAGACTCCAAAGACCACACAGTGTGGTTGCCCTCATGATGCAGAACCCATCTTTCAAGATCTCCATTGGAAAACTTAATGAACACCACCCCTCCTCCACATTTAGGAGCTATCGTGTAATCATTCCAAGAGTTAACATTGAATCCCATTTCATATGACAATTCTATTATGCAAGTCTGTGATGTTAAAATGTCCAAACAAACTATATACCCGACTATATACATCATGTAGAGCTTGCCTCCAGATAAAACACCATACGGATTTACGGTGAAAGACAGGAAGCACAGGTGATTGTATTGGCGAACTTACTGTTCTTGACCACCCCCCCCCCCCATCTTTATGAATACATACGTGAACAAACACTAGATCAGTACTGTTAAAGCTTACCCCGTTGTAGTCAGAATTAAAGAGCGTAGCTGCATCTTTCTCGAAGAAAGGCAACCTTGACCACCCCCTTCCAAGTATCAACCCAAACTGCCCAAATGTGTTATCAGTGTGCTGACCCCCATTTCTTGGAATTTGCACTATATGCTCCATCTCCAAAGAACTAAAACTATTTTTTCTTGCAGAGGGGAAAAACGTGTAGTAAACATCCGAATCCCCACACATGCTTCCAGCTTTAAGACCAAGGACAACACCATCTGCTGAACTCAAAATATCAGCACCTTCCCATAGTTCACTGTTTAATAATGGGCGTAAAGCATTAGATGAAACCTCTGTCTGATTTCCATGTGCATAAATTAACCTAAATACACCTGTTCTTGTTCCTGGTTTCCTGAACTGCACCAAAAAACCTAGATGTGCTGGTGTTTTTGTCGAACTAAACCAGCGTTGCACAATTAGAGACCTACTAGCTGACAACCAGGCATTATTGAAATGCTACAACGGATCAATGCCATAGAAGTTGCAATTTCAGACTTTGTAATAATTTTTGAAACCAAATCTGCGTTGCTCATCACTGAATCCACAGAAGTTTTCAATTCTACAGATATGCTGGATCCAACTCCATCTGCCAAACAAGAAACCATATGTCATATGTTTGATACAATGCCATGAATTTTTATACCAAGGAATAGAAGCATGTCAACAAGCTTCCATCATCTACAGAATAACAAATCAAACAACAGAACAGAAATAAAATCCCTACAAACTACAGCACACTACTAAATTCCACCATTCCCCCACCCCCAATTTGCGAAGGAAGCTGTTATTGAAGCTTCCCTTCCTAAAAGCAGTCACTTCTAAAGAACAGAAAGTATTTTATTTTTCAATTGCTCCTTTGTATAAGAAACAATTAAAGTAAAATCCTTCAACATATCCCAAACTATAGCACGGTTCTTAAATACCCTAAGAAACAGATATACTCTGAAGACCTCTTTATATCTACACAGAACATACCCCTACTATACACACAATAGGAAAGCATACAAAATTTTACATATGCAGTCGGATAAAAGCAATCAACATTACCAGAAGCTTCTTTTCAAAATCCATCGCCTGAAGTGTTGAACTCTCTAAATCCCAGAGAATCTTCCATGGCGACAACCCAGCCAGACCTTGGTACCTTAGGCGAAAGCACACCCTCATCCCTCTCGTTCATAACGGCGTGATGTATGCGAGTTTTAGTGGAAGGATATAAGAATCAATTTGAATCTTGGAAGAGCGGATGGTTAGGGGCACCTTAGGTTAGGGTTCCAAAGGACGCAGCCGTTCATCTATAGCTATCAAAATTCCTTTTGTACCCCCCAGGACCAACTTTAGCCATGCTAGAAAAACACAAGGGGGGATTTGCAAAATAACTATGCTGTGCTCTGAAATGAAGCCATGTATGAAGCTAGTTCTGACCGGCCACTACGCTGATTACTACCAAACCCAAAAAAGTATACGTACGCTGAAAATCGATCTATAAAAATTACTGATCAATCCAAAAAAATATCCTTCCTGGTATATCTTAAGGGAAACAAACTCAATCCCGAAGAGAAACAAATTTAACCGTGAAACACAGAAACTTAGATTCATAGTGGATTAACTGAAGATTTTTTATATTTCCCATCTATCCCAGATAGTTCAGCTTTTACCTTTTCATATGACACCCATTTTTAAGCACCAAATATTAGCCGAAGATATCCCATGTTGTAAAATTTATCGTTTTTAAAAAACTAGGATTAGCCAAAGATATCTCATTTTTATGACTTACTATTACATTAAAAAGTACTAGTGTTAGACCTGAATGATGCATACATTACCCCTCCCTAAATCATAACTAAGAATAGTGAAATATTCATATTGTTTAAATTACAAATTCATAATCCATGTTTTGATGTATTGATGCTAGCTAAATGGACTCAAATTTGGCACAAGGGTGTATCACCACGTGCCTAATGATGCTAGCATTGTATCTAGCCTAATGATGCTAGCATTGTACCCATAGAGGTCTAGATCCCATGCAATGTTGGCATGGCCCCACATCTACCACAGTTGTGTGTGTCATGGCTTGGCATAGCGAAAGTATAGTTAGATCTATCAAGAGGGTAGTATCATGTTGTCCAAGTGATGACTCATACAACAACAAGTTGGTGAAGGTGTTTCTATCCAACCCAGAGAGGTCTCGATCCCATGCAATGTTGGCATGGCCCCACATTTGCCACAAGTGTGTCTCATGTCTTGGCATAGCACTCTTACATCTAGATCTATCAAGTGGGTGGGATCATGTTGGTCAGGTGTAGTGACTCACATAAACACTAAGTTGATTATGGTGTTTCTAGCCAACCAAGAGAGGTATAGATCCCATGCAATGTTGGCATGGGCCCACATCTCTTGCTATAGATTAAAATTCAACTGATTTTTAGAAACAATTCAAAATTCATCATCTCTTGGCATAGTAGTATTATACTTAGATCTATCAAGTGGGTGGGATCATGTTATCCCAGCATTGCATTAGGCTCTAGACCCATATGATTTGACTAGAAACACCATCATCAAGTTTGTCGTGGCTTGACATAGCACTTTTATAGCTAGATCTATCAAGTGTGAGGGATCATGTGGTCAAGTGTAGTGTCTCAAACAACCACTAAGTTGATGATGGTGTTTCTAGCCAGCCCAGAGAGGTCTAGACCCCATGCAATGTTAGCATGGCCCCACATCTACCACAAGTGTGTCATGGCTTGGCATAGCACTTTTACAGCTAGATCTATCAAGTGGGTGGGATCATGTTGGCCAGGTGTAGTGACTCACACAACCACTAAGTTGATGATGGTGTTTCTAGCCAACCTACAGAGGTATAGATCCCATGCAATGTTGGCATGGGCCCACATCTACCACAGTTGTGTGTGTCATGGCTTGGCATAGCAAAAGTATAGTTAGATCTATCAAGTAGGTAGGATCATGTTGGTCAGGTGGGATGACTCATACAACAACAAGTTGGTGAAGGTGTTCCTATCCATCCCATAGAGGTCTAGACCCCATGCAATGTTGGCATGGCCCCACATCTGCCAAAAGTTTGTGTCATGGCTTGGCATAGCACTCTTATAGCTAGATCTATTAAGCGGGTGGGATCATGTTGGTCAGGTGCAGTGACTCGCACAGCCACTAAGTTGATGATGGTGTTTCTAGTCAACTCAGAGAGGTTTATATCCCAGGCAATGTTGGCATGGACCCACATCTACCACAGTTGTGTGTGTCATGGCTTGGCATAGCAAAATTATAGCTAGATATAGCAAGTGTAGGTAGGATCATGTTGGCCACACAACCACAAGTTGGTGAAGGTGTTTTTAGCCACCCAGAGAGGTCTAAAGCCCATGAAAAAATTCAAAATTTGACCGGACCACCTAAAATTCAAAAGAAACATCAAAATTGTGTTAAACGTTGGATACATTTGACCGGGCACAATTGGCCCGAGACAGGCCGACCGGCATACGGGCTGGCCAAAGCCCATGCATCATACTCAGACGTTATTTGAATCCATGGACCTAAACCCTAAACCCCACAGGCCCTACCCACCCACCACGCACACACCCCACGTTGTACGTGCGCACAAAGAGGCACATCTTATCAGAGGGATTTTCTTGTTCAATCGCCTCGACTCCGCCCACCTCGACTCCGCCCATCGCCGCCAACGACGAGATTTGAATTCTTTTCTTCCTGCCCTACGTGAGAGCTACATCGAGGACACACGGTTTCTTTTTGAGGAGCTGAATAATCACAGCACACGCACTACCGTTGTAGGTATTTTTGTACGCACTGTGGATTTATCATACATTATTACTAGTTCTAAGTTCAGCAGAACTTCGATTAGAGCTCGATCCATATGGATCCGTTTGTTTAGTCGTTAGATTTTCCGTCCAAGGGTAGTCGTCGCCATTATGTCGAAGAATTGTTAGTGGATCTTCGCTAGGAATTCCAGTTGTTGGGCTCTGTTTGAGGGCGGGAAATCGTTTGGCATGATATTGCCTATTAATTCTGCTGTAATTTTTTTGTGTTAATTGGTTCTGTGTGTTAGACATCGCATCTCAGGCCTACATGCGGTGTTGAGATGCAATTTAGCTGGTTTGGTGTTTAAAAACGAATGATGTATAGAAGTCCCTTTTGATAAAAGAAACAAGACGTTTGATTCTCCCGTTGTTATTCAATTTAGCTGGTTATGTGTAATATTGTTCATATATGTTTGCAATAAAAGGTCTATAAACACATGCACTACAGAAAAACTATGTTTGTAAACTCTTTATTTGTAATTGTATATATGTATAAACATTTTTAAAATCCCGCTCTCAATTTATCGGTAGTTAGGCGCGTCCAGAGATCGATTTACCTGACATGGTGTAGTATAACGTACTCTTAGTGTTATCCATCTTATATTCTATGTGTGTTATGAATAGTATTATTTCTTTGGATGCCAACAAAACACCTAAATAAATATAGTTATTTTTCAATAGAATGGACGAAATCGGAGAAATGTGTTGTGCTGTTGAGAAGTGGTGTCATTTCGTGAAAAGTATGACACCGGCACAACGTGCCAAAATTGGAGAAACCGACTTGCAGTGCATGCTTGAGATTCCCCCAGTGAAGTCAAGATGTCTGGTGTCAAATTTATGACACAAAAATTTGATCCAAAGACAGAAAAATTTAATGTACGCAAGAATGATGGTGAAATATCCCTTACGGGAGTGGACGTTTAGTGCATCTATGGTTTAAAAAATCATGGATTGGATATATCGGACAGTCTTTATGAGGAAGCTGATGACGCAAAGAACCGTATACCTGATAGCTTTGTAAGCAAAAAGATAGGTAATCTTATAATTGATGACCTAATCGCCGACGTCATCAAGGATAAAGTTGCGAATGACGACTTTATCCGCAAGGTGGTTCCGGTTATGATTGGGACAGTCCTTGCCCCACAGAACCAGAAGATCATCCCAAAACAATACTATGCACTGGTAGAAGATGTGGGTCGCATTAAAAAGCTGAATTTCAATAAGTATGTACGGACATACCTCATTGCTAGCCTAAAACAAGTAGGCAACGCATATGAAGCGAAGCAATGGCCGACATGCAGCACCATCTTGTTACAGGTAAATTCCATTCTCAACTTACATACTTCCTCCGATTCAAACTAATTGACTTGGTTTTGTCTAGATTCGGATATATCTAGCACTAAAACATGTCTAGATACATCCAAATCTAGACAAATCTGAGTTAAATAATTTGAATCGGAGGGAGTATATAATTATCTACAATACATTTTTCTTTGTTTTAATCTAATTTATTGTGATATTTGAAGTATCTGTATTATGAGAAGATACTCCCAGATGGCGCCGAGTATACGTCCAGAAGGCCATTGATGAGGAACTGGACGGAAGATGCGGCTTCGGCGAGAGACGCCTTAGAATTAAAGGGCTGTACTTTGGAGAAGGTACGTAAATACAAGTGATATCGTGGCTTATTTTTTGTTCTGCTAACGGTTCTAGGTTGTCAATATTAATTGGTTTATATACACATATCTTGAAGATTGACGATGACATAACTCAAAAGCATCGAGTAGAGGTTCTCCATACACCCGAAATTGCATCTGGTAAGAAACGTAGTAGAGGGCCCTACAGGAAGAAGGAAGGAGGTTCTACATCCAGCAGGGCTAAAGGAATGAGAGAATTCATGTTGGAACAGATGACGAACAAACTAACAGAGCATATTAATAGAACAATTGAAGAAACCTTTGATAGAAAGATGGAGGTCTTCACAGAAGCTTGTGCTAAGGTGATACACCCTATGTGTCATTTGCTCTGAGTTAAACAAATGCTTTTTTTTAAACATGACGTGATGATTCATTTATTTTCAATCTTCCAAAAACTTCTTGTTATGATGAACTCGGCAGGAGTCGCGTATAGACCTTCTAAAGAAAAAATGTCTGATAATGACAATAAAGAGGAGGAGGTAGATAACGAGGTAGAGAATGGTGAAGGAATCTCCTCTACTAACACCAAATATACGCCAAAAGATTTCATGGAACGTCCAGACACCCCAGAAAGTAACTCTTTTGACATTGCACAGGACTCTAATTTAAAGAAGGATTCAAATAGTAAGGGGAAAGAGGTTGAAGGTGACATATTCATGTTACCCACAGACAAGAAGGAAAGGAATGCTACTGATGCTTGCCACACCGCACCATCGAAACTCGGCAGTACGCAAGCGTCAACAATACTAATTGATGGTAGGGTTCCTTCACCGACGCGACCGGACCCAGAGCCGATTTCATTAGAAGCATTCACAGCTGCATTGAAAAAGGGGCAGGGAGGAAAACGGGTGAGGTAGGAGACACTCTGTCGAATGGATCATTGACTCGTTTAATAGCCTACATACCATTTGCCGGAAAGCTATTAATGGTGAGAAGACAGAAGCCGTTGGCGAGAAGCGCAAGCTCAGGTCAGCGGACAAAAAGGGTAAAAAACCAAAAAACGATGTTAGAAAAGGTACTGCAACATCATTGAATTGCATGGTTGTGCATGTATTAAATTAAAACTATTACATGCACGTATTAAACATTTGTTTCTGTGTATGCAGTTCTTTTCGAAGACATAGAAGTCCTGGACGGTTTGACACCGCAACAAATAGATGCTGCAGTGTTGTACGTTGAAACAACAAAAAATAATAAGATTTTTGCAATAAAAGTGTCTATAATAACAAGGACGACATTGAGGTCACTGCCAACCACATTAGTGTGATCCTTAATAAATTATGGCTGCGTAGCAATGTAAGTCCAAGTACCACAGTTTTGTTATTTTATGCAAACAAGAAGGATCGTTTCTCACACGTTATTATTTTTTTTTGTAGGTTATAGGTGCTTACATGGAAGAATTTGTCTCTTCGACTGGGGGATGACCGAAACTTGTGCCCTGCATGGAGGGCAAACAGTCTAATACGTACTCCACCAAGAAGAAAAACTAGATCCCAGCATAAGAAAGAAGCCTTGGACTAAAAATCAGAAAAGGTGTATGATATATTAGGATGCTCTGCAAGATGCATGGAAGAATACTTTCGTGCTGATAAAGTAAGTACTGTTTGTACAAGAAAATGCAGGGTATAAACCAGATTATGTAATGTGATAACACTTGTCTTTTTTTGGTAGGCATATTTCACGTTGAATATAAACGATTGCCACTCGTGTTGTGTCGTCTTGAATAGTCCAAAGAAGAAATTTCAAGTGCTCGACTCGCTGTTTGAATTTAAAAGGGTCCAAAAAATTGTCGAAGCTCTGGTATGTTTTCTCTCTATACATTTAGCGGCGATATTGTTACTCCAAGCATTACACTAAACATCTCTGTTTCATAGAGAGAGCAAATTTCGAAAGACATAGAAGTGGTTAACAAATATGTGGATTATAAGTTTCGTGATGTTTCCAATTGGGAAATCGTAAGCTGCGAAACACCACGGCAAAATGATGCGTGAGTTTCTGGTTGAACTAATGCCATTTCTTTTGATGTATTAGTACTGTTATTCAAATTTAGATTCGTTGTGATCAGAAAATCGTGTGGAATGTTCGTGCTATGTTGTATGAAGCACTTTGACGGACATAAATTTACAGATGTAGTCTCGCAGGTATTCAAAATTTCTATTTGGCATTTGCATATTTATATACACCAGCATGTGACCTTATTAACCCTGCTAATATTTTGTTATAGGAAAGGATAAATGATTCTAGGAGACGTACTGTTGCAGAAATTATTCTGTCGAAGACAAACAAACTCTACAAGGTAAAAAGCAGAGTTCTTGAGATCACGGAGATGCTGGTAGATTCTTGAAAACTCAAGAAACAAAAATTCGTACTACCCATTCCCTGGCGAATGTTGATATACCATTAAATTTTTTACGCAAAGCTGGGTTGTTTGATTGCTAAAAGGTTCGCGCATGGCGCTGTGTTTTTGTCAGAAGAATGTTTCATGACTGTGGTTTAATTTTGTCATTTTGCTTAATTTATGATTGTAATTAATGTAAAGTTTGGGTTGTTTATGTTCGCCAATTTGTGGATTTGATGAGCAATGTTCATAGGCCTAGTTGTAGTGCGTATGCTTAAAATACAACGCTCGCCAAAATAGTAACGGACCAGACATAGAAATGAATGGGAATTACATTATAGTTTTTAGCTTTGTGATCTAGACCTCTTTAGGTTGACTAGAATCTCCCTCATCAACTTGTGGTTGTGTGACTCATCACCTAGCCAAAATGATCAAACCCAGTTGATACATCTAAGTAAGCCAAGACACACACACTCGTGGCAGATGTGGGCCGATGCCAACATTGCATGGGATCTAGACCTCTTTACGCTGGCTAGAAACATCTTCACCAGCGTTTCTCCTCTTGCACAAAATGGTGTGTATTTCTTTGGTATAGTCCTCGTCACAAAGGAGTAAAATGCCTTGATAGTACTTCTGGCCGTGTCTACGAGTCAAGGGATGTAGTTTTTGATGAAAATGTTTTTCCCTTTGCTACACTTCATCAAAATTGCGGGTCGTCGTCTCCGTGATGAAATTCTTTTCCTTCCTTCAGACAATCCCTCCTCGGTAGAAACAACTATGGGTGTGCATACTAATGACCAATATATATGTGCCGATTGTTCCTGTCGTTGATCCTATGCAGGCCACAGCTGACACCCTGCCCACAAGTTGTACCGAACTAGTCACGCAAAATTCTGCCAAAAATACTAATGACAACACGTCAGATAATGAGGCTGAAGGAAACACCGCTACAAGCCAAGAAAACACGTACTCTGAGCATGATACGGGGGCAAAATCTGCCTCGAATCCGCCCCCGATACTCTGACTCGCTGTCACCTGGGCGTATCAATCCGCGCCAGTCCCCTCACGCCACGTCCCCAAGGTCTAGGCCCTCCTTTGCGTCGCGTTCTGCGTGTAACTATGGCGGCCATGGGGAGCCTGACACGTCTTCCCCGTGGTCCCCACCAACACGTGTACGCGTGGATCTCCCGCCCAGCTCTTCCCCGTGGTTCTTCTGCTGGCTTCGGGAGTGACGCCTCGCCAGGAGATCTAATCGGCACGTCGTTGAGCGCTGGTGCCCAGGAATATTCTGCACCTGTACAATCTTCAGCACCAGGATCTTCTGCAGCACCTGCTGCTGACGTATATACTGTTGCTGAACCCCGCACTCGTCAACAAAAAAGGTACTACTACCTCCGTTCCAAAATGTAAGGCTTTTTAACAAACTAAAACAGCTTGCTAAAAAGGTTTATATTGTGAAACGAAGGAAGTATAAAGGACCCAAAAATTCATACTGAGGGCACAATTCGGTTGGCACTATTAACATCTACTCCCTCCGTTTCAAAATATAAGATGTTTTAGCTTTGTGAAGGAAATGTATCTATACTTATTTTAGTGTGTAGGTTCATTCAAGTTTTGAGTGAATCTACAAACTAAAACAAGTCTAGATACATTTGCTTCACAAATCTAAAACATCTTATATTTTGAAACAGATGGAGTACAGGAGAACCATAAAACTTGCATGAAGCTAAAATACAAACTGAAGTGTGCTATGCAAGATCCCACCAAGCTCTAACAAAAATGTTATTGATTGCACCTTGTCCCACCAATCTCTAACATGATCCCACCCAGTTGATACATCTAAGCATAAGAGTGTTATGCCAAGCCATGACACACACTTGTGGCAGATGTGGACCCATGCCAACATTGCATGAGATATAGACCTCTCTTAGCTGGCTAGAAACACTTTAACCAACTTGTGGTTGTATGCCATGTTACAACATCGACCTAGTTTCACATCATAAAAATTCACCACATTAATTTGCCACAAGCTAGTGTGTGTCATGGCTTGGCAAACTCAAAATTATAGCTAGATCTAGCAAGTAGGTAGGATCATGTTGGCCAGGTGTGATGACACATACAACAACAAGTTGGTGAAGGTGTTTCTATCCAGCCCAGAGAGGTGTCTAGACCCCATGCATGCATGCAATGTTTCCATGGACCCACATTTTCCACAATCTAGTGTGTGTCATGCCTTGGCATAGCACTCTTATAGCTAGATCTATCAAGTGTGGGATCATGTTGGCCAGGTGTAGTGACTCACACAACCACTAAGTTGATGACGGTGGTTCTAGCCAGCCCAGAGAGGTCTAGACCCCATGCAATGTTGGCATGGCCCCACATTTGCCACAGGCTAGTGTGTGTCATGGCTTGGCAGACTCAAAATTATAGCTAGAGCTAGCAAGCAGGTAGGATCATGTTGGCCACCAAGAAGAAACTTGTGCCCTTCATGGAGGGCAAATGCTCTAATACGTACTCCACCAAGAAACTTGTGCCCTGCAAATGTGGGCCGATGCCAACATTGCATGGGATCTAGACCTCTTTAGGTTGGCTAGAATCTCCCTAATCCACTTGTGGTTGTGTGACTCGTCACCTGGCCAAAATGATCAAGTGGGTGGGATCATGTTGGCCAACTGCTGAGTCACACAACCACAAGTTGGTGAAGGTGTTTCTAGCCACCCCAGAGAGAGGTCTCAAGCCCATGCGAAAATTCAAAATTTGACAGGGCCACCTAAAATTCAAAAAAAATCAAAATTGTGTGAAAGCTTGGACACATTTTAAATTGCTTCTAGGTAGAGGATGCCATGTTTCAGCATGGAGCATGTATCACATCACAAAGGCCTAACCCCTAGGCATCCTTACTAGACACCTTGATTTTTGGCCTAAATTTGACCGGGCCACCAAAAATTCAAAAACATTCAAATTTGTGTGAAACCTTGTACATGTGTCTGAGTTTGTGTATGTTAGCATGTATAAAAAATCCCGGTTGTTTCACGAAAGTCAAAAAAACGCATTGCTAGGAAAAGAGGCCTAGGTGAGACCAGAAGGGCTGTTCGTAAATTTCTCAATTTTTCGATGTTCATCAAATGATCCCAAAATTTTTGCACATGCTATACCAACGGTGCCTGTCAAGAAAATGTAATTTATTTTATAAAATTCAAAATTGTAAAATAGCTATTTTTTTCAAATATTTAAATAGAAAATAAAAAGGAATATAGGATCGAAGAAAAAAGTAAGACTTGGCGTGCAGGTAACAAGCCAGCCCAACTCCTACTCCCGCGTCCGCGTCACGGCTGCGTCCGGGCGTGAAGTAGTTTGGGGCAGCCCATCTTAATCCCGGGCATCAAAAAGTAATGGGCTCTTTCGGGCCCAACGGAAAACCGTAGCGGGAAGGACTGACGTGGGTTGGAGTTTTTCTTTTTTTTGAAACCTCATATATTAGGCATGCAAGCCGCCTCATAGCCGAGCGAGAAACGATTAGGCCTGCTTATATACCCCACATTCATACGTGGCACGAGCTTCTCTCAACAAATCAACGATGACACGTACTGCTGTTAGTTGTCTTCCTTTTGGACTACACATGGGCCTGCATCCTGGTCCAACAATGGTCTTCTAGTCGTATGCAGGCCGTTGAGCTCGAAATGTGTACTAGCATTATTTTTCATTCCCTTTACAAGCTTGTTGTTTGTTTGCTGAACATCTCCGTAGTAGTTTTTGTTTTAGATTCAAAATTCAACTAATTTTGAGAAACAATTCAAAATTCATCATCTCTTGGCATAGCAGTGTTAATCTATCAAGTGGGTGGGATCATGTTATCCCACCATTGCATTAGGCTCTAGACCCATATGAGTTGATTAGAAACACCATCATCAAGTTTGTCGTGGCTTGACATAGCACTCTTATAGCTAGATCTATCAAGTGGGAGGGATCATGTTGGTCAAGTGTAGTGACTCAAACAACCACTAAGTTGATGATGGTGTTTCTAGCCAGCCCAGAGAGGTCTAGACTGAAGGGAATATGCCCTGAGAGGCAATAATAAAGTGTTTATTATGTGTATTCCAAGTATATGATAGATGTTTATTTTGCATGCTATAATTGTATTAATACGGAAACGTTAATACATGTGTGTTTAATAAACAAACAGAAAGTTCCTAGTTATGCCTCTCTCATAAACTAGCTCGTTGATTAACAAGATGATCAAGGTTTCCTGATCATGGACATTGGATGTTGTTAATAACGGGATCACAACATTAGTGTAATGGTGTGATGAACATTCATCTGAAGTATAGCATTACGATCAAAGTCATTGAGTTTATATTGCTATAACAACTTACGAAGTGATCCTAATCCTTAGACCATGAGATCATGTCAATCACTAACACCGGAAGAGTTTCTTGATAACATCAAACGTCACACCGTAACAGGGTGATTATAAAGATGGATTCAGAACTAATAAAGTGTTATGTTGAGGCTCATGGATCGAGAGTGGAATTTGTTCATCCCGATGAAGGATAGATATACTCTGGGCCCTCTCGGTGATATCACATTGATTAGCTTGCAAGCAAGTGATTTGATCACTAGAATGTTATATCACAGGAACGAGAAAAGAGTGCATGTCGGTAACGAGATCAAACTAGGTATGGAGATACCGATGATCGAATCTCGGACATGTAATATATCGTGAAACAAAGGGATTAAGATACTAGCATAAAAGGTTCCGACGATCACAAGAAAGTCATCGTTGAATGTGTGGGAGTCAGTATGGGTCTCCAGATCCCGCTTCTGATTATTGATCCGAGAGGGGTCTCGATCATGTCCGCATTATTCACGAACCGTAGGGTGACACACTTAAGAGACACCGACATCCAATTGGAGCAAATGTTTCATGCCGAAAGAATGAACAACCGCAGGAATTTATTTCACTAGATACCGAAACAGGTTTTCGGCTGAAATTGCATAAAGTGGTTATGCATGTGAAATAGAATTCTAGCAAGGGGTTATTTGTGAATGTTTGTCATTAAAGTAATTGACAAAATTCTGAATAAAATAAAACAGTTTAATTCAATGAGAGTTTGCATTAAATTTGGTGGAAATTTAATGGGAATTTGAGTGGACTTTTGAGTGGAGGGAATTTAAAGGGCATTTTGTGAGTGGAGTGTCCACCCACATGAATGAAGGAGGGGAGGGGGCAGCCCCCATGGCCGGCGGCCACCCCCTTGGGTGCCCCCCCTCCTCCTATAAAAGGAGCCCCCCTCCTCACTTGTCTCTCACACCTCCTCGTGAAGGATCTCTCTCCCCCTCTAGAATTTATCCCCCATGGTCTCGGACTAGCGAGATACATGTTCCTGGTGGCTATTCGGCAAGAAAGAGTTGTGCTTCCGCTGCATCGCTGGAGCGAGGAGGCAGAGGTTGCTCGGTGCCTCGAACGTGTGTGCGAGCACAGATGCGCTGCTGATTTGCGGCGCTAGGACTTCCTCTCGATCTTGAGATCGGCAAGAGATCGTCTACATCAACCACGAGTTGAACTCGATAAGCTTTGTCGGTCTTCAAGGGTATGTTCTCTACGGATATACATCCGCCCGTTGTTTGTATCTAGTAGATAGATCTTGGTATATAGTTCACATCGTAGGAAATTTTTTGTTTTCTATGCTGCGAACCCTACAGTGGTATCAGAGCCAGATCTATGCGTAGATACTTTACACGGGTAGTACACATATGAGTATGTGGGCGATGATGATCATGTTGTTGCTCCTTTGTTGTAATTTTGGATATTGGTGGCATAGTGGGATGAAGCGGCCCGGACAAACTTTACATGTCCTCGCACATGAGACCTGTTCCACGCTTGACATGCAACTAGTTTGCATAAGTGGCTAGCGGGTGTCTGTCTCTCCTACTATAGTCAATATCTATTTTGCAAGCGAGTTGTCAACAATTTGATTATCCTCGTTGTGGTTCATGTTCGTAGGTAAGAACGGTTCTATCTCGAAAGCCCTAAGCCACGTAAAACTTGCAATGGATAAATTAGAGGCGTCTAGTTTAGATTGTTGTTGGGCTAGTGTTATGATATGGTAGTGTTGTAAGTAGAAGTATGAGATGATACTCTTACAACACACATAGCGTGTAAAATCCATAGACCTTGGATTTACACATATAGGTATGATAGTGATCATACCACGATGCACATGATAGAGATCATCTGCGGGAACCATATAATTTCACTAATAAACATATGATGTTTGATAGCATCTTATATTGCTTGTTTAGCGCTTTGTTAGCATAATAAGATGATCCATCATTTAAATATCAAGATAAGAATGTGTTCTTCCTTTAGTATGCACCGGTTATGTTTTCGTCGCTCCAAGACATCACGTGACGATCGGGTGTTCTTGGATCCACGACCATATTTCGGGTGTAAAACAGTTACACACGCGAATACTAAGGTTCTAACTTGGCGAGCCTAGCATGTACAGACATGGCCTCGGAACACGGACCGAAAGGTTAAGCATGAGTCATATAGTTGATATGATGCCCATTTGATGCTCGCCTTTGAAGCTATACCGACTCACGTGATGATCGGACTTGGTGTAGTGGATTTGGTTCATGTAATCACCAAAAAGGCACGAGGGATGTCGTTTTTGAGTGGGAGTTCATTCGATTAGTTGAACTCAATCTATCATACACTTAGTCTAAACTTTACAAATTATGTTGTAGATGGCACCACCTGCTTTTAATTTCAATGTGTTCATGGAGAAAGAGAAACTAGCAACGAACGGTAGCAACTTTACCGAATGGGCCATGAATTTGAGGATTCTCCTCTCTGCTGCACAAAAGCAATATGTGCTAGAAGCGCCATTAGGCCCCCCACCTTTAGATGATGCCCCTGACGAGGAGAAGAATGTCTATCAGACTCGTCAGGAGGACCACAACTTAGTTCATTGCGGCATATTGTATGGGCTAGAGCCGGAACTTCGAAAGCGTTTCGAAAACGGCAATGCATTTGATACAATGGGTGAGTTGAAAATGATTTTCGACACACATGCTGCTGTAGAGAGCTACAACGCTTCAGAAAAGTTCTTTAGCTGCATGATGGAAGAGCACAGCTCCGTTAGTGAGCATGTACTCAAGATGTCGGGTTACGCCGATAAGCTTGTGTCCTTGGGAATATCGATTCCCATTAACTTAGGCATCCATCGTGTTCTGCAGTCTCTGCCACCTAGCTATAAGAGCTTCGTGATGAACTATAATATGCAAGGCATGAAGAAGTCTCTCCCCGAGCTTCTGTCAATGCTTAAAACTGCAGAAGTGGTGATCAAAAAGGAACATCAAGTGTTGATGATCAATAGGAACACTGGTTTCAAGAAAGACCAGAAGGGAAAACGGAAGGGGAGTAAGGGCGGCAAGCCTGTTGTCGCGCCTGAAAAGAAACCCCGAGTTGGACCTAAGTCTGATTCCGAGTGCTACTATTGTAAGGGGACTGGCCACTGTTAGCGCAACTGCCCCAAGTATCTGGCAGACAAGAAGGGCGGCAAGGCAAACAAAGGTATATATGATATACATGTTATTGATGTGTACTTGACTAGTGCTCGTAGTAGCACCTGGGTATTTGATACCGGTTCAGTTGCTAATATTTGTAACTCGAATCAGGGGCTGCGGAACAAGCGACCGCTAGCAAGGGGTGAGGTCAAGATGCGTGACGGCAATGGATCAAGCGTTGATGTGATTGCCGTCGGAACGCTGCCTCTCCACTTGCCGTCGGGATTAGTTATAAACTTGAATAAATGTTATCTGGTGCCTGCACTGAGCATGAACATTGTATCTGGATCGTGTTTGATGCGAAGTGGTTATTCATTTAAATCCGAGAACAATGGTTGTTCCATTTATATGAATGAAATCTTTTATGGTCATGCACCGATGATGAATGGTTTATTTCTATTAGATCTCTATGATAATGTTACACATATTCATCATGTTGATGCTAAAAGGATTAAACTTAATGATGATATATCCGCATATATGTGGCACTGCCGTCTAGGTCATATTGGCGTTAAACGCATGAAGAAGCTCCATTCGGATGGACTTTTGGAATCACTTGATTTTGAATCATTTGATACATGTGAGCCATGCCTTATGGGCAAGATGACTAGAACGCCATTTTCCGGTTCAATGGAACGGGCAACAGATTTATTGGAAATCATACATTCTGATGTATGTGGTCCAATGAGTGTGTCGGCGCGAGGTGGATATCGTTATTTTGTTACTTTCACGGATGATTTTAGTAGATACGGTTATATCTACTTGATGAAACACAAGTCTGAAACCTTTGAAAAGTTCAAGGAATTTCAGAATGAAGTGGAAAATCATCGTAATAGAAAGATCAAATTTCTACGGTCCGACCGTGGAGGTGAGTATCTAAGTTACAAGTTTAGCAATCACATGAAAGAGTGTGGAATTGTTTCACAACTCACACCTGCCAGAACACCACAGCGAAATGGTGTGTCAGAACGTCGTAATCGTACTTTATTAGATATGGTTCGATCTATGATGTCTCTGACGGACTTGCCGTTGTCATTTTGGGGTTATGCACTAGAAACTGCTGCATTCACTTTAAATCGGGCACCATATAATCCGTTGAAAAGACACCGTATGAATTGTGGTTTGGAAACAAACCTAAGCTGTCATTTCTTAAAGTTTGGGGATGCGATGTTTATGTGAAGAAACTTCAACCGGATAAACTCGAACCCAAAGCGGAAAAATGTGTCTTCATAGGATACCCTAAAGAAACTATTGGGTATTCCTTCTATCACAGATCCGAGGGCAAGTTTTTTTTGCCAAGAATGGATCCTTTCTAGAGAAAGAGTTTCTCGCGAAAGGTGTGAGTAGTCGGAAGGTAGAACTCGAAGAGGTTGTGGAACCTTCTCTTCAAAGTATGGCGAGTAGCGCAGTGCCGGAAGTTGTTCCGGAGTTGGCTGCACCTGTTGAAGAGGGAACTAATGATAATGATCATGAAACTCCGAAAGAGAGTACTACCGAACCTCGCAGGTCAAACAGGACGCGTGCAGCTCCCGAGCTGTACGGAAATCCTGTCATGAATTTCATGGTTGATGAAAATGATGACCCTGCGACGTATGAAGAAGCGATGATGAGCCCGGATTCCAACAAATGGTTAGAAGCCATGAAATCCGAGATGGAATCCATGTATGAAAATCAAGTTTGGAACTTGGTGGAATTACCTCACGACCGAAAGGCCGTGGAGAACAAATGGATTTTCAAAAGGAAAACTGATGATGATGGTAATGTGACCGTCTATAAAGCTCGACTTGTCGCAAAGGGGTTTCGACAAATTCAAGGAGTTGACTACGATGAGACTTTCTCTCCCGTAGAGATGCTAAAGTCAGTTAGGATTATGTTAGCAATTGCTGCATATTTCGATTATGAGATATGGCAGATGGATGTCAAAACCGCGTTTCTCAATGGTAATATTGAAGAAGAGTTGTATATGATACAACCAAAGGGTTTTGTCGATCCTAAGGATGCTAACAAGGTGTGCAAGCTTCAGCGATCCATCTATGGATTGAAGCAAGCATCACGAAGTTGGAATCTCCGCTTTGATGAGGTGATCAAAGAGTTTGGATTTGTCCAAACTTATGGAGAAGCTTGTATTTACAAGAAAGTGAGTGGGAGCAATGTGGCATTTCTGATATTATATGTGGATGACATATTATTGATCGGAAATGATATAGATCTTTTAAACAGTGTTAAAAGTTATCTAAACAACAAATTTTCAATGAAGGACCTAGGTGAAGCGTCATACATATTAGGCATAAAGATCTATAGAGATAGATCTAGGCGCCTAATAGGGCTATCGCAAAGTACATACCTTGATAAGATTTTAAAGAAGTTTAAAATGGACGGAAGTAAGAAGGGGTTCTTACCTATGTTGCAAGGCAAGATATTGAGTAAGACTCAAAGTCCGTCTTCGGCGGAAGAAAGAGAGATAATGGACAAAGTCCCCTATGCTTCAGCCATAGGCTCTATAATGTACGCCATGCTATGTACAAGACCGGATGTGGCACATGCTATTAATTTGACTAGTAGGTACCAATCGGATCCAGGTTCGGAACACTGGATAGCGGTCAAGAATATCCTTAAGTACTTACGAAGAACTAAGGATATGTTTCTTGTATACGGAGGTGAAGAAGAGCTCGTCGCTAAGTGTTATGTCGACGCTAGCTTTGACACCGATCCGGATGACTCTAAGTCTCAATCTGGATACGTATTTCTCATGAATGGCGGAGCGGTTAGTTGGAGGAGCTCCAAACAACCTGTGGTAGCGGGATCAACAACGGAGGCCGAATATGTTGCTGCTTCGGAAGCGGCTCAGGAAGCAGTTTGGATGAAGGAGTTCATATCCGAACTAGGAGTGGTGGCAAACGCGTTGGACCCAATGGTGATCTATTGTGACAACAATGGTGCCATTGCCAATGCCAAAGAGCCAAGGTCTCACAAGCATTCCAAGCATATTAAGCGCCGGTTTCACTCCATCCGCGAGCATGTCAAGGATGGAGATATAAAGATTTGTAAAGTACATACGGATCTCAATGTAGCAGATCCGTTGACTAAAACTCTCCCTAGAGCAAAACATGATCAACACCAGAACTCAATGGGTGTTAGATTTATCACTATGTAACTAGATTATTGTCTCTAGTGCAAGTGGGAGACTGAAGGGAATATGCCCTGAGAGGCAATAATAAAGTGTTTATTATGTGTATTCCAAGTATATGATAGATGTTTATTTTGCATGCTATAATTGTATTAATACGGAAACGTTAATACATGTGTGTTTAATAAACAAACAGAAAGTTCCTAGTTATGCCTCTCTCATAAACTAGCTCGTTGATTAACAAGATGATCAAGGTTTCCTGATCATGGACATTGGATGTTGTTAATAACGGGATCACAACATTAGTGTAATGGTGTGATGAACATTCATCCGAAGTATAGCATTACGATCAAAGTCATTGAGTTTATATTGCTATAACAAATTACGAAGTGATCCTAATCCTTAGACCATGAGATCATGTCAATCACTAACACCGGAAGAGTTTCTTGATAACATCAAACGTCACACCGTAACAGGGTGATTATAAAGATGGATTCAGAACTAATAAAGTGTTATGTTGAGGCTCATGGATCGAGAGTGGAATTTGTTCATCCCGATGACGGATAGATATACTCTGTGCCCTCTCGGTGATATCACATTGATTAGCTTGCAAGCAAGTGATTTGATCACTAGAATGTTATATCACAGGAACGAGAAAAGAGTGCATGTCGGTAACGAGATCAAACTAGGTATGGAGATACCGATGATCGAATCTCGGACATGTAATATATCGTGAAACAAAGGGATTAAGATACTAGCGTAAAAGGTTCCGACGATCACAAGAAAGTCATCGTTGAATGTGTGGGAGTCAGTATGGGTCTCCAGATCCCGCTTCTGATTATTGATCCGAGAGGGGTCTCGATCATGTCCGCATTATTCACGAACCGTAGGGTGACACACTTAAGAGACACCAACATCCAATTGGAGCAAATGTTTCATGCCGAAAGAATGAACAAGCGTAGGAATTTATTTCACTAGATACCGAAACAGGTTTTCGGGTGAAAGTGGTTATGCATGTGAAATAGAATTCTAGCAAGGGGTTATTTGTGAATGTTTGTCATTAAAGTAATTCACAAAATTCTGAATAAAATAAAAGAGTTTTATTTAATGAGAGTTTGCATTAAATTTGGTGGAAATTTAATGGGAATTTGAGTGGACTTTTGAGTGGAGGGAATTTAAAGGGAATTTTGTGAGTGGAGTGTCCACCCACATGAATGAAGGAGGGGAGGGGGCAGCCCCCATGGCCGGCGGCCACCCCCTTGGGTGCCCCCCCTCCTCCTATAAAAGGATCCCCCCTCCTCACTTGTCTCTCACACCTCCTCGTGAAGGATCTCTCTCCCCCTCTAGAATTTATCCCCCATGGTCTCGGACTAGCGAGATACATGTTCCCGGTGGCTATTCGGCAAGAAAGAGTTGTGCTTCCGCTGCATCGCTGGAGCGAGGAGGCGGAGGTTTCTCGGTGCCTCGAACGTGTGTGCGAGCACGGATGCGCTGCTGATTTGCGGCGCTAGGACTTCCTCTCGATCTTGAGATCGGCAAGAGATCGTCTACATCAACCACGAGTTGAACTCGTTAAGCTTTGTCGATCTTCAAGGGTATGTTCTCTACGGATATACATCCGCCCGTTGTTTGTATCTAGTAGATAGATCTTGGTATATAGTTCACATCGTAGGAAAATTTTTGTTTTCTATGCTGCGAACCCTACATAGACCCCATGCAATGTTAGCATGGCCCCACATCTACCACAAGTGTGTGGGATCTAGAGCCTGATGCAATGTTAGCATGGCCCCACATCTAGCATGGCCAACAAGTGTGTCATGGCTTGGCATAGCACTCTTACAGCTAGATCTATCAGGTGGGTGGGATCATGTTGGCTAGGTGTAGTGATTCACACAGCCTTGTTGATGATGGTGTTTCTAGCCAACCTAGAGAGGTATAGATCCCATGCAATGTTAGCAAAAGTATAGTTAGATCTATCAAGTAGGTAGGGTCATTTTGGTCAGGTGTGATGACTCATACAACAAGTTGGTGAAGGTGTTTCTATCCAGCCCATAGAGATCTAGACCCCATGCAATGTTGGCATGGCCCCACATCAGCCACAAGTTTGTGTCATGGCTTGGCATATATAGCTATATCTATCAAGTGGGTGGGATCATGTTGGTCAGGTGTAGTGACTCACACAACTACTAAGTTGATGATGGTGTTTTTAGCCAACCCTGAGAGGTCTAGATCCCATGCAATGTTGGCATGGTGGCCCAACATCTACCACAGTTGTGTGTGTCATGGCTTGGCATAGCAAAAGTATAGTTAGATCTATCAAGAGGGAAGGATCATGTTGTCCAAGTGATGACTCATACAATAACAAGTTGGTGAACGTGTTTCTATCCATCCCAGAGAGGTCTAGATCCCATGCAATGTTGGCATGACCCCACATTTGCCACAAGTGTGTCTCATGTCTTGGCATAGCACTCTTACATCTAGATCTATCAAGTGAGTGGGATCATGTTGGTCAGGTGTAGTGACTCACACAGCCACTAAGTTGATGATGGTGTTTCTAGCCAACTCGGACATGTGTAGATCCCATGCAATGTTGGCATGGGCCCACATCTACCACAGTTGTGTGTGTCATGGCTTGGCATAGCAAAATTATAGTTAGATCTATCAAGAGGGTGGGACAATGTTGTCCAAGCGATGACTCATACAGCAACAAGTTGGTGAATGTGTTTCTATCCATCCCATAGAGGTCTAGATCCCATGCAATGTTGGCATGGCCCCACATTTGCCACAAGTGTGTCTCATGTCTTGGCATAGCACTCTTACATCTAGATCTATCAAGTGAGTGGGATCATGTTGGTCAGGTGTAGTGACTCACACAGCCACTAAGTTGATGATGGTGTTTCTAACCTACTCGAAGAGGTGTAGATCCCATGAAATGTTGGCATGGGCCCAGTCGCCCAGAGAGGTGAGTTACACAACCAAAAGTTGGTGAATGTGTTTCTAGCCACCCCAGAGAGAGGTCTCAAGCCCATGAGAAAATTCAAAATTTGACCGGGCCACCTAAAATTCAAAAAAAAATCAAAATTGTGCGAAAGCTTGGACACATTTAAAATTGCTTCTAGGTAGAGGATGCCATGTTTCAGCATGGAGCATGTATCACATCACAAAGGCCTAACCCCTAGGCATCCTTACTAGACACCTTGATTTTTGGCCTAAATTTGACTGGGCCACCAAAAATTCAAAAACATTCAAATTTGTGTGAAACCTTGTACATATGTCTTAGTTTGTGTATGTTAGAATGTGTAAAAAATCCAGGTTGTTTCACGAAAGTCGAAAAAACCACATTGCTAGGAAAATAGGCCTAGGTGAGACCAAAAGGGATGTTCGTAAATTTCTGAATTTTCCGATGTTCATCAAATGATCCCAAAAATTTTGCACATGCTATACCAACGGTTCCTATCAAGAATATGTAATTTATTTTATAAAATTCAAAATTGTAAAATAGATATTTTGTTCAAATATTTAAATAGAAAATAAAAAGGAATATAGGATCGAAGAAAAAAGTAAGACTTGGCGTGCAGGCAACAAGCCAGCCCAAATCCTACTCCCGTGCCCGCGTCACGGCTGCGTCCGGGCGTGAAGTAGTTTGGGGCGGCCCATCTTAATCCCGGGCATCAAAAAGTAATGGGCTCTTTCGGGCCCAACGGAAAACCGTAGCGGGAAGGACTGACGCGGGTTGGAGTTTTTTTTTTTTTTGAAACCTCATATATTAGGCATGCAAGCCGCCTCATAGACGAGCGAGAAACGATTAGACCTACTTATATACCCTGCATTCATACGTGGCACGAGCTTCTCTCAACAAATCAGCGATGACACGTACTGCTGTCAGTTGTCTTCCTTTTGGACTACACATGGGCCTGCATCCTGGTCCAACAATGGTCTTCTAGTCGTATGCAGGCCGTTGAGCTCGAAATGTGTACTAGCATTATTTTCCATTCCCTTTACAAGCTTGTTGTTTGTTTGCTGAACATCTCCGTAGTGGTTTTTTGTTTTAGATTCAAAATTCAACTAATTTTTAGAAACAATTCAAAATTCATCATCTCTTGGCATAGTAGTGTTAATCTATCAAGTGGGTGGGATCATGTTATTCCACCATTGCATTAGGCTCTAGACCCATATGAGTAGATTAGAAACACCATCATCAAGTTTTTCGTGGCTTGACATAGCACTCTTATAGCTAGATCTATCAAGTGGGAGGGATCATGTTGGTCAAGTGTATTGACTCAAACAACCACTAAGTTGATGATGGTGTTTCTAGCCAGCCCATAGAGGTATAGGCCCCATGCAATGTTAACATGGCCCCACATCTACCACAAGTGTGTGGGATCTAGAGCCTGATGCAATGCTAGCATGGCCCCACATCTAGCATGGCCAACAAGTGTGTCATGGCTTGGCATAGCACTCTTACAGCTAGATCTATCAGGTGGGTGGGATCATGTTGGCCAGGTGTAGTGATTCACACAGCCTTGTTGATGATGGTGTTTCTAGCCAACCTAGAGAGGTATAGATCCCATGCAATGTTAGCAAAAGTATAGTTAGATCTATCAAGTAGGTAGGGTCATGTTGGTCAGGTGTGATGACTCATACAACAAGTTGGTGAAGGTGTTTCTATCCAGTCCATAGAGGTCTAGACCCCATGCAATGTTGGCATGGCCCCACATCAGCCACAAGTTTGTGTCATGGCTTGGCATATATAGCTATATCTATCAAGTGGGTGGGATCATGTTGGTCAGGTGTAGTGACTCACACAACTACTAAGTTGATGATGGTGTTTTTAGCCAACCCTGAGAGGTCTAGATCCCATGCAATGTTGGCATGGTGGCCCAACATCTACCACAGTTGTGTGTGTCATGGCTTGGCATAGCAAAAGTATAGTTAGATCTATCAAGAGGGAAGGATCATGTTGTCCAAGTGATGACTCATACAATAACAAGTTGGTGAACGTGTTTCTATCCATCCCAGAGAGGTCTAGATCCCATGCAATGTTGGCATGACCCCACATTTGCCACAAGTGTGTCTCATGTCTTGGCATAGCACTCTTACATCTAGATCTATCAAGTGAGTGGGATCATGTTGGTCAGGTGTAGTGACTCACACAGCCACTAAGTTGATGATGGTGTTTCTAGCCAACTCGGACAGGTGTAGATCCCATGCAATGTTGGCATGGGCCCACATCTACCACAGTTGTGTCTGTCATGGCTTGGCATGGCAAAATTATAGTTAGATCTATCAAGAGGGTAGGACAATGTTGTCCAAGCGATGACTCATACAGCAACAAGTTGGTGAACGTGTTTCTATCCATCCCATAGTGGTCTATATCCCATGCAATGGTGGCATAGCCCCATATTTGCCACAAGTGTGTCTCATGTCTTGGCATAGCACTCTTACAACTAGATCTATCAAGTGAGTGGGATCATATTGGTCAGGTGTAATGACTCACACATCCACTAAGTTGATGATGGTGTTTCTAACCTACTCGAAGAGGTGTAGATCCCATGCAATGTTGGCATGGGCCCAGAGAGGTGATTCACACAACCACAAGTTGGTGAAGGTGTTTCTAGCCACCCCAGAGAGAGGTCTCAAGCCCATGCGAAAATTCAAAATTTGATCGGGCCACCTAAAATTCAAAAAAAAATCAAAATTGTGTGAAAGCTTGGACACATTTAAAATTGCTTCTAGGTAGAGGATGCCATGTTTCAGCATGGAGCATGTATCACATCACAAAGGCCTAACCCCTAGGCATCCTTACTAGACACCTTGATTTTTGGCCTAAATTTGACCGGGCCACCAAAAATTCAAAAACATTCAAATTTGTGTGAAAGCTTGTACATGTGTCTTAGTTTGTGTATGTTTGCATGTGTAAAAAAATCCAGGTTGTTTCACGAAAGTCGAAAAAAACACATTGCTAGGAAAAGAGGCCTAGGTGAGACCAAAAGGGTTGTTCGTAAATTTCTCAATTTTTCGATGTTCATCAAATGATCCCAAAAATTTTGCACATGCTATACCAACGGTGCATGTCAAGAATATGTAATTTATTTTATAAAATTCAAAATTGTAAAATAGCTATTTTGTTCAAATATTTAAATAGAAAATAAAAAGGAATATAGGATCGAAGGAAAAAGGTAAGACTTGGCGTGCAGGCAACAAGCCAGCCCAACTCCTACTCCCGCTCCCGCGTCACGGCTGCGTCCGGGCGTGAATTAGTTTGGGGCGGCCTATCTTAATCCCGGTCATCACAAAGTAATGGGTTCTTTCGGGCCCAACGGAAAACCGTAGTGTAAGGACTGACGAGGGTTGGAGTTTAGTCCCACATCGCCGAGTGAGACACGATTAGACCTGCTTATATACCCTGCATTCATTAGTGCCACTTGCTTCTCTTAACAAATCAACGATGACACTTACTGCTGTCAGTTGTCTTCCTTTTGGACTAGTGGAGGTAGATAGTTAAAAAGGCTAGGCAGACCAGTCTTATTACCCCACCGTACTCTCCCCTACTGTGCGACCTGCCTTCTCAAATAAGTTTTGTTCACACGTGGCAGGCAGAGAACTACAACGATGCGACCGATTGGATGCTCCATTAAGTCGATTGACAGCGCTGATAGAACGGTGCACGCGTCCCTTCACGCGTCATGATGACACGGTCCTGCGGGTGGTGTCAGACGTGCACCGCGTCGGAGGTGAGGGGGTGCGCCTTCCCGATGTATCGCTATTTATTTCATTCCCTTCTGTACTACAATAATATTTGGCATTTTGAATAAGTTTGGACGAATTTAATTACTTACCATCTCATATATACAAGCTTGTTGTTTGTTTGCTAAACATCTTTTCCAATATGTTTTACATGAAAAACCTTGCTTGTGTGTCTTGGTTTGGGATAACAAAATTGTAGTTAGATCTATCAAGATCATAGGATCATATATACAGCAACAAGATGATCAAGAATTTACTAGATAGCTAAGATAGGTCAAGATCGCACGCACTGTTGGCATGGATTTTTACAAAGCGAGTACGTATCAGAATTACTACATGTACATAGAAAACATCGAAATTGAAATAGGTACAACACATGATCTTTTTGAAACATAGACCATCCATTGTATTACAAGCACACCATACAACTTACACTTGCATATAATTCACAGACGACAGAGAATACAAGACCAGACCAACATGATCCATCAATATAATCTGACGGGTAGCCGTCGTAGTAATCGTAGTGGGTGGTACCATATTCGCCATAAGGCGGCACCATCTGCAGTTCAGAATGCTCGACGATTATGCAATACTCCGCCAGCAATCGATCGAGTTTGAAAGGAAGGTCATTCATCCATAATCCTCCTACTCCATACCCATGGTCAACCCTTGGCTCCTCTTCCCACGCAAGAGCCTCAAAGTTGTAAGATCTAATCTAGGATAGGCCCGGATAGTAGATGCTGCCGGCCTGCACCGTGGGTACCTTGGCGCTGTCGACGCAGATGCACCGATTTTTAGCAACAAAGAGAGCACGGCTGCCGATGCCTCTGACCGACTGAAGGACACGGTTCTGTGTATCAACCCGGTAAACAACGGGCCTGCCGCCGTAGACAGGTCCACTCACAACGAACAACAGCTCCCCATCAGTATCGACGAGGTAAAAACGATTCTCCGGGTAACGGTAGCCCGGAACAGGGCCTTCGATGGTGGCATGCATCTTCAGGGTCCGTGCGGAGCGCTGCATCTGGACATCTCCATGGGCAGCATCAGCCATAGTCGAGAAGACAGACCCGTATCTGTCTGCGATGAAAACATCACCGGCGTAAGAAGTCATGCTCCAGAGTTCGGCGAAGTCATTCGGCGTGTACCACCCTTCACCAAATACAGGGCGACTGCCTTCCTCCATGCCCTCATCCGCCCACCGAATGACGTTGTTCCAAAGGTTTGATGTAAAGAGCATCAACGACGGGAACATCGTCACAGCGACAGAAGCTGCTCGGCCGGTATCTCCACCCTCAGGCGCTTGATAGCGCCCGAGAAGAGGTTGTACAACTGTGTCTTGTACGGCTGCACCCTCTGTCCAAGCACAAGGAGGCCGCCGGTTGTGCTACCGGCATAAAAGTACCTTCTAGAGACACAGAGAGGTAAACAGAGAGAGATGAGAAGCAGAGATTCAGTCAAGGTAAACAGACAGAGATTCAATCAAGGTTAAAAAGGTAGATGGAGAAACAAAACTTGAAAAACATATCGTATAAGAGGTGAACGCAAAAAAAAGGATCGCACATATACAGATGAATATCAAGAAAGCACCTGCGAATAACCCGACTAGTCTTCTTCTCAAAGAAGCGGTCGGTTCTCACGTTCAGCAACGAGATGGCGGCGTCGTCTACCCCATACTCCGGCGACAACTGGTGCTCTAGAACAATCCAGTTGGCTGGTATAAAACGCTCCTCCGTGAAGCCGCACCAGGAGCTGCAGACTGCCCGGAAGGCGGCGTAGTAGTCAAAGTCGTCCGTAGACAGGAAGATGTCACCTATCTTCTGCACGACTCCATCAGGGAGATCAGCCCACGGCAAATCCTGCATCTTGTTGCCGGTCATGGATGATGGTGTTCGTGTGGTCTCGGTCCCGTCGAATGGCAGATGTAGCGGTTTCAGAGACAGATTGCCGATTATTTATTAAAGAAAGCCTAGGCGTCTGATAACGAAACGACCGCGTGCACACAGCAACCGCCGATTTGGCGCACGAGGGAACCCGCGCGAACCTCCAGCGGACGCGCGAAAACTTTTTGCCGCTCCCACGCTTTTGCGCCATCCTGCGCACCAAACTTGCCGCGTCGACTGCCGGACCCAAACTTGCCACACCAAACTGTCTAAAAGTTTCGCCGCCCCTGCCTCGCTCCGCCTCCCGACGAGATGCCGCCCCGCCGCCACTCAACCTCCGGGTACCGAGGCGTCCGCGCGCGCCTGAGCGACACGTTCTACACCGAGATCCGCAGCGGCACCGAGCGCATCGGGCTCGGCATGTTCGAGACAGCGCACGAGGCGGCGCGCGCCTACGACACGGTCGCCTGGCGCCTCGGCCGCTCCCGCCGGACGATGAACTTCCACGACGTGTGGACGCGGGAACAGGCGGAATCGCTCGCGCCGCCGCCTCCGGCCGTCACGCGTGAGCAGCAACAGCGCCAGCGCGAGCTCGATCAGCGGCTCGTCAAGGCGGAGCTTGACGAGCGCTTCCGCCTCGAGTGGGCGCGGCAGTTCCCGGAGGACGTCGTCGTGATGGAGTCATTTTACGAGAAGAAGGCGGCGGCGAAGGCAACGAAGAAGGCAGATCGCGAGGAGCGTAGGGCGAAGTCGGCGGCAAGGAAGAAGTAGAGGGAGGAGAAGGCCGCGAGGAAGGCGGAGGAGAAGAAAAATGGCGCCGGCCCATCGACGATCGTCCTCTCCTCCTCCTCCTCCTCCTTCGAGTGGACATCCACTCCGGTGTCGTCGACGACTCTAGGCTCGTCGGATTTCGACTGGCATTCCGAGTAGTTTAGGGTTGTTTCGAAGTTTGTAATATATTTCGTATTTTCATTTAATTTTCCATGTTTTGTTTGATCTATTCAGTACGCAAAATATGATCTGTCAACTCGGTAGGATCATGCTATCAAGTGATGACTCATGCAACCATATCTTGAACTATGTCATCAAGTTTCCTCTTCTTCTTCTTTTGTGTTGTCGCTTGACTTCCTTCTATAACAGATTGCAGCATTTTTGAATATTATGGTATACTTGTGAGTACATCACAGTAAGATGATCCAAGATGCAATACATTCAACATTCAAGATACACATATCCTAAACATATATGATGATCAACATGTTCGACTTACATTCAGTAACACATTACAGTAGAAACAACATCCTAAACAAAGTTGACACCAAGGTGCTCGTGCATATGCTCTACTCTCATCAGAAGTAGAGACGCCCATCCAATAGCAGCAGCAAATGTGAAGTCATTCCACCCTGTGGTGGAGCTGACATGTCCATGGTCCCTCTGAGGAACTGCTCTCAATCGGAGGGGACGAACTGCTCTGAGGAACTGCTCTGCTCTGAGGAACTGCTGAGTGGATGTAAATATTATGGATGTGGATGCACTCAGTAAGTGTAGGACTGCTAAGTGACTAAATCAACCAACTAAAACGGCGAAGTGCTAACCCGACGAAACTGAAAGTCTGTCAGACTAACACCTAAACTGAAGCCGAGCGCGTCGAGCGTGGCGTCCAACTTCGCCCTCCAGGCTCTAGCCTGTAGGTGCCTGACGGAGTCCGTAGAGTGGCTTGTGCAGGCGCATCGCCTAGCGCCCCTGGCCAGCAGACCCACCCACGATGCGCGGCGAGCGCGAGCAGTAGCCGCACGGACTCCAGCCGTGCAACAGGCCCAAAGGCGTCCGCGACGTCGATGCCCTCCTGCTTCACATATCCCTTTTGGCGACGAGGCGAGGCGGGTGTTCAGCTGCACGATGCCGTCCATGGTGCGCGCTTTTGGTTATCGGGTGCGCCTCGCGGCGAGGCAGATGTGATGGTGGCGCGGCTTCAGGTTCGGGTGTCGGAGAGGCTAGCTCGGTGCGCGAGGATGACGCTGCCGTCGACGTGTGCTCTGCGCGAGCTGGTGTCGATGGAGAGATGATGCCGGCGAGTCTTGGCCTGCCACCTCAGGTGTAGCGGTACGCAGTGCAGTCGAGTCGAGTGCACGTAGCAGTCCACCATGAACGTCGTGCTCACAGGGTTATCCTCGTGTGTGCTCCAGTCCAAGGTCGCGTGCTCGACAAAGACGGGATCGTAGACACGGTAGCCCTTGGTGCCGCTATCATAGACGATGAAGACCATTGGCATGCTCCGGTCGTCTATCTTCTTCAGGTGAGGACGCGCGCTCTTCACGTACGTGCGCGACATAGCCGAAGCTCCGCAGATACCAAGCCTCATATGGTGTCATGCCGGTGATGTTGCGCATGAACGCCCGGTTCAGGTTCAGCACGTAGATCGCTGTCAGCAGGGTCTCGCCCCAGAAGTAATTTGGCATGCCCTTCGGCTTCAGCATGCTTCTGGCCTCCGCTACGACCGTCTGGTTGCGCTGCGCGATCACCCCGTTCTGCTGGGGTGATTACGGCGCCGTGAGGTGGCGCTTGACGCCGGTGTCGGCGCACTGTGCACAGCGAACGTGGCCGACACGTGAACTCGCCGACACGGTCCGTGCGCAGTACTCGGAGCTTGTGCCCGCTCTCCGCTCGCCGACGCTGGTGTCGGCGCACTGTGCATAACTACTATGCCAAATCATGACATTGATTCTAAGGTTGTGTTTGGTTGAGCTGCAGATTCCTGAAAATCAGCTGTACAAAATCTGCTGCGGGAAAGCTGCTGTGTGCTGGCAGCTGTGAGAAAGCTGGAAGTTGTTTGGTTATAACAACTGCCAACTGTGGATTCGGTAGGAAATATATATAGTGGCATGACCATCGGGGAGATTGTTTATATGCCATTTTGGGAGAGAATTTTCATATACTAGCTAAATACCTGTGCGTTTGCCATGAAAAATACATAACACCAAGAGTTAAGAAAAATAATGATTTTACAATATAAATCAAATTCACATCAATGTCCAGTGGCACCATATTCAACTCCATAAAACATGTATAATTCCTTTCCAAATTCACATCTATGTCCAGTGCCTATATATCGCAACCCAAGCATGTATATCCTACAAGCATTTTCACAAATAGATTAGAAGCAACTCCAAATAATGTTTTGGAGGGGGCTATATATATCACAGACCATGCACCACAATCATTGCTATCATACACAATAATCATTGCTATATATCACAAACAAATTGCAAGAAATCGTGGATAGCCAAAACCAAAAAAAATGTTTTGAAAGGGAGGAGATGGGAGACGGCAAGGAGGCAGAGGATAGGAGAAGGGAGAGGTGAACCATACCTGTAGGCGACCCAAATCGATCTCCGGTGCTGGGTGTCGATCTTGGAGGCGGTGGCCCGAGGGCCCGAGCGTTGGGGGCGGCCACGATGCGAGATCCCGATTGATGGAGAAGGCGGCATGCTGGGTCGTGGCAGGCCGGTGAAGAAGGGGAAAATGGCAGAGGTCTAGAGGGCTTCCGTTTTCGACCGGCGATCCGCCGGAGGCTGACAGAAAAGGGCAGCGAGGCGGAGACCTTGCTCCTCTCCATGGCACGCGTCCGAGGGGACGATGAGCCACAGACTCACAGGAGGAGGGAGGAGGGTTGGGGGAGAAAATGGGAAATCCAACCGACCATTTTCCACTTACGGGATGGCATAGTGGGTAATTTTCGGGTTTTTCGTTGGACGTAACGCAGTGAAATCTGGGGTCGAAGCAAATTCTAGTTTGCACTACCGGAATCTGGTGCGTTCCTGAAATCTATATGGGTTGGATACCCCTTTGGTTCAGATTTTGGCTTTAGGATAGAGAATCTGGCTGACGAATCTCAACCAAACACAGCCTAAGTTTAAAAGTGGTATGCCCATGGCATGATGCATATTCCATATTTCTGGCTAACTGTCTCTCCTTTTATTCTTTCTTACAGTGGGAAAACGTGGCTAAATCAACCAACTAAAACGGCTAAGTGCTAACCTGACGAAACTGAAACTCTGACAGGCTAACACCTAAACTGAAGCCGAGCGCGTCAAGCGTGGCGTCCAACTTCGCGTTCCAGCCTCAGCCTCTAGGTGCCTGACAGAGTCCGTAGAGGGGCTAGTAAATTCTCAAGGTACACTGTTATTAATCACTGATCTGACTTTCCTTTTCACAGCCTCTAGCTTGTTTCTTCTAGACATAAGAATCGTTGCAACGGTAGGTCCTCTTGATTCTTCAATTGTTATCTGCAGTACCATATAGAAGAGTTTATAAATTAAATTATAATCATATTGATTTTTACGACTATACAAAGGAATAGTGTACAGACCTGATCAATGTTCTTAGTCATACGATCTCCGTCCCAGTGCTCTAGACATTGCAAAACCCATAATCCGCATGAGTTGCTGCCATACGATGAAACAAAATTCATTTACGACATCAGTAGTAAGAAAGTGATATGATTCACAAGTACTTACCCATCATCTTGCTTTCCAATTTCATTTTTTTAATAGGCCAAGTCTCGACGTCAGGAAATTGTTTGCGTGTAGTTTTGTTTGTCCAATATATGTCTAGTGCAATTTGTCCTTTCTCCAAAAGATTTAGAGTTACTGAAACGCCAAAAAATAATAGGGATTTCATGAGAAAAGTAGATAATACCAAGTCATCCACAATTGCATGCAAATAGGTTAAACTGTACTTAGGATCAAGGACTTGGAACTCCTGCTTGATGTTATGCATTACAACTGTCACATAATGTTCTCCGTGTATATTCAGAGGGAAATATGCCTACAAAATAAGATCACTAGCATGTACTATGTAGGATTCCAAATAGTTAACAACAACATCAACTTTATAAAAACACTCTTTACCTTGTCACGCGCAAAATATTCATACAAAACCCTTCCTACAACTCCTGTTCTTGGCACTTCTTCTACGTCAAAAGTTTTCAAGTTTTTTTCCGTTGTGTACAATTTAATGGCTTCTTTGATAAGATAGCTTGACCTTAATGGTACACATATGTGCTAATCATAGTCAAGACGGGGAGCCATATCTAGAATGTAGGCATCAAGTATCTGAAAATAATAATCAAACAATGATTGCATGTTCATACTTCTTTGTTGTAAAATAACAACAATAGGTTAGCGAATTACTTACAGCAGTACTTGAAGGGAATATGCCCTGAGAGGCAATAATAAAGTGTTTATTATGTGTATTCCAAGTATATGATAGATGTTTATTTTGCATGCTATAATTGTATTAATACGGAAACGTTAATACATGTGTGTTTAATAAACAAAAAGAAAGTTCCTAGTTATGCCTCTCTCATAAACTAGCTCGTTGATTAACAAGATGATCAAGGTTTCCTGATCATGGACATTGGATGTTGTTAATAACGGGATCACAACATTAGTGTAATGGTGTGATGAACATTCATCCGAAGTATAGCATTACGATCAAAGTCATTGAGTTTATATTGCTATAACAACTTACGAAGTGATCCTAATCCTTAGACCATGAGATCATGTCAATCACTAACACCGGAAGAGTTTCTTGATAACATCAAACGTCACACCGTAACAGGATGATTATAAAGATGGATTCAGAACTAATAAAGTGTTATGTTGAGGCTCATGGATCGAGAGTGGAATTTGTTCATCCCGATGACGGATAGATATACTCTGGGACCTCTCGGTGATATCACATTGATTAGCTTGCAAGCAAGTGATTTGATCACTAGAATGTTATATCACAGGAACGAGAAAAGAGTGCATGTCGGTAACGAGATCAAACTAGGTATGGAGATACAGGTGATCGAATCTCGGACATGTAATATATCGTGAAACAAAGGGATTAAGATACTAGCGTAAAAGGTTCCGACGATCACAAGAAAGTCATCGTTGAATGTGTGGGAGTCAGTATGGGTCTCTAGATCCCGCTTCTGATTATTGATCCGAGAGGGGTCTCGATCATGTCCGCATTATTCACGAACCGTAGGGTGACACACTTAAGAGACACCGACATCCAATTGGAGCAAATGTTTCATGCCGAAAGAATGAACAAGCGCAGGAATTTATTTCACTAGATACCGAAACAGGTTTTCGGGTGAAATTGCATAAAGTGGTTATGCATGTGAAATAGAATTCTAGCAAGGGGTTATTTGTGAATGTTTGTCATTAAAGTAATTGACAAAATTCTGATAAAATAAAAGAGTTTTATTTAATGAGAGTTTGCATTAAATTTGGTGGAAATTTAATGGGAATTTGAGTGGACTTTTGAGTGGAGGGATTTTAAAGGGCATTTTGTGAGTGGAATGTCCACCCACATGAATGAAGGAGGGGAGGGGGCAGCCCCCATGGCCGGCGGCCACCCCCTTGGGTGCCCCCCCTCCTCCAATAAAAGGAGCCCCCCTCCTCACTTGTCTCTCACACCTCCTCGTGAAGGATCTCTCTCCCCCTCTAGAATTTATTCCCCATGGTCTCGGACTAGCGAGATACATGTTCCCGGTGGCTATTCGGCAAGAAAGAGTTGTGCTTCTGCTGCATCGCTGGAGCGAGGAGGAGGAGGTTGCTCGGTGCCTCGAACGTGTGTGCGAGCATGGATGCGCTGCTGATTTGCGGCGCTAGGACTTCCTCTCGATCTTGAGATCGGCAAGAGATCGTCTACATCAACCACGAGTTGAACTCGTTAAGCTTTGTCGGTCTTCAAGGGTATGTTCTCTACGGATATACATCTGCCTGTTGTTTGTATCTAGTAGATAGATCTTGGTTTATAGTTCACATCGTAGGAAAATTTTTGTTTTCTATGCTGCGAACCCTACAGTGGTATCAAAGCCGGATCTATGCGTATATACTTTACACGGGTAGTACACATATGAGTATGTGGGCGATGATGATCATGTTGTTGCTCCTTTGTTGTAATTTTGGATATTGGTGGCATAGTGGGATGAAGCGGCCCGGACAAACTTTACATGTCCTCGCACATGAGACCTGTTCCACGCTTGACATGCAACTAGTTTGCATAAGTGGCTAGCGGGTGTCTGTCTCTCCTACTATAGTCAATATCTATTTTGCAAGCAAGTTGTCAACAATTTGATTATCCTCGTTGTGGTTCATGTTCGTAGGTAAGAACGGTTCTATCTCGAAAGCCCTAAGCCACGTAAAACTTGCAATGGATAAATTAGAGGCGTCTAGTTTAGATTGTTGCTGGGCTAGTGTTATGATATGGTAGTGTTGTAAGTAGAAGTATGAGATGATACTCTTACAACACACATAGCGTGTAAAATCCATAGACCTTGGATTTACACATATAGGTATGATAGTGATCATACCACGATGCACATGATAGAGATCATCTGCGGGAACCATATAATTTCACTAATAAACATATGATGTTTGATAGCATCTTATATTGCTTGTTTAGCGCTTTGTTAGCATAATAAGATGATCCCTCATTTAAATATCAAGATAAGAATGTGTTCTTCCTTTAGTATGCACCGATTATGTTTTCGTCGCTCCAAGACATCACGTGATGATCGGGTGTTCTTAGATCCACGACCATATTTCGGGTGTAAAACAGTTACACATGCGAATACTAAGGTTCTAACTTGGCGAGCCTGGCATGTACAGACATGGCCTCGGAACACGGACCGAAAGGTTAAGCATGAGTCATATAGTTGATATGATGCCCATTTGATGCTCGCCTTTGAAGCTATACCGACTCACGTGATGATCGGACTTGGTGTAGTGGATTTTGTTCATGTAATCACCAAAAAGGCACGAGGGATGTCGTTTTTGAGTGGGAGTTCATTCGATTAGTTGAACTCAATCTATCATACACTTAGTCTAAACTTTACAAATTCTGTTGTAGATGGCACCACCTGCTTTTAATTTCAATGTGTTCATGGAGAAAGAGAAACTAGCAATGAACGGTAGCAACTTTACCGAATGGGCCATGAATTTGAGGATTCTCCTCTCTGCTGCACAAAAGCAATATGTGCTAGAAGCGCCATTAGGCCCCCCACCTTTAGATGATGCCCCTGACGAGGAGAAGAATGTCTATCAGACTCGTCAGGAGGACCACAACTTAGTTCATTGCGGCATATTGTATGGGCTAGAGCCGGAACTTCGAAAGCGTTTCGAAAACGGAAATGCATTTGATACAATGGGTGAGTTGAAAATGATTTTCGACACACATGCTGCTGTAGAGAGCTACAACGCTTCAGAAAAGTTCTTTAGCTGCATGATGGAAGAGCACAGCTCCGTTAGTGAGCATGTACTCAAGATGTCGGGTTATGCTGATAAGCTTGTGTCCTTGGTAATATCGATTCCCATTGACTTAGGCATCCATCATGTTCTGCAGTCTCTGCCACCTAGCTATAAGAGCTTCGTGATGAACTATAATATGCAAGGCATGAAGAAGTCTCTCCCCGAGCTTCTGTCAATGCTTAAAACTGTAGAAGTGGAGATCAAAAAGGAACATCAAGTGTTGATGATCAATAGGAACACTGGTTTCAAGAAAGACAAGAAGGGAAAACGGAAGGGAAGTAAGGGCGGCAAGCATGTTGCCGCGCCTGAAAAGAAACCCCGAGTTGGACCTAAGTCTGATTCCGAGTGCTACTATTGTAAGGGGACTGGCCACTGGAAGCGCAACTGCCCCCCTACAGTACTAAGCCATTCTTTTATAAGAACATCGTTAAGATCTTTCGAAGACAAGATTAAGATCTTTCGAAGACAAGATGGCCTCATCTAAGTTTGTGTACGCCCTTTTTACAGCTTCTTTGGGGATCTTCGCCAAAGTTGAAACATATTTGACAGAAGCTTCTATTTCATCTGGTGTTAACATAGTGTAACATTCCCCAATATCATGATGTTCAAATAATATCACTGCATAACATTTATGAAAACACACAAGTTACCACACTGAACCATTTTGTTTGCTCAATAAAAATAAGTACTCCCTCAGGCCCATATTATAATTGACTCAAATTTGTCTAAATTTGAATGAATCTAGACACTATTTAGTATATAGGTTCATCCAAATTTTGACAAATCAAAGTCAATTAATATGGATCGGAGGGAGTAATGAAATCTATAAAAATTATAACTTTCATATTTTTTGATTTATGTTTAGGTTGTTTCCGTCGCTCAAATAATGGGGAACCATACTTACTATTACCCGCGGTAGAAGTCATATCATTGCATGCATCGTTCTCCACGACACCACAAAATATCTCCCCATCTAAATCTTCCATGCTGCACGAATCATTTAGAGAATGTGTTAATGTTTCGCTATCTAAATCTACACGAGTTCCCCAAAAACCTATGTGATGAGCATCTTGTATGCATGACAAACAATCGATAAGACATGGAATCAGTACCTGGACGACAGATGAGTAGAGTCGGCGAAGGGTGGCACCAATGAGAGACGGTGAAAGGGAGACCTGCGAGGATGATGTGGTGAGAGGTGGCGTCGATTCCTAGAGGACACACGAGAGGGGGTGGAGAAGGGAGTCGGCAATGTGGGACGGCGAGGGCGGCTCGTAATGGAGGCAGCGGTGATTGGTGGCCTGCCTAGGTTGAGTCGTGGGTTGTGGGACGATCGACATGCCGATACGCCCTCCGTGATTAACTGCTGGCGTTGGGCCTCGTTGTGGGTAGTTAATTGGGCCTATAGGGTTATTACATTTTAATGTCTTGTTTTTTCTATTTTTTATGCGTCTTTACTTATTTTTAAATTTTTTATTGTACTGTTTAATGTCTTACCATATTTATGGTTTTTCCAAATTTGATATGCACAACACGATCTTTAATTAAATTTACACAGTATCAACTTCATACGATGGGAGTGTTGCCCCTGTCTTTGGAGAAATTTTAGTATGTACAACGCAAAGGATGTGTATGGCGCACACGAATCCACCAAAGTATCACCAATATAAAGAAAGTTTTTGGATAAACCCAGATGCAAAACCAAAACATGTGTTCACGGCGAGAAACACAAATTTTGGATTCGCACCCACTTGACCTATGGGAGTTGTCTATGAACACCTTCATCATCTTTGTGGTTGTATGACTCAACACTTGGTCAACGTGATCCCACCTAGTTTTACATCAAACTATACAACTACTATGCCAAATCATGACATTGATTCTAAGTATAAAAGTGGTATGCCCATGGCATGATGCACACTTGTGCCTCATATATCCAAACATTGCATTGGGCTCTAGACCCATGGCATGATGCATATTCCATATTTCTGGCTAAGTTTTTCTCCTTTTATTCTTTCTTACAGTGGGAAAATGTGGCCATGATCCTTGTGTTCATGCCATCCCACGAACGGATCGTCATCCGCGCGACTCGCTCCAGTTTGTAACAACAGAATCGGAGCTAGAACTGTGACTAAATCAACCAATTAACTAAAACGGCGAAATGTTAACCTGACGAAACTGAAAGTCTGTTAGACTAACACCTAAACTGAAGCCGAGCGCGCCGAGTGTGGCGTCCAACTTTGCGTTCCAGGCTCTAGCCTGTAGGTGCCTAACGGAGTCCGTAGAGTGGCTTGTGCAGGCGCATCGCCTAGCGCCCCTGGCCAGCAGACCCACCCGCGGTGCGCGGAGAGCGCCAGCAGTAGCCGCACGGACTCCAGCCGTGCAACAGGCCCAAAGGCGTCCGCGACGTCGATGCCCTGCTTCACATATCCCTTTTGGCGACGAGGCGAGGCGGGTGTTCGGTTGCACGATGCCGTCCATGGTGCGCGCTTTTGGTCATCGGGTGCGCCTCGCGGCGAGGCAGATGTGATGGCGGCGCGGCTTCAGCTTCGGGTGTCGGAGAGGCTAGCTCGGTGCGCGAGGATGACACTGCCGGCGACATGTGCTCTGCACGAGCTGGTGTCGATGGAGAGTTGATGCCGGCGAGTCCTGGCCTGCCACCTCAGGTGTAGCGGTACGCAGTGGAGTCGAGTCGAGTGCACGTAGCAGTCCACCGTGAACGCCGTGCTCACAGGGTTGTCCTGGCCTGCTCAAAGTTCTCTGTATTGTGTGTGTGGTGCACTCTGTCTTTGGTATGAACAAAGTTTATGAATTAAGCGCAACGTCTAGTTTACTGCTACCTCCACATACCTGCATGCATAACAGTAAGGCACAGTTAGCTATTGACAATTACAAAGAAAGTTTTGATAATGCTTTTTAGTTGTACTCTAGGAATGACTTACTGCGGATGTAGTTTGCATAATTTAGCGTTTCGTCTGTTATGACCAGCAGTATTGCATGCACTGCACAGGTGGTTCCCCTTCTTCTTCTTCTTCTTCTTCTTCTTTTGTTCATCGTATGATAGTGGTCTACCATTTTTACTCATGGATGGATTATCACCGTCAGCTCCAACTCGTTTGTTTTTCTTAGGCGCGCCTTTGGATTTAACTTTTAGTGGATCGCCAACTTGAGGTGCTTTTCCCTTGCTGCTCTGTGCATCTGCATCGAAGTATCTTGTTTGAATATTGATGAGCCCTTTTGTCCTTTCCATTAGTCGATCGATGAATTCATTGTATTCATGATGAGACTGTTCATCATGGCATAACGCTGCGAGAACTTCTTGAGATCGTACATTCAAGTCAGAAAAAATTGTCCTCTCGGTTGCACTTGACCATCTGTATCCGAACATATCTCTCTCGCGCTTCGCAGACAATCCAAATCTTCCGTTCTTTGAGAAGCGCCGAAGGACACAATAAGTTGGTATTTTTTCTAGTTGCAGGTATCCAACATGTAGAGTATGTGCTTGCAAGGTAGCCCCTTCCTAGCCATTCTTCCGCAGGAGCACTTTATATTTTCCTCACTGTTAGGCGTGTAGGTCACGTCAAACTGCCTAGTAGGTTTATCTGCCCATATCAGAGAGTACTTATTATCACTGGAATCACCTTGCGCACATTCAGCAATCTTGAGTCCATCAACTCTTTTCAGCTCTGATTGCAAGATATAGAAGTTTGCTGCAGTGAATACTTTCGCTGCAGCAGACTTAATATCTTTGTATTTATTAACCGGCAAAGGTAATGTCTGTGAGTCCTTGCAGTCCTATCGCGCATCTTCCTGACGGATATGGTTAATGGCATTCTCGTAGTGCACAATCAAATCCACCAGTGTCATTTTAGAGTCAAGATGAAGGTGTAGGCACGAGTTCAAACTCTCGCTCCTCTGATTGCTTTTCATTCCGAGAAAAAAAGCCATTGGCTTGGCCCACCATCTTCTTCTTGTACATTCTACTCAGCCACTCTTTGGTTCCCTTCGTCTGCCATTTCTTAATATAGGCGCTCCATCTCTGCTCAAAGACCTCTTCTGAGGTGTTGTAGTATATCATTGACCTGAATTCATTCAGAGAATCGTGATTGAGGTGTTTTTTCATATTCTTTTCAACGTGCCACGTACATACACGGTGCCACACATCCTTGAAGACAATGCCAATGGCTTTCATCATTGAACCGTCTGCATCAGTGATAACCCCTTTTGGCTTCTTTTGACACATAGCTTTCAAAAATGTTTGAAGGAGCCATACATATGTTTCTGTTTTCTCGTCGGAGGCGATTGCGCATGCGAAAGCAGTAGTTCTGCGATGATGGTTCAACTCCACGAAAGGAATGAACGACATTCCATACCGATTCATTTTGTACGTACTGTCGAACACCAGCACATCACCGAAATCCTCATAGTCCCGACGTGACTGAGAGTCACACCAAAACATGCTTTTCAAACTTCCTCCATCATCTAGCTGGTAATCGAAAAAGAATTCAGGATCACGGGCCTGCCTGTTCTGCATAATTCGGATGGATGTGTTAGCGTCACCTGATGCAATGAGCTTCCTCTTCTCCCGGGAACACATGTTGTAAAGATCCTTCGAGACGAAATTAACCTTGCTCCACCTTCCAATTTTGCTGATAAAGGTTTTCATAATCTCGAACTTGCGCATCCCAGTTGCTGCTAGTGACATAATTTTAGATTTCTGGTAAGACTTGATCTTCCGATGGGACCGAAGAAACGGGACTTCATCGGGTCTAGCTAGCACATGGTTGTGCTCGTCCTTAAATTGTAGAACTTTCCAAATCCCCTTGGATTTGCTAGACGACACGCTGAGATAGGCTCGACAGTGGCATCGAGACAGAGCTCGTGGCCTCTTCTTGCGGTTCTCCATGTGCACATACCTTCCCTCGCGTTCCCCTGCCCTGGAACAGAGAAACCGCCTGTAATTAATAACTCCTTCCGAATTTCGCTTCACCCTCTGTTTACTTATGCTAAAACCACGTTCTCTCGCGTATGCGTTGTAGTAAGCGAATGCTGCCGCTTCGTTAGTGAAGGTCATCTCCTTTACAATCCGATGCCTTTCACGCTCATCCTGAGCATGCTGAAAATCCTTCTCTGGCATCACTGGATGATGTCTGTGCTCATGTTGTGAACTGTCTGTAACCTACACAATTAGAAGCAAAAAGAAATGTAAGTGGTGGTCATATAGTTGATCCTATATATGCCTTGTCATACAACAATAAGCAACTTACATCACTCTTGAATTCAGATTTTGAACTGTCTGTAACCTACAAAATTAGAAGAAAAAAGAAATGTTAGTGGTGGTCATATGGTTGATCCTATATATGCCTTGTCATACAACAATAAGAAACTTACATCACTCTTGAATTCAGATTTTGAACTGTCTGTTACCTACACAATTAGAAGCAAAAAGAAATGTAAGTGGTGGTCATATGGTTGATCCTATATATGCCTTGCCATACAACAATAAGCAACTTACATCACTCTTGAATTCAGATTTTGATCCTTCAGGTTCTTGTGATTCTTCCGCCGTCTCTTCATCACAGTTTTCTAAGTCCGAATCCCCAAAATAATCATGGTCGCTATGAGAGAATAGTACAACCTGCAGCATTGTAGCATAAAGTCATATAACATGGCTATTCAATTCTTATAAAAATAATGTAGCACTAGACATACATCACTAATGCTTTCTGAGATAGATTCTTTCCGATGGCGATCCTTGTTTACACAATCGATGTCCATCTGCACAATTTAAAAAGTATGTGTATAAATTTGCATGCTCTAGGTGTGCAAATAAAGAAATAAAAAATAAACTTCACTTGACCTTATCATCCTCGGATGAGTTTTGTTCAAAGAGGTCGTTCTCAGTAAGCTCATCATCAAAGAAAAACATATCTTCATCATCCGAACTTGAATCACCGTCATGCGTAGGGATGCTCTCATTGTCACTCCCAGTTGGCATAGAGTCCTCCATCTGTTCAAGCAAAGAAAACCAGAAACGCTAATCTAATCAGTGATGTATATGTGGAGGACTCGTAGATGCAAAGATGAACCCTAAGCCGCTATGCTAAAGGTGATGGAAAGAGTTTGGGTTAGAGAGACAGCTACTCACATTTTCCGGGCGCCGGTGGCGAGATGGGACACGAGACTGGTTGATGCGGCCTGAGGATGAGAAGATCTGGCTGGCCTTTGATCTGGAGATGTAGGATTGGAACGTTTATCGTCGGCGTGGACGGACACGTACATCGCCACCGGAGCTGGGCAGATTCGCAGGTGGAGGATTAGATCTCGGTCGACGGCCGAAGCCGGGAAGGCTCGTGTGGTTGGAGGATTAGAAGGCTGGCCGCCGGATTCACGTCGCCAATCCAGATCCTTCGCCGGCGCACGTCACCGCCGGAGCTAGGCAGGATGATCAAAAAATTAGTGTTAGAGCGGTGTCTGGGGAAATGGCGGCGCGTTAGTTTTTGTGATCAAACCGAGAGACCTAATAATGTCGTGGCGACGTGGCAATGGTTGACAACGTGGCAATGAATGGTCAAATCTAATGGCATGGCGACGTGGCAATGGTTGACATCGTGGCAGGCAATAGTACGTATGCGAATACGTGGGAATACAGGCCTAGACTTGGGCTTCGGGGGCTACCCTCGTGCGCCCTCGCGCGCCCTCCTCTGAAAACACGCGGGGACAGTTCTACCCTTACAAACTTTGCAACTTTCGAGAGCCAGGGGCCTATGGAATCAAGCCTCTTAAAATTAAAAATGGGTGAAGATAGATTCTGTGAATGAAGAAAGTACATAGGATATGGCATACCGCGATCCATGGTAAGCAACCGCCAGCCCACATTGGATTTGTGTTTCCTATCTTCTCTGTTTTCCTGCATTTGTCTTGGAAGCACTTTATTCCAGACATTGTATGTCAGAAAATCTGATCAGCCTAATCATATTCACAAACAATATTTGAATCGCCGAGGCTCCCTAGGTACTCAAGAGGCAACATGCTGCTGGTTCCAGGGAAGAAATATGTACCAATCACCACTATGTAGAAAGTCCTGAACCATGTTTCATCATCCAGATCATCATTTGCAAGCAACTTTTCGGCGTGGTAAATTGGTGACCGCATTCCAGCTGTTTTATATTGTATCCTGTAGAAATCACGATGTGGTGATTCTTCATGTTCACCGGTCAGAACCACCGACCTAGTTCCACGTGGAATACCGAGGGCTTTAACTACCATTACTTTGTTGAACACTATGTGAGTGTTGTTGCGAGCGTTCCTAAATTCACCAAGCCCGGGATCAATCTTTGAAATTATCCATTCTAGCAATCCCCTTGGAGTTGAGAAAGCGCCAATGTCCAGAAGAACACCCCACCCTCGATTTCTGATGAGATCTTTCCGAGGTTTCTTAAGACCCAGTACAATGTCCCTCAGTCAAGACCCCAAGAAACGTCTCTTTAGTCTAGATTCTGGTTCAACATCCTTTTCCCCTTTTGCAGCCTTAGGCATTTTGGTGATGTTTGCTGCAAAAAAGGAAATTGGAAACATGTTGGTATGCAATTGTATATAGCTGTGTGAAATTAGACAATGAGAATACATGAACATATAGTGGTATAATGGAATCATGAAGGGTAAATGAAATCATGTCGGTATGCAATTGTATATAACTTTGTGGAATTAAACAAAGAGAGTACATGAAACATATTTGTGGTTTGGTGGTAGCATGTATAATAGAAGCCTGAAAATTGTTTGTTTGTGGCAGATATATATATATGAAGAAGCAGGAAATATTTCAATTGTTAGCCATAGAAAAGTACATGAAACATATGATGTATGAAGGAAGCATGGAAGGTAAATGGAAGCATGTTGGTATGCAATCATATATAACTATGTGGGATTGCACATCTAGAATACATGAAGCACAGTTGTGGTATGATGGTAGCATGGTTGCTAGAAGCATGAAATTGTTTGTATGCAGCAGGTTGAAAATTCTGTGGAAGCAGAAACATTTTAAAAAGTAATGCATGTAAAGGTTGCCGCCAAATCTCTCTGAATGTGCACACAAGAACATCGTAAGCAACCAGGTAAAAAATATGAGAAACATACTGTACAAGAAGTGTAGGGGTTCGTAGCAAGGAAAACAAAAAATTTCTACCGCATGCACACAAACAAGCCAAGATCTATCTACTAGATTGTAGCAACGAGTCGATAGAGGAACTCACCCTCGAAGATTCCAAAGCGGTTAACGAGAGCAGATTCTCGTGGGTGATGTAGTCGTACACTTGCCGATCTCAAGATCGCGTAGACGATCCTTCCGGCGCTGCGTTCCGGCAGCGCTTCCGCAGTCGGTCACACGTTCGGTACTCGATGAATACCTTCCTATCCCTTGTTCCAGCAGGCAGCATAGGTGGTAGCACTCTCCTCATGATTCCGGCAGCACGACGGCGTGGTACCGGAAGTACAGGGGAGATCTCGCAGGGCTTCGCCTTAAGCCGAAGTGAGTATGGTGGACTATGAGAGAGCCTCGGTGATCTAGGGTTTAGACGCACCAAGGAGAGGGAGCTAGGCCGGCGGATAGGGCAAGGGGATTGCCCCAACTCGGCGACTTGGCAAACCCTAGGAGGCGGCGGCGACAATGGTGGAGGCCAGCGACTAGGGTTTAGGTTTAGAGGAGAGAGGTGTTGTCCTTGGAGGGGCAGCCCTGCCCCTCCTTATATAGGTGGAGGGAGGTGCGCCAGGGGAGGGGAGTCCCTCTCCAACTCGGATCCCAAGTGGGCCGGCAGTGGAGGGGAGGAACTCCTCCCCAAGTAGGTTTCCTACTTCCCCTCCACCTTCCAAAATAGCCGTTTGACTTTTCAAATTGGCGTTTGACTTTTTCATACTAGGATTTGATTAAACCCTTAATTTTGTTCAGCGATGACACCTAGTATACGATGCAATCATTACAACTTGGTATGACACATTCATGTACCCTTCCCCTCCAGAGTGCCGGACATTCCGGAACCTTCTAGAACATTCCCGATGAAAACACCGGAACCATTCTCCAACCCCAAAACAGGACTTTCCTTATATGAATCTTATTCTCCGGACCATTCCGGATCTCCTCGTGATATCCCGGATCCCATCCGAGACTCCGAACAAAATTCGGTCTCTTACTCATCATTACATAACTACTCAACAACATCGAATCCTTAAGTGTGTCTCCCTACGGTTCGTGAATTATGCGGACATGATCGAGACACTTCTCCGATCAATAACCAATAGAGGAATCTGGAAATTCATATGGCTCCCACATATTTCTACGATTACTTTGCGATTGAATGAACCACTTACATACGATACCAATTTCCCTTTGTCTCACGATAGTTTACTTATCCGAGGTTATGATCGTTGGTATCTCTGCATACCTAGTTCAACCTCGTTACCGATAAGTACTCTTTTTCTCGTTCCCGTGGTATGTGATCCCTTGTGAGCCAGTCACATGCTTGCAAGCTAATTGGATGACATTCCACCGAGAGGGCCCAGAGTATATCTATCTGTCATATGGATGGACAAATCCCACTCTTGATCCATGTGTCTCAACCCATACTTTCCGAACACTCAATGCCATCTTTATAGCCACCCAGTTACGGTGTGGTGTTTGATGTCATCAAAGCATCCTTCCGGTGATGGTGATAAGCATGATCTCATGGTCGAAGGAATTAGGTTACTATGTATCAGAAAGCTTATAGCAAATGAACTATATTAAATGACTTGATCTTTATGCTACGCTTAACTATAGGAGTATGTCCATCACATCATTCTCCTAATGATATGACCCTGTTGTTAATAACATCTCTATGTTCATGATCAGGAAACCATGATCATATATTAACCAACAAGCTAGTTTAACAAGAGGCTTTACTAGGGACTCTTTTATGTTTACAAATCACACAAGTATTAATGTTTCCTTTTAATACAATTATAGCATGGTATGTAAACTTTTATCATAAGTATGAAGATATGATAATAACCTACTTTATTATTGCCTCTTGGGCATATCTCCAACAGTATCCCACTTGCACTCTAGTCAATAATCTAGTTTCAAACCTTTGTGTATTCAACACCTATGGCTTTCCGGTGTTGTAAGTACACGTTTGCTAGTGGTCAACTGATCTCCGGATCTAACACTTCCAGGTCCGTGTGTAATTGCATGTCTTTGCGTCTCTACGCATACTCATTCTCTAATGAGATGGCTTTGTATAAATTTGGTCCTTTGGTGAGACCTTTAGTTCTTTGGGGTTAAAACATGTTGATAATATTGTCGTACAATATATCTTCATTGTATTATCCCGCTGTGAACTACACCTAGTTTGATAACAAACTACTTGACACAAATGCCCTCTTTAGCTGCTATAATAGCAGTCATATACTTAGCCTTTTGTTGTAGTATCTGTCACAGTGTCTTAACTTTGGAACTCATCCAAATTCATTATGGAACTTACTTTCCATTATATTGTGCCACCCTTAGTTTAGATTGAGATAAACTTAATTTGTACTTTGTGACAAAACTAGTATTTATGTAATTCATTTACAATGAACTAACCATCCATTTGTCACTTCTACAAAATAATATATTCTTAGTTGTTTTACAAGATCATAAGAATATCTTTACTATCGTCCAATGATTATCTTATGAATCATTCTGGTATATGCTCATAACATTTAGAGCATAGGACATATCTGGATTTGTACATATCACAGTATGATTGATATAAATACTCTTTGTGATTTCATACGTCAAGTATCAATCTATACTTAAATCTTTGTTTCACTTACCAAATGTCAATACACTTGAATATATCATCAATATTGAACTCATTCAATCCTTTATGTGCGACAAGAACCTTTCTTGTAGTTTCTATATTGAACCCATTCAATACATCATCTATCTACTTTCGGCACAACCATATTAGCGTCTATTGATGCCAAATATTCGGGTTTTGCCTAAGTCTTTCATCAGGATGAAATTCTTAATATGTGTTAATAAAATATACATCATTTCCAATCAACAATATGTCTTCCACATAATGTATTAGAAACATGTCTTAGCGCTCCCACTTAATTTCTTGCAAATGCAAGCATCTTCATCGTCTCTGATGAAATTAAACTATTTTAACAGTTTCATCATAGTGAAGATTCCAAATCCGCGATGCTTACTTCAACAATTGAAGTTTGCATATGCTTTTAGCATCCTTTGAATTAACAAAACCCTATGGACGTGTTATGCACATGTCCTAGGTAACAATTCTATTAGAAGAACTTGTTTTGCTTATTCAACTACCACATAACAAAATTATATTTAGTGGTTGCTACATTAATCCGTCTAGACTAAATATCGCTATGAAAGATCAAATCTTGTCATTTAAGAGTCAACCTTTGAACATTGTTGTGAACTCCTTCCCAACATGTCGACTATTTCATAGATGTGCAACATCCATGTCTATTTCTTTATAGATCCAAACACAACTGTAAGGTCTTACACCTTTCTCAAGGGTCCTTCAAGTTCAAAACTTGATTTCTTGTGTATGGAACTATCACGGATTTTATGGCTTCAAACCATTTTACGGAGTCAGGGCCCATCATCGCTTCTTTGCATGTATTCCGTTCATTATTCTCAAATAATGATTCAACCCTCAAATCTTGGTATTTGATTGTTTTCTCGACCTACTTGGTTCAATAGAAACTTTGACCTCCGTAACCACAACCTTTGAGGCACGTGAGCCATGAGCATTGTTGCTGCCTCCGGAACACTTTTCGGCGCTGTGCAACTTTGCACATATAGCTAAGGTTCTTTTAACCTTATCAAAGTTCTATTGTCCTCCCACTTACCTTTTCACGAAAAATTCCTTCTCAAAGAAACTTGACGTTCTAAGTGACAAACACTTTTGTCTCCGATGTTATGGAGGAATACTTAACAGTTATTCGAAATAACATACAAAGACAGGTTCATCCGACTTTGGTTGCAAACATCTTTCTTATGCATAGCATACCAATGTTTAAGAAAGGACAACTTGGGTTTTATCCCAAACCATAACTTTATATGGTGTCATTTCAACGGATTATGATGGAGCTCTTTTCAGTGGAAAAATGGTAGTCTCTATAGCTTTTAATCTTTAAAATATAATGGCAGTTTTATGATTTACACCTTCGATCTTACCATGTCAAACAAGGTTTAATTACATATCTCGAACGCTCCATACTCTTATGGTGTTTCGGGAAAAATGCAAATCCACGGAACGATTCCTTAAATCTTAGGTATTATGCTAAACTTGTAACTCAAATATCTTCCTTTATGATCTTATCATAAACTATTTATATTCTAGTTACAATGATTTTGCACTTCATCTTGAAAGTCTTTGAACTTTTCAAATGTTTCAAACTTCATCCTTATTAAGTAAATATTCATATATTCACTCAAATTTTCGGAGAAAGCATATGAAGTTGAAATCCATCGCTCTTGACTACACATAATGGACTTCGTACAACAATATGTACAAGTTCCAATAAGCTAGTCATTCGTTCCTTTTTGGCCTATGAACGAAGTTTTAATTATCTCTAGGAAAGTTTCACAAGCATCATGTGATCAAAAATCAAAAGACTCCAAAATTCCATCCACATGGAGTTTCTTCATGTTTTCTTTCCAATATAATTTAAACGGCGATGCCACTTCCTAAGCGATCTTTCAATCAATTTGTCTTTCGACATTTATAGCACTAGTTTTATGGATGTGATTTCTCCAACGATATTTGTGAATCATCCATCTTTTATGGATTACGGCAATTATTTGAACAACCCTTTTTTTCTCATAATACCTGATAAAACAAATCTTGAAGGCAAGCTTTGATGTTTAACGAGCAACAAAATAACCCTTTATTTGTTCTCGATAAACATCATCACATATTCTTTTGCTAGTTACTTAGGCCATTGTAGTTCATGAATTATGTTGTTTCGTATGACGATTCACACCAACAAATTCAGTATCAAATACTTAAGAACCACATTGTTTAATAAGCAAAGAATATAGCCATAACATGTATATCATCTATATACTTAAACTGAACAATTCTAGTCTTTTCTTTTATGCCATATATTTATGAGATTCTCTTTCAGTATTTATTTTCTGTTGAAAGAATCTATCAACATCAATAGTGGAGTCATACATATGACACATAGTCCAAAGCGTGTATAATTAAATACCAATGTCTTTGGACTTGCACTTTGAAGTAGATCACCATCATCAAATGTTTGGTGTGCTTTCAAATTCCATTCTTTAGTAATCTCTTGGTGTGGTAAATATTTTACCTACATCAAATATTCACCCTTATCATGGAATTATTCATGATCAAGCTACTTTTAGCTTATAAAGATGAATCGCGAGTATAATGTTGCTCTCCAAAACCTTTTGGTGGATTAGGACAACTAGTGTCTCCAACCCTTTGCAAATTCTCATCAAATATGAGAACATGACTTTTGCCATATTATACTCTGTCATGTTGCAACCAAAACTTTGTTTCAGATATCACAATATCTTCCACACATCATGGTTTCTGAAACAACTCTTTCAGATCCTAGATAACCTTGATATTAAGACAATCCTTTGAATATCAAGAATCATGGAGACAAACATGATACTCATACACTAACTCTTGGAATTGTCACTCTAGTTTTAATACCAATTATTAAACTTCATGGAGTAACCGGAACTTACTGAAAGTTTGCAATAGGACTTTTAAACTTTAGATTAACACTTCAAAACAATACGATACCAGTTCGTAAAGTAACTAAGCAGAATTCTATAGTTCTATCATCTCAATTAAAACTAAGCGCAAGGTGGTAAACGGATGCCAATGACTACAACAACTATGCAAATTCACTTTGATTTAATTTATGATAAATAGTGTTCAACTTTTAATCATATTGCCGTTGAACTCCCACTCAAAACAATATCCCTCACATTGTTTTAGTGATCACACGAACCAAATCCACCACATCAAAACCGATCATCACGAGAGTTGATGTAGCTTTAATGGCGAACAATCATCATGTTCATCATATCTACTATATGACTCATGCTTTACCTTTCGGTAATCCGTGTTTCGAGACCATGTCTGTACATGCTAGGCTCGTCAAGATCAAACCTTAGCTTCCGCATGCGCAAATCTGGCTTGCTCACGTTGTATACACTCGCAGAATCTAACACACCTGATCATCACGTGGTGCTTCGAAACAACGAGCTTTAGCAACGGTGCTTACTAAGGATGAACACTTTAAAACTTGAAATTGTGTGCTTGAGGGATCATATTATAATGCTACCGTTGTAAACTAAGCAATACAAGATGCATAAAAGGATTAACATCACATGCAATTCATAATATGTGATATGATATGGCATTTCTTCTTGTGCTTCCGATCTCCATCTTCAAGCACGAACATGATCTCCATCATCACCGGTGTGGCGTCAAGGTCAATGGCGCCGCTTCATGGTTGTCTTCCACCAGCATCAACTATTACAACTATTTTGAATAGACACGCGGATCTTAACAGAATTTAAATACAACCATATGGCTCCTTCCGGTTGCCAACTTACAATAAGGAACATTGCATACATCATATATAATCACAATCATGGCCATATCACATCACAGCACACCCCTGCAAAACAAAGTTAGACGCCTCTAATTTTCTTTGCATGTTTTACGTGGTTTGGGGATTTCAATAAGTGTCGTTCTAACTTACGAACAAGAACCACAACATTGATACTAGTATTGTCAATCACCCGTTGTAAATTGAATCTTAAATATGTTGGGAGAAACAGGCACCCGCAAAGCCACTTATGCAATACAAGTTGCATGTCAAGCGTGGAGCAAGTCTCATGAACGATGTCATGTAAGGTTAGCCCGGGCCGCTTCATCCCACCATCCCGCAAGATGCAAAGTACACAAGAAGCAATCGACAACAAAAGCATCAACGCCCACAATGACCATTGTGTTCTACTCGTGCAACAGATCTACATATAGACACGGCTCTGATACCACTGTAGGGGTTCGTAGCATGGAAAACAAAAAAATTCTACCGCATGCACACAAACAAGCCAAGATCTATCTACTAGATTGTAGCAACGAGTCGATAGAGGAACTCAGCCTCGAAGATTCCAAAGCGGTTAACGAGAGCAGATTCTCGTGGGTGATGTAAACGTACACTTGCCGATCTCAAGATCGCGTAGACGATCCTTCCGGCGCTGCGTTCCGACAGCGCTTCCGCAGTCGGTCACACGTTCGGTACTCGATGAAGACCTTCCTCTCCCTTGTTCCAGCAGGCAGCGGAGGTGGTAGCACTCTCCTCGCGATTCCGGCAGCACGACGGCGTGGTACCGGAAGTAGAGGGGAGATCTCGCAGGGCTTCGCCTTAAGCCGAAGCGAGTATGGTGGACTATGAGAGAGCCTCGGTGATCTAGGGTTTAGACGCACCAAGGAGAGGGAGCTAGGCCGGCGGCTAGGGCAAGTGGATTGCCCTAACTCGGCGACTTGGCAAACCCTAGGAGGCGGTGGCGACAATGGTGGAGGCCGACGGCTAGGGTTTAGGTTTAGAGGAGAGAGGTGTTGTCCTTGGAGGGGCAGCCCTGCCCCTCCTTATATAGGTGGAGGGAGGCGCGCCAGGGGAGGGGAGTCCCTCCCCAACTCGGATCCCAAGTGGGCCGGCGGTGGAGGAGAGGAACTCCTCCCCAAGTAGGTTTCCTACTTCCCCTCCACCTTCCAAAATAGCCGTTTGACTTTTCAAATTGGCGTTTGACTTTTTCAAACTAGGATTTGATTAAACCCTTTATTTTGTTCAGCGATGACACCTAGTATACGATGCAATCATTACAACTTGGTATGACACATTCATGTACCCTTCCCCTCCAGAGTGCCGGACATTCCGGAACCTTCTAGAACATTCCCGATGAAAACACCAGAACCATTCTCCAACCCCGAAACAGGACTTTCCTTATATGAATCTTATTCTCCGGACCATTTCGGATCGCCTCGTGATATCCCGGATCCCATCAGAGACTCCGAACAAAATTCGGTCTCTTACTCATCATTCCATAACTAGTCAACAACATTGAATCCTTAAGTGTGTCTCCCTACGGTTCGTGAATTATGCGGACATGATCGAGACACTTCTCCGATCAATAACCAATAGAGGAATCTGGAAATTCATATGGCTCCCACATATTTCTACGATTACTTTGTGATCGAATGAACCACTTACATACGATACCAATTTCCCTTTGTCTCACGATAGTTTACTTATCCGAGGTTATGATCGTTGGTATCTCTGCATACCTAGTTCAACCTCGTTACCGATAAGTACTCTTTTTCTCGTTCCCGTGGTATGTGATCCCTTGTGAGCCAGTCACATGCTTGCAAGCTAATTGGATGACATTCCACCGAGAGGGTCCATAGTATATCTATTCGTCATATGGATGGACAAATCCCACTCTTGATCCATGTGTCTCAACCCATACTTTCCGAACACTCAATGCCATCTTTATAGCCACCTAGTTACGGTGTGGTGTTTGATGTCATCAAAGCATCCTTCCGGTGATGGTGATAAGCATGATCTCATGGTCGAAGGAATTAGGTTACTATGTATCAGAAAGCTTATAGCAAATGAACTATATTAAATGACTTGATCTTTATGCTACGCTTAACTATAGGAGTATGTCCATCACATCATTCTCCTAATGATATGACCCTGTTGTTAATAACATCTCTATGTTCATGATCAGGAAACCATGATCATATATTAACCAACAAGCTAGTTTAACAAGAGGCTTTACTAGGGACTCTTTTATGTTTACAAATCACACAAGTATTAATGTTTCCTTTTAATACAATTATAGCATGGTATGTAAACTTTTATCATAAGTATGAAGATATGATAATAACCTACTTTATTATTGCCTCTTGGGCATATCTCCAACAAGAAGCATATATGTGGATATGTGGCAGCATGAACACCATTACACGGGAGCATAAAAACGAGTTGCATTTATCCGATAAAAAATTCATTACCCGGGAACCTATATCCTAGCCAAGCTACAAATGTGAGCACATATGTGTAAAGAAACTACACAATTACATGTACAAGGTAGATCTGATACATGAAAACAGCTAGGAAATCATGGGGGTCAAAAAATTAATCACCTTCTCCTGTCGTGGTTCGGAATGTGCATGCTATTCCGTGAGAGATCGATTCTGTCCAGCCAACAATTTGGGCGTGAGCGCTCGACTCACCCGCCGATTAGGCGGGAGCAGCCACCAAGAATCCCCCCGACCTCGACTTTCGGCGGCCGTAGGTCACCCCGACAACGACCGGTGGCCTAGGAGCTCCATACAAGCCGCCACAGAGCAGGATGCAGACGAATGTACAGCGTTGAGGGAGATTCCCTGCAGACTCGTAGCCGGAGAGTGGAGGAGCGCCGCGATGCGGATTAGGAAGATGAGGGGACTCAGAGATTCATACGCGCAGCCACGGAGAGGGGAGTAGTGCAGCGATGCGGGGGGGGAGGAGTGCCTCGATGGGGATTCGTCGCAATATGGGGGCGTTCGGCGGTGGAAGAGATGGAAGCGGGGCGGAGCTCCAGGGTCTGTACTATCGGGGAGGGGTGCGGTGATTACGGACGCTCGTTTCTTGTTCGGTATGCATTAAAGACGTATCACGCCGTTTACTCTGGTATCTCTCGTATCGCGCCGTTTAGTCGATCCGTTTTTGTTGTGATACGTCCGATTGAATGTGAATCGACGTCTCTTCGGTGTGCCGATGGTTTGCTTCTGATCGGACCCCGTTACATAGTATTTACCTAATAACATTGTAGATAACCTCCGGATCTTTTTATATGGTTGAGTCTTAATGGCGGATATTTTAATTTTTTGTTAAAGGCATCTCCACCGGTCTGGCCTGAAAGGCAATCGTGCCCAGCGGTTCAACCCATCGCGATGGGATGCTAATAGCGACGCGACGGGACGTTAATAGTGACACGACGTCGGCTATCAGCGCCAACGGCTTCTCGCGCGGCCGGTGTTTTTCGCCATCAGAGATTTTCGTTTCCTCCGTGCGCCTCGCCTGCTGTGGCCAGAATAATTCCCGCTTCTCCCCGGACTTTTCTCGTCTTCGCCGTGGTCTGAAAAAGACGGTCGTCGGCGCGAGGGAGAGAACGAGCCCAATCAAAAGCAAACCAGCAGCCGAAAACGCGCCAACCACCAGCAGCTATGACTCGCCGCAAGATAGCCAACTGGACCAAGATCTGGGAGATGTGTCGCACCCGCTACCCGGAGGTGGAGATCGACGGCGGCGACCTCCAGGCCACGTTGTTGCGCTAGCGCATGACCAATGCGCAGGTGTTAGCCTTCGAGGAGGAATGCTGTGTGGCCGAGGCGGCGCTGAAGTGGGTGATGGAGGCGGTCGCAAAGGTGGCCTCCCAATGGTCAGTGCGTGAGATACACCACGAGGCGGTGGAGGCCATGTTGGAATTATGCCCTAGAGGCAATAATAAAGATGTTATTATTATAATTCTTGTTCATGATAAAGTTTATATTCCATGCTAGAATTGTATTAAGCGGAAACTTTAATACTTGTGTGGTTTGTAAACAACACCGTGTCCCTAGTATGCCTCTAAGGACTAGCTCATTGATTAATGATGTTAAGGTTTCCTAACCATAAGACATGAGTTGTCAATTAATAATGAGATCATATCATTGGGAGAATGATATGATGGACAGACCCAAACTAAGCAGAGCAATTAGATCGTGTCATCGTGTTCATCTTTGCGAAGCTTTTCTTATGTCAAATATTGTATTCCTTAGACCATGAGATAATGCAACTCCTTGGTATCGGAAGAAAGCTTTGAGGTCATCAAACGTCATCCTATGAGAGGGTGATCATAAAGGTGTCTCTCAGGTGATCGGAAAGTACCTGTTGGGTTGTGTGTATCGAGATGGGATTTGTCCCTCCCAAGTCGGAGAGATATACTTCGAGCCCACTCGGTAATCGATATCAACACCGCTTGCAAGCATGTGGTTAAGGAGTTAATCACAAAGTGATATCTGATTACAGAACGAGTAAAGTACTTGCTGTGAACGAGATTGAACTAGGTATGACGGTACCAACGATCAAATCTCGGGCAAGTAAAATATCGCGAGACGAAGGGAATATATATATGGGATTGATTGAATCCTGGCATCGTGGTTCATCCGATATGATCATCGATGAATGTGTGGGAGTCAATATGGGTTTCCAGACCCCGCTATTGATTATTGATAGAAGATCATGTCTGCATGTTCTCGAACCCGAAGGGTCACACACTTAACGTGTCTCGACGCTAGGATAGATTGGATAATTGGTTTATGAGTTTTTGTTCGGAGTCTCGGATGGGATCCGGGACATCACGAGAGGTTCCGGAATGGTCCGGAGAATAAGATTCATATAAGGCAATGCAGTTTTTAGAGTTCGGAATTGTTTCGGGTTAATCGGTATTGTACCGAAAGCTTCTAGAACCTTCCGAGGGGGACCAACGTGGCCCCACCTTCCGGGAGGGGGCATGGGCCTATGAGGGAGTGCCCTGGCCGCATTGGGCCAGGGACACAAGGCCCCATAGGGCCCAGCCGTCCAAACAAGGGGAAACCCTAATGGAGCTTCTAGAAGGAGGGGGAAACTTGCCCCCACTCTTCCCTCCTTGGCCGCTGGCCTAGGCTTGGGGGAGGGGCTAGGGTTGGCGCCCACCCCTCTTTATAAAGAGGGTTGGGGGCGCACCCCCCCCCCACACACACACCATCCCCTCAAGCCTAGCCGCCCTGATGCCCTCCTCTCTCTCTCCCTCCTGACTGCGTGTAGGCGAAGCCCTGCTGCAGAAACTCTCCACCACTTGCACCGCGCCGTCGCGTTGTAGATCCAATCCGTCTCTCTACCATACTTGCTGGACCGAGGAAGGAGGATACGTCGAGGTGCTGCACATGTGCATCTCCCGGAGGCATCGCCACTTGCGGTGCTAGATCGGATCGAATCGCGAGGAGGAGAAGCGAGTACGACTACATCACCCACGTTCCGACGAACGTTCCGCTGTGCGAATCTTCAAGGGTATGAAGATCTCATCTAATCTCTCTCGTTGTTTGCATCTCCTAGATTAGATCTTGGCTTTCCCGTTCGCATCCGTAGAAATTTTTTGATTTACTATGCTGCGAAACCCTTCAGGCCATGGCCATGGAAGCCACATCAGCGGCCCTCTGTGAGATCCGCTACGATGCGGCCATGACCACACAGGAGGAGGTGGCCAAGGAGACTGCCAAGGTCATCGTTCGCGCGCTTTGCCACGCCGCCACCACGCGCAGGAAGGTGGAAGCGGCACAGGGCGAGCACGCCGCCGACACGGAGGCGGAAAAGGAGCGCACGACTATGGCCGCCGAGGTGCGGGCTCTCGTCGACGGGGCTAGTGACAGCGACAACAACAATGGTGGTCGCGGCAACGGCGGCGAGTAGCCATAGCGGCAGTCTCCTCCAACAGCAGTAGTAGTCCCCTTTTTTGTTTAAATGTGACTTTCTATAATTGGCAGGGCCTAATCAAATGAAAAGCTATCTTTTAAGTATTAATGTTTCACTTACATATGGGTCCGAGTGGTCGACTAACGAACACCCGCGGTCCGCGCTATGTCCGGGCCGATACAATTGTTGGTCAGATTTGGTACATGGATGGATCTAGTCGAACGTGTCCGTTCGGATGGATCATGTCGCTGTGTCGCCGCGCACGTCTCGCGCGTTCGCTTTCGGATACGCTCGGACTGGTTGGGTCGACCCAGTGGAGATGCCCTAAGGAAAACAACTTCTTAGCCGCCTCTTATACAAAGGGCGTGGTAAAAAAACATGTTTTTAATATAGAATATAACAAAGCGGCAGATGTGATGGTATCCCAGTGAAATTTTACCAAAAGTTCTGATAAGTTATCAAAGAGGATCTGATAAATTTGTTTGAATTTTTACAAGTTGGTCAATTTGATCATTTTATACTAATTTTTGACAATATAATTTTACTGTCTAAGATTAATAATGCAGAACGTATAAAACAGTATTGTCCAATCTCCTTTCTTAAGGTTAATTTTAAAATTTTCACAAAAATTGCGTTTAATAGCTAGCCATGTTATCCGCCCCTCTCAAACTGCTTCTTTCATGTAAGAAAAAATATCCTAGATAGTATAATAAGTTTGCATGAAACAAAATTCATGAACTACACTTAAAAGAACGTGTACTGTTCAAGACTGACACTATGTGAAGCAAGCCAGACGCCAACGTCTAGCTCCCGTTGTTGTAGCCCGCGATTGCCATCAGCGTTTTGCCATAGGTGTAGTCGGTGTAGCGCCTATGACACCCATATCGGCGGTTAACTACCGACGGTTGCTACGCCAACGACAACGTTGTCGGCCTAAGTTGATGACCGGTTGGTATGGATAGCTACGCCGACGGCAGCTAGGTTTTCTTCTTAAAAAAATTAATTTTTTACTTGGTAATCTCATGGGCGTCTTTTTTAATTGTTTGACTCATTATTTTCACAAGCGTCGTTTATAATTTTAAGTACGTTTAATATTTGGTTAATTATACTCATGATCAAACTTCTTTTCGATCGGTCATCCATCCTCATACTAAGTAGTCCTAGCACACTTCATTTCTCTATTCCTTTCGAATGAGATTTCGATAAAAAATAATTAGATATTGTTGATAATACTACCATATCAATCATACTAAACCTTTGGCGAGGGTGTCACACATTTTTATTTCTTAAATTTTAAATAATTATTTAAGTAAAAAAATGAATAAGTAATAATCTTGAATTCAAAGAACAATAAAATTAATATTTTTTTTGCCTTTTTCTATTTAATATGGAATAATTCATATCTTTAAATTCGTAAATTAGAATTGGATAATTAATAGGTCCAAATCGATCAGAAAAATGAGAAAATCCAAGCATGACATCCCTATCATGTTTTTAAACATGCATCATGTATTTTTTAAATAAACTTTAATAGTGTTCAAATTTTCAAAAAATCATATAAAATTTTACTTTTTGAATCCGAGGATTCTAAAAAATCCTTAGCTCGGGGCTGAGCCTCGCTAAACTTACAGTAGATCCCTGATGAAATAACATATTATGAACCTAAAAGTTATTTTTCTAAAAAATCATGAGCATCAGATCATGTATTTGTAGTTTAAATCTAACCCACTTTCTACCGATTCGGCAGGAATTTGTCTTTTTTAGGAGAGATGGAAGGAAAGATTTAAGATACCCCTGTTGGGACATTGTTCATTCAAGGTGGCCTTGTTGAAAGGGAATTTCCTGTCTTAATGATGTTTTGGTGTTTGTTGTCAACACAAGTTAGTTTTTACCGTGTGCTAAGTATTGTAGGTTCATCCGTGTAGAGGCTTAAGACAGTGTTCTATTTCTCAAAGGAGAAGGGTTCATATTTTAATCATGAAAAGATGCTTAGATAGAATATATGGGTCTGTTGCCTCCCAGAGTCCGGAGACTCCAGGGTCTTGGACCAGAGACTCCAGGGACTTGGAGTGGAGACTTCGGCCGTGTCTTCGGGCAAGTCTCCACCCCCTAGTATGCTCTCTGTGTCCATCCCCGGAGTTGGGTCCGGAGTCACGCCCCCCACCAGAGACTCTGACCTAGTCTTTGGCCCTCACTCCAGGTACCTTGAAAAGCTTTCTGTACACCCCCCCCCCCCCCCGGAGTCCAGCGCCCACCCTGGAGACTCCGGTCTTGCCATGAAAAGATTTCGGTACCTCGAAAATATTTTTGGATTTGAACATTTTTTGAATTTATACATTTTAAAATATGAATAATTTTTGAATTTAAAAAGTTTTAATAATTTAAATATTTATGGATTTGAACGTTTATGAAGTATATGGACATTTTTATTTTATGAACAATCTGAATTTTAAATATTTTTTAAATCTGAACAGAAAAGAAAAAAAATCTACTAGAAAAAACGAAGAGGAAAACCAGCAGAAAAGCCACCTGCTAGATGGGCCAGGCCCAAATCACTGACCTGGGTGTGTTTGGTGCCTCCTACGCACCGACTTGGAAAGCACCGGATATGTTGACCTTTTCTCCTGCCACCACTAAAGTATGTCGAAGTCGTCGTCGTCATCATCATTAGTAGCAAATGTTGCACGGTTCAGATACTTTGCTAACTCTCCTCCACCTTGAAGCACGGGAGTTTGTGTGGATGAGCTCGGCGTGGCCGTGGAAGTACCAAATATTTTGTCCCACACTTTTTTCTTACCCCTACCGGCTGCCGGTACCGCCAGAGGTCTATGTGCCACAGTTGGGCCATACTTAAGCTCATACTTAGAATAAACATCCTGCAGCTTGTCCTTGACATCAAGTGAATATTGATCATAGATAATATTTGCGGTAAAACTTAAGAGCGAAAGAACCCCACTAAACCCTTCCATTTTAGCCCTAGGATCCTAAATAAATATGATAGCATAGAGCAAAGGGATAGTTTGCCAATATTTGAGATATTTTTGTTTCATGTTATGGACGGCTACTAGTAAGGTGGCATCATTTTCATACTCTTTCAGTTGTTGGGCAATTTCTAAAATATGATGCACAATCAAATGAGATGTGGGATAATAAACCCCAGATAAAATGACAATTGATTCATAAAATGTTGCTAGAAACTTAAAGATTGATTCAGCAACGTGCCAAGTAGCTTCACCAAGTAAAGGTTCTCCGTCATTTTGATAAAAATTTACATTAATAAATGCGGAAAATTGAACCTGGTCACGTATAACTAACTGAAGCATCAGATATGTAGAGTTCCATCTAACCGGCATGTCTAGATTAAGACCATGACATGGTATATTAATAACAACACAATAATTTCTATAGTCTCCAAGTCTAGTATTAGAAGCATTCAACCATGATATTGCCAAACGCAATTTATCAATGTGTGGTTCTAGATCATCTAAAGCACTTTTAGCAATAAGATTAATTATATGACAAGCACAACGTTGATGAAGTAGGAATTTTGATGCATATACTTTAAATATAGGAATTAGAGTATTCATTGCAGTAGTATTTGCAGAAGCATTATCCAAAGTTACTGCAAATATTTTGTCGGTAAGACCAAATTCAGTAACAACTTTAAGTATAGCATTAGCAATATTCACACCATTGTGTGATACATCGATTAACTCAAATCATATTATCCTTTTATTTAATTCCCATGATGAGCTAACATAATGAGCAACAACAGTAATATAATCTTGCTTAGCACGACCACTCCAAATATCAGAAGTTATGGAGACTGAAAAAGTTGACGATACTAATTGTTCTTTCATGGCGGCACGACCTGCTTTGGCTAGCTTTTTCATATCCCTAGTTGTAGTTGGTCTAGAGACTGGTGTAAAACTAGGGGTGTGAGCAGTTCTAATATATTCAACAAAACCAGGAGACTCGCCAAACCCTAATAGTAAATCATTAACGACAATCAATGTTGCGAGAGCATCTCTTTGACGAGCTGAATCATAGACAAATATACCTCGGGAGGTGCCGTCGGGGTTGAAGTTGATCCTGCTCTGGATCGCCGCGGCCTCTCCATCTGCCTTGGCGTGGGTCGCCGCGTGCCTCGTCATGTGGTCGTTCCCTCCTCCCACCTGCAGAGCAAACTTGCTCGAGCAACCCGGATGCAAGCATCGAGCTCTCATCTTCGTCACACCATCGGCATCAACATATTCTTCTTCCGTATAGTGCTGCCAGATCTTCGAGGGTTTTTTCCGCCGCTTGCTACCGGTAGCGGTGGAAATTTGGCTAGCAGAAGTGGTGGATGTATCGGGAGAACTTGTGTTCGATGGTGTTGGTTGCTCGAAGGGGGTATATGGATATTGCATGGTGTCGATGTTGTCGTTGCCGTGGAAGGGAGAAGTATTGAAGTCGGGAGGAATATTGATGTTGACCCCCAAATCTTCGGCATTGAAAAGAAACTGGTTGGGATTAGCCATGTGTTGGTGGAGGATATGAGAGAGGGGTTGGATGGTGTGGAGATTGAGAGGGGTGTGCTGCCCTTTTTATAGCAAAAATTTGATCAAATTCGGACCAAAAAACCCTTCCCAATGACCTAAAACCCTAGAAATACACAAAAAAAGGACCAAACTGCCCCCTAAACCCTAGCCAAACCCCTCCAACGGTAGAAAAAACGGCACCCCCGGCGCCCCCGCTCCCCCCGCTCCCCTAGGCCCGCCAAAATTTCAAATTCCAGCTCCCCCCCTCGCTCCCCCCGCTCCCCTGCCGAAAATTCAAATTCCCGCCCTCCCCTCGCTCCCCCGGGCCACCCCTACTCCCTCGCGTGGCGGGCCGTTGGCGTGCCTGGTGGGATGACCCGCGTGCCTCAGGCGTGCCACGCTTAACGGGCCGTGCCGTGCCTGGCACGTATGCCTGGTCTGGCGGCACGGGCCCGCCAAGCCACGTGCCGTGCCGGGTTTGTGCCAGGCCATTTTCGGCGTGCCGCGGGCTGGCCCGCCCAGACACGGCCCGTTGGCCAGATTTGACGTTGATAGGCAGTTCATCAAAATAATTCTGGCCCGTGCAGCCCAACCCAAATGCATCCCCTGACAGAAAAGGACCTGACCTACCTCCGCCGCCGCCGTCGCTACCACAACACCCACAGGTCCAACACCACTCCTCTTGCTTTGCTCCCAGCCGGCGACCATGGTGGAGGCCGCAAGTCCAGCAGTACAGGAGCCTCTCCTCCGCGGCCTCCCGGATGAGATCACCATCTGGGAGATCCTTGTTTGCCTTCCCCCCAAAGATCTCCTCCGCTGCCGCGCCGTCTGCCCCGCCTGGCGCCGCGCCACCTCCACACACGACTTCCTCCTCGCCCACCACGGCCGCCAGCCCACCCTCGCCCTCCTCCAGGACTACAATGGAGACTCCCTAGACATCATCCACTTGGACCACCGGACAGGCCTCGCCGCTGCCGACCATCTGCAGTCCGTCGCGCGATTTGGCTCCGACCTCTTCCGCCTGGAGGCCTCCTGCGATGGCCTCCTCGTCCTCACCATCAACTGCGTGCTCACCTTCATCTGCAACCCGGCCACTCGTCAGTATGCTCCCCTTCCGCTGCTTCGTGGCTTCACGGTCTTGGGGATGTATATGTACAGCCCGACCTGCGAGTACCGGCTACTGCTATACCCTAACCCAATATTGAGGCAAGCTAACCTGCTACCTGACACTCAAGATGGGTACTACGTCTTCACAATTGGCTCTGGCCAGCTGCCGAGGCACATCGGGTGTCCCGATGCCGAGAGACTGGTATACGACACCACCATATCTGTCTTGTTCCATGGTAGCATGCATTGGTACACAGACCAAATGATAATGGTATTCGACATCACAACTGAGTTGTTCCGACGGATGCGCTGTCCGATTGTTTCTAGCAAAGCTTGCCTGTTTGAGATCGGTGGCATGTTTGGCATGTCCAGCCTTAAATATGAAGCGGCAACGGCAACCATGGATATTTGGGTGATGCAGGATTATCAAAGTGAGGTCTGGGCCTTCAAGCACCGGGTTGAATTTCCGGTTGCACCGCTCACGTTGCAGTTTGGAGAGTTCCACTGTCAATGGAGTGTGGTTGTTCCATCTGGGGATGGTGATTTGCTCGTGCTGCTCAATTTTGGCGACTGGCTACTTCAGATGGACATGGATGGCAAGTTGGTTGCCAGTTTCCATCGCAAATCCGTCAGTACTACTCAACTTCGGCTCAAACAAACTCTTGTTCCGCAGGCCTTCTTTCCGACACTAGAGGGTTCTGTTGTCAACACTTGGCCTTTCACCTGACAAATTTTAAGTGAGGTGGTGATTCTAAATGGCCTAATTGGCAGTATTCGCATGATCTGTAGTGTGTGTGAACTGGGTCGACTATGAGCTGTCATGTTTCTTTGATGATGCATCTGAAGTTATGATAAAGAAGCACCGACTGTGGCATGTAATCTATGCTTATTAGAAACCCTTTTGGACCTGAAGGGACTACTGTGTGCCAATACTAAAATTACCAAGTCAGTGTTGGTACATGTGACGACTTATCTGCCTAATGTATGAGTTTTCTTAAACTGGAGAAGTGACTTTGCTTTTTTATCTAATGGTCTCTTTGAACTTACTAGTTAGCAATTACCTGCCCCACCTTTATTTCTTGAACTGAATTATTGACTCTGCCGCTTTATCTATGTCTTCTTTCTTTCTGGGAGTTTGTCTAGTGGCCTTCTCAATGCTCAAATAGAGCAATATGCATGTGTTCCATGTTTCTGCATTTTGTTCTTGCTGACCATGGAATGTGGCAAACTGTGAAGAGCTTGAAGCTCTTCTCCTAACTTTGATGTTTGCGCCATAGTTATTTTTTCTTCATGAATCAGTTGCATCTAGTTCGGTTTAGAGACTAACCTTGCCACTGCAGCGAGACTACAAACAGTGCAGACATGCTTATCTCCTTGGGAAAAATTGTTGTACTAGGCAGTCATAGTTATATCCTTGCAGACACTGTTTTGGTAGAACATCAGCACCCCAGTTTTATTTATCCATGCCGGTAATGTTAATGCTGTTGCTCTCTGCCTTAGTTTTTAAATACTGATACCATCATCCTGCACTCTGGCAGTCTTTCTTATACCCACAAGAGGGGCATTCAGTTACCTCTGCTGCAGTATATTTTTGGCGTTGCCTTCTCAAACTGCACCTTTGTACTAGGTTATGTGCTTGTGAGAGTGGAACAAGAATTAGTGACCCTGATTGTTAACCCTTCCTTAGAACATTGTTCCTGTTGTAATGGATTTTCTCCTTGTTGGTGCCATCATCTTTGTTTTCCTCCTCAAGACTCTCACGGCTAACACCATCATCTACCTCCCCTTTCTCATCAGAGCTGAACAATTGAGAAACTAGCACCTTTCATGCTCATCTACTTGATTAATTCGTCGGTGGAGTTCTAACTGTAGCTTGTTGCCTGCAGTACATCCTCTTCTTTTTTGTTTGTGGCATATCAAACTATATATTTTTTTTTAATCAACATTTTGCTCAACAGTTTTTGTAGATGAGTTTCTTTACTGGAACTTATTATCGCCAAAGTTAGCACTGTATGTTATTATCACCAGAGTAAGCACTATATATGTAGTTCTGTATACGTCTTAGATATGCGAATAAACTTAATTTGACAACCTCCAACTAATTTAAATTATAGTCCCATGGTAAAAGTTATGCCCTTACATTTTAGGAAGTGCTGATCAATCCTTTATTCACAAAAACCTGAGTAGCAACACTGGCATGAGCGCTATGTACTTCACCATATGTTTCTGTTGTTAAAACTAAAAGATGATAATTGGGAACACTCACTCTTGTCCTGCATGGTTACTTTTTTCTAAAACTGAAGTGTGGAGGGAAGCACGCTTATCTCGTTTCGAATTTTTGATTTGTTTATCTTCAGTTATAAATTAGTCCAGTGAGGACATGAACCTTACAAATGTCATTAGTGCTGGATGGATATTTAACTCCAGTGTACTGATCGTGCAGCCGATTCGTTTTTCTTAGTTCTGATGCAGGGTAACATCGCTTGATGCTATCAGTGCAATCCAAGCCAGCAATGTGGCTGAAGATGAGGGGTAGCGGATGCAAGGATTGATGATCTGCTGATTGGAGCGGGAGTCCCTAAACTGAAGTTATAGCCTGCAAGATTACTTAAGCAAATCTTTTTATACGAGACAACTCGAGCAATCAGATGCTGCGTTAATTCTGTAGACAACTCATCAACTGAAACATCATACAGCTAAGTTTTGATTAATTGTTCGGAGTTTGTCCAAGGATGCAACCTGCAACCCTTTTCCAGGTTTTTCCTGTAGGCAGAAGTTAATGTACTTGCCATCTTTGTTTGTGGAGAATGAGTATAGCAGGGCATGTTAGTGTGAGAATATTAAGCTTGTAATGTCACCTCTATTCCACTCGCAATATCAGCCTGACAGTGTCCGTGTTTGATTCGAATTTGGTCGATCCGTTTCATCTGATTTTGACATATTGGCCGGCTGAAATTGTTTTGAATTGATTCAGATTAGATTGTTTTGAACTGCTTAAATTGTTCAATACAGGATCTAATAAAAAAAACTACTCCTATTTCAGAGATCCTTGTGCAACATGAACACACGGGATGAAGTTAGTGCGGTGGACATTTTTATTTTTCCGAATGTTACAGCTAAGCCAGGAGTCCACCTCGACGCGCTTGCCGCTGCGGACCATCTGCAATCCACCGTGCGACTTGGCCCAACCACTTTAGGCCTTGTTTTGTACGCGTGGGTTGACCGGTTTCTAGGTGTTTAATCCCCGCCAAGTTTCAATCCACCTGAAACCACGCCAAACTGTTTTGTAGGCCGCTTTGGACCGGGCTCAACCCCGATGACCCCGAAGAAACACGTCGGGTTGGGGTGGAACCAAAACGCTCGCCACCCCTCGATTTTCTTTTCGAGCTGGCGGCGGCGAACACACTCGCAGCGAGCGACCGCTCGACCTCCCTCGCGACGACACCAACCAACACTGCCAAGGACGCCGGCTGCTCCGCCATCTTGCAACAGGAATTCCGGAGCTCCACCGCCTTCTTCTTCCCATCCCGTGGCCGGCCGTTCCATCCGTTCTGACGCTGCCGACGCCGAGATCCCTCCGCCGCCCGTCTTCGCCGGCAAACCAGGAATTTTCTCATGTAAGTCCCATCCCCTTTGTTCCCTCCTCTCCCATGTACTGCTAGATGAGGGCCTACGTTGATTACTCTGTATATCCGATTCTTGACCTAGGGTTCTTGAATACAAGTTGGGATAAAGGCTCCTGGCTTGACTTGTATGACAAATCGTGTGTGTTGGGGTTGCTTTTCTGTCCTCGTAGTGTAGAAGATGCACGACATGGACCTTGCCTTGGACTATTTGTATCATCCTATCCAGCGTTAGGTATAAAATATATAAGAAGGATGAACTCTGATAACCAAGCATCCACAACATACAGTTTTGGGAATTTATGGTTGAAACATAGTATAGTTTTTTCTTGATTCGGATTATACCAATACCTTTTACTAGTAAAGATTATACAGTTTGAAGCCATAATAGTGAAATCTTGCTAGTATTAGTATAGGTTGATAGATTCCATAGATGGTATAGCAGAAATTAAGTGACCACCTTCAGCATATTCTCCTGGTATGCGTGCGTGGGCACTTTGCTCATGGGATTGTCATGTAATTGTAGAAACTGGTCGATATTTGGATCTTATAAGAAGCCGCTAGAATTGTATATGAAATTCCTGCATGTGCCATGCAGTTCATGCATTTGACCACGGTTAGAGTTCTTGATTCAAACTTAACAGGTGATAGACATTTCCTTAAAACCACAAACACGATTCATGTGGCCTATGCAATCCTTCGATTTTCTTATGATTCTTCTTTGCAAACAAGGATCTTAATTTGATGTTTCATGTCTTTGAATTTCTTTTAACAATCTACTTATTCTTGTTTTAGGATGAGGTTTACTTCAAGGCTGCTGGCAGGGCATGGTACAAGAGCGGAATCTCAGTTATTGACTACACTGAGTTTAGACGTCTTCTCACAATAGCTTGATGTGTCGTAGTGGTTAGCTGAATTATGTTTGCACTTCATGTTAGATGTGATGGCTCGGTCTCTCAAATATCCATAGTTCTCAGTGCACTGCTCGTTGCTTATCCTCAGTTGATAGTGACAGGACTCGGAGTTGAATCTCTGTTTTATTTATTGAGCTGGAATACCCATCGAATTGCTGGTTATAACTAGTACTCCCTCCGTCCTAAAATAAGTGGTTTGGGTTTATGTAGGTTCGTATGTATCTACACACTAAAACACGTCTAGGTGCATTCGAATCTAGACAAATCCAAGCCACTTATTTTGGGACGAAGGGAGTATGTGTGATTAGTGTATACTGTTATTCAGTAGCTAATAGAATTATGTGAAAAAGTTCTCATCTTTTGGAAGCTTGAAATTGTTGCATGCTGTTTTTGAAATTTTTTTGTTCATGTGCTGCTATAAAAATTGAGTCTTCTATAAGCTATGTTTAATTGACTTGATGCTTATGTTGCTAAAATTTTGTGAGATACTGTTGGTGAAATTTCTGAATTTTATATGTGATAACACCAGCGAGGTGTAGAATTCCCATTTTACAAAACAGCATTTGTTAGGAGAGGGTTTGTAGGGTATAAGGATGAAAGAGGATTGGAGTGGATTAGGTGATGGAAGTGTTTTCACCCAAAACACTAGGGATAAAACTCCGAAACACACACTGGACCTCTCCTGCAAAACAAGGCCATATGAAGGCCTCCTGTGACGGCCTCCTTGTCCTGTCCATCAACACCAAAAGCTTCTGCACCTACAACCCAGCCACTCGTTAGCTCAGCATGCTTCCCTCCGGCAGCTTCGTGGCTTCGGCCTCGCGGGAATGTACTTACACCCTCCTACAGTAGGTTCCCTCAGGCGCATAATGCACGCGGCTTGTGACAATGGTCTTGTACATATAGAAGCAGGTCGATGGACGAGCGAGATGTGTTGTGCCACAAATTAAGTAGCGTGATCTCGCCCTCATGCTTCTCCCATGAATTTCAGATGTTCGAAAGGCTTGTCGCTAAAGCATTATATAAAGAGCTAATAGAAAAGGAATCATTCTTAGTTAGATTTCAGCGGAATTCATCTGGCTCGTTCGACAATTGTACATGTGTCAAGCGATGTAGCAATATAATCCAAGAGTCAAGTCTAACACCAGTCAGGTCCCTTCTGAATGTTATGTGGAAATAATTTCAACACTGTGACAACCATTTTCTTAAACTACGTGCGTACCTAATAAACTGGATCGGAGGAAATACTCCAGCCCACGCTCCTCACCGTCACGCTGGACCACTCCATTCCCTTACTGCCGCTCCCCCACCATCACGCTGGACCATGTCATCATCCACCGATCCAAGCCGGAGATGTAGGGGTCAATATAAGATGTTTTTAGCTTTTAAAAAAAAATCTAGACTTAGATTTACTCATTTTTCTTTAAACCTACACACTAAAAAACGTTTAGATACATGTGTTTCAGAAAAAGGTTAAAACATCTTAAATTTGGAAAGGAGGAAGTATCTTGCTCTTCCACCGAGAACCTGGCTATATACGTTTATCCTTTCTGCCCAAATGCTTTGATCGATCGATTGACTCTAAGCTAGCTAGCTATATCATCTTTTTTATTATTTAATTTTTGTCCAAGTGCTTTCGAAGTGCATGCATCCAAATTTAAGATTTTTCTTTAAGCGCTAAATGTATTAACTAAGCTAATTGATCAATGTAAATTTAATTACCACTAGTGCTCAAAATTTTGCCATGACCTATCCTCTTCATGGAACATTCAGATTACAGATCAGAAAATGAACCATATGAGTGGACACAGCACAACTCACATTCAAGCATACAATTTAACTCGACTCACAAGTATAATGAACAGCAACACGAGCTAACAATGAATGTTACTCCCACCGATCCATATTACTTGTCACTAAAATGGATATATCTAGACATGTTTTAGTGCTAGATACATCCATTTTAATAAAATAATAATAATATGGATCAGATGGGAGTATTACATTCGTGGCAAAGGAATAAAGCAACAACACTATTACAACTTTTTGGTCTGGAAAAACTTCACAAAATAGGATGTCACAACGTCCTTGTTCAACTTCTCCATGCATGCTCCTCCACGGCCAACTTGGCCGATCAGCATGTAGTACTTCACCCACCTTCCCAGTCGCCGGTAAATCTGTCTCCCTGAGATCATAAATCTCACATCATGTTGCTCTTCCAGTTGGCACAGATTTCCTGTCTAGAACTTGCTTTTGTGTTTTTTGTGTTCTAGTCGGACATCTCCACTTGTCGTGGTGTGGGACATGGCAGTACCATCAGAGATGGCTTAAGAGGGACACTCATAATGCAATCGGTGGCTCACGCAATGGGTTGGATATAGGAAACTGCAAACACATCGATGTATCCAGGTTCGAGGCCCTCTCTATGAGGTAAAACCCCTACTCCTGCAAGATCTACTATATGAGGGGCGAATGCCCAATACAGGTGTTCCTGGAGCTGTTTACTTAGCAACCATCGATAGCTAGAGGAAGAAGATGAACTAGAGGGAAAACTCTATTGAATGGGAATCTACCTAAAACCCTAGCCCTACCCTCCCTTATATACTGGCGGGGAGAGGTAGGTTACAATGTGGGCTCTAGGGTTTACTGTTTGGGCTTTGGGTTTACAAAGCGGGCCGGATGCAGGGTCCAGTCAATGGACCCAGACCCAGTCAGCCTCTCAGTACAGGGGGGACGATGCTACAGTGCCACAGTGCCTTCCTTTGGGCGTCACCCTTAGCTTTAACTGTTGGAGATATGCCAAGAGGCAATAATAAAGTGGTTATTATCATATCTTCGTACTTATGATAAATGTTTACATACCATGTTATAATTGTATGAACCAGAAACATTAATACTTGTGTGGTTTTTAAACATAAAAGAGTCCCTAGTAAAGCCTCTTGTTAAACTAGCTTGTTGGTTAATATATGATCATGGTTTCCTGATCAAGAACATTGAGATGTTATTAACAATAAGGTCATATCATTAGGAGAATGATGTGATGGACATACTCCTATAGTTAAGCGTAGCATAAGATCAAGTCATTCAAATAGTTCACTTGCTATAAGATTTTTGATACATAGTAACCTAATTCCTTCGACCATGAGATCATGCTAATCACCATCACCGGAAGGATGCTTTGATGACATCAAACACCACACCGTAACTGGGTGGCTATAAAGGTGGCATTGAGTGTTCGAAAAGTATGTGTTGAGGCACATGGATCAAGAGTGGATTTGTCCATCCATATGAGATAGATATATTCTGGGCCCTCTCGGTGGAATGTCATCCAATTAGCTTGCAAGCATGTGACTGGCTCACAAGGGATCACATATCATGGGAACGAGAAAAGAATACTTATCGGTAATGAGGTTGAACTAGGTATGCAGAGATACCGACGATCAGACCTCGGATAAGTAAAATATCGCGAGACAAAGGGAAGTTGGTTTCGTATGTAAATGGTTCATTTGAACGCAAAGTAATCAGATAAATATGTGGGATCCATATGATTTTCTAGATTCCTCTATTGGTTATTGATCGGAGAAGAGTCTCGATCATGTCTGCATATTTCACGAACCGTAGGGAGACACACTTAAGGATTCGATGTTGTTTAGTAGATATGGAATGTGAGTAAAGAGACCGAATGTTGTTCGGAGTCTCGGATAGGATCCGGGATATCACGAGGAGATCCGGAATGGTCCGAAGAATAAGATTCATATAAGGAAAGTCCAATTTCGGAGTTCGGAAATGATTCCGGTATTTTCACCGAAATGTTCTAGAAGGGTCTAGAAGGTTCACCGATCCGGAAGGGGAAGGGTACATGGATGTGTCATGACAAAGTGTAATGGTTGCATCATGTCCTAGGTCACTTGGCTGGACACTTGGAAGAGAGAAATCAAACTCTAATTTGAAAGTCAAAAAGGCAGTTTGAAAAAGTCAAATCCCAACATGGTTTCCTAGTTAGGGAGGGTTTCACCTGGGTTGGGAACACCCTTGGACGCCCCCCACCTATATAAGGAGGGGTGGGGGCGCACCCCAAGGTATCCCCCTTTCCCTAGGCACCCAAGACCCAATCCCTAGGCCGCCGCTGCCCCCCAAGCCGTCGGCGCCCTAGATCCCCTCTAAACCCCCGCTATCGTCTAGCCTAAACCCTAGCCGCCGGATGCCCTCTTCCCTCGGCATCTAAAACCTAGATCTCAAAGGCCCTCTTCTACTCCACCATACTCGCTCCAGCTTAGGCGAAGCCCTGCGGGATCTCCCCTCTACTTCCGACACCATGTTGTCGTGCTGCCGGAATCACGAGGAGAGAGCTACAACCTCCGCTGCCTGCTGGAACAAGGGAGAGGAAGGTCTTCATCGAGTACCGTACGTGTGACCGACTGCGGGCACTTCCGGAACGCGGCGCCGGAAGGATCGCCTACGCGATCTTGAGATCAGCAAGTGAACGACTAAATCACCCACGAGAATCTGCTCTCGTTAACCGCTTTGGATCTTCTAGGGTTGGTACTCTATCTACTCGTTGCTACAATCTAGTAGATAGATCTTGGCTTGTGGGTGTTCATGCGATAGAATTTTTTTGTTTTTCATGCTACGAACCCCTACATTAGCGGTCACCCGAGGCTTTAGCGGTCAGCCGACAACGTTGTTTTATCTTTGTCTAGTAGCGCTAGCAGGGTGGCGCGCCAGCCTGTCTGGTGATGGGAGGAGCTAGAGGCGTGTCCCGCAAGGAGCGTCACCCCCTACGTATTTCCCCATCGAATCTAAGGCGGGCTGGGTGGAAACGTCCACCCAGCCGGTTCTTCTGGCTACCCGGCTAGACGGGCCAACCAGGAAAGCTTGAGCTCCGGCCGGGTGGGGTGCTCCATCCGGCTGGGACTCTCTTGTATTGCGGCCATCCGACGGTTACTTCTGGAGCTGACCTGCTTAGGCCTGTCTTGCCCCATCCAGGAGTCATCCCCCCGACATCACTATTAACATGCAAAAATGTGGAACAAATTAAGTAGAATGATCTCACCCTCATGCTTCTCCCATGAATTTCAAATGTCCGAAAGGCTTGTCATAAAAATGTGTACCCCCTCCATACATGTGTGCATATGGTATGTTTGTTGCTAATGATTAGTTTAGCTTTTGACTCTTGTTGGATGCTCCCGGTGTCATAGAAAACCGAGAAAATAGGGGGACTACCCCAAGAAAATTTGTCAATCTCCAGAAAAGTGGTGGCTGAAGGTGTGCAAATCTATCCCCATGCCTTACGTAAGGGCACCTCATCCTTGGTGATGCTGACGGCGTGGTGGATATGGAAGCAAAGGAATGATGTAGTCTTCTGTTATAAGTGCGACAATAAGATAACGAAGAACGAAAAGAAAATCACAGCAAGGGGACACGGATTTAACGTGAAAAAACCTCTCCAACAAAGAGAAGAAAAAACTACGGGCGCCAGCCAGTAAAAATCACTATAACGGGGAGTGCTTCCACAACGCCGGTGATTTCACATATGCAACTTATCCCAGCCGATGGCTTACAAGAGGTATATATAGCTCATTATAAGTTAGTCTTCTTAATAAATTTGGATCATACTTCAACAGTCTTCGAGACTCGCCGAACTTGGAAGGTCTCCTAGACACAATTGGATCTGAGCTTTGATTTCGGGCTGCTGCTGCTGGGCAAAGGGACTACGTGCCCTCATACCCAACACATAGATCTAGTCGGTCGAGTGGGTTGATTTGTAAGGGTGTGTTCGCTTGTCATGATCGTGTGAATATTTGTGCAAAACTCTCTTTCTCTATCAATGAGTCGGAATGCAAGCTTTGCATTTTTGTGAAATATTTACCATAAAAAGGATGTACATGGTTTAGGAGTTGCCTCATTGTATTGGATAAAAATTGACCTCGTGAACTAAAACAGTTGTTGTGATGAACACTTTTGTTTTGCTTTGAAGCAAAGGGAGTGTAGTAGTACAACATTATGAAATACCACATAGTGAGACGCTAATATGGTTGTGCCAAATGTACATAGATGAGATATTGAAAGAGTTCAATATGGAAATGACAAGAAATGTTCTTGCCACACAGAAAGGATTAAATCAAAATTCAAGTGTATCGACACTTGATAAGTGAAACAAAGATTCAAGTATTTTTTATACTTGATGAATGAAATCACAAAGAGTATTTTTCCAATCATACTGTTATATGTACACATCCAGATATGTCCTATACTCTAAATGTTATGAGCATATACCAGAATGATTCATAATATGATTATTGGACGATAGTAAAGATATTCTTATGATTTTTTGAAAGAACTAAGAATATGTTGTTTTTGTAGAGGTGACAAATAGATAAATAGTTCATTGTAAAGATTTACATTGATACTAGTTTTGTCACGAAGTAAAAATTAAGTTTATCTCAATTTAAACTATGAGTGGCACAATGTAATGGAAAGGAGATTCCATGATGGATTTCGATGAGTTCCAAATTTAAGACATTATGATGGATACTACAACAAAAGGCTAAGTATATGACTGTTATTGTAACAACTAAAGAGGGTACTTGTGTCAAGTAGTTTGATTATCAAACTAGGTGTGGTTCACAATGGGCTAGTACTATGAAGATATATTGTACGATAATATTATCAACATGTTTTAACCCCAAGGAACTAAAGGTCTCACTAAAGGACCAAATTTATGCAATGCCATCTCATTAGAGAATGAGTGATGCGTAGAGACGCAAAGACATGCAATTTCACACGGACCTGTAAGTGTCGGATCTGAAGATCGGTTGACCACTAGCAATCGTGTAAATACAACACCAGAAAGCAATAGGTGTTGAATACACAAAGTTTTGAAACTAGATTATTGTCTCTAGTGCAGTGGGAGACTGTTGGAGATATGCCCAAGAGGCAATAATAAAGTGGTTATTATCATATCTTCGTACTTATGATAAATGTTTACATACCATGTTATAATTGTATTAACCGGAAACATTAATACTTGTGTGGTTTGTAAAAATAAAAGAGTCCCTAGTAAAGCCTCTTGTTAAACTATCTTGTTGGTTAATATATGATCATGGTTTCTTGATCATGAACATTGAGATGTTATTAACAATAAGGTCATATCATTAGGAGAATGATGTGATGGACATACTCCTATAGTTAAGCGTAGCATAAGATCAAGTCATTCAAATAGTTCACTTGCTATAAGCTTTCTGATACATAGTAACCTAATTCCTTCGACCATGAGATCATGCTAATCACCATCACCGGAAGGATGCTTTGATAACATCAAACACCACACCGTAACTGGGTGGCTATAAAGGTGGCATTGAGTGTTCGGAAAGTATGTGTTGAGGCACATGGATCAAGAGTGGGATTTGTACATCCATATGACGAATAGATATATTCTAGGCCCTCTCGGTGGAATGTCATCCAATTAGCTTGCAAGCATGTGACTGTCTCACAAGGGATCACATATCATGGGAATGAGAAAAGAATACTTATCGGTAACGAGGTTGAACTAGGTATGCAGATACCGACGATCAGACCTCAGATAAGTAAAATATCGCGAGACAAAGGGAAATTGGTTTCGTATGTAAATGGTTCATTCGATCGAAAAGTAATCGTAGAAATATGTGGGAGCCATATGAATTTCCAGATTCCTCTATTGGTTATTGATCGGAGAAGAGTCTCGATCATGTCTGCATAATTCACGAACCGTAGGGAGACACACTTAAGGATTCAATGTTGTTTAGTAGATATGGAATGTGAGTATAGAGACCAAATGTTGTTCGGAGTCTCGAATAGGATCCAGGATATCACGAGGAGATCTGGAATGGTCCGGAGAATAAGATTCATATAAGGAAAGTCCAATTTCGGAGTTCGGGAATGATTCCGGTGTTTTTACCGAAATGTTCTAGAAGGGTCTAGAAGGTTCACCGATCCGGAAGGGGAATGGTACATGGATGTGTCATGACAAAGTGTAATGGTTGCATCATGTCCTAGGTCACTTGGCTGGACACTTGGAAGAGAGAAATCAAACTCTAATTTGAAAGTAAAAAAGGCAGTTTGAAAAAGTCAAATCCCAACATGGTTTCCTAGTTAGGGAGGGTTTCCACCTGGGTTGGGAACACCCTTGGACGCCCCTCCCACCTATATCAGGAGGGGTGGGGGCGCACCCCAAGGTATCCCCTTGCCCTAGGAGCCCAAGACCCAATCCCTAGGCCGCCGCTGCCCCCCAAGCCACTGACGCCCTAGATCCCCTCTAAACTGCCGCTGCCATCTAGCCTAAACCCTAGCCGCCGACTGCCCTATTCCCTCGGCATCTAAAACCTAGATCTCCAAGGCCCTCTTCTACTCCACCATACTCACTCCAGCTTAGGCTAAGCCCTACGGGATCTCCCCTCTACTTCCGACACCACGCTGTCGTGCTGCCGGAATCACGAGGAGAGAGCTACAACCTCCGCTGCCTGGTGGAACAAGGGAGAGGAAGGTATTCGTCGAGTACCGTGCGTGTGACCGACTGCGGGAGCACTGCCAGAACGCGGCGCCGGAAGGATCGCCTACGCGATCTTGAGATCGGCAAGTGAACGACTACATCACCCACGAGAATCTGCTCTCGTTAACCGCTTTGGATCTTCGAGGGTTAGTACTCTATCGACTCATTGCTACAATCTAGTAGATAAATCTTGGCTTTTGTGTGTTCATGCGATAGAATTTTTTGTTTTACATGCTACGAACCCCTACAGTGGTATCAGAGCCGTGTCTATATGTAGATATGTTGCACGAGTAGAACACGATGGTCATTATGGGCGTTGATGCTTTTGTTGTCGATTGCTTCTTGTGTACTTTGCATCTTGCGGGATGGTGGGATGAAGCGGCCCGGGCTAACCTTACATGACATCGTTCCTGAGACTTGATCCACGCTTGACATGCAACTTGTATTGCATAAGTGGCTTTACGGGTGCCTGTTTCTCCCAACATAGTGAAGATTCAATTTACAACGGGTGATTAACAATACTAGTATCAACGTTGTGGTTCTTGTTCGTAAGTTAGAACGACACTTATTGAAAGCCCCAAACCACGTAAAACATGCAAAGAAAATTAGAGGCGTCTAAACTTTGTTTTGTAGGCGTGTGCTAGGATGTGATATGGCCATGATTGTGATTATATATTGAAAGAGCATCTGGCCCCCCATGTGTGGTTTTGGTAATTAATGACAATCTCTATAGACTAATGCTTGTATCAAGTTGTGCTTGTAGGAATTGTCCATATGCAATGCTTGAACCATATGTTGGCTTCACGGTTGGGAGAAGAAGATCAAGTGTTGACCAAGGTGTTCAAGGAGTGATCCAAAGATTGGTCATGTGAGGGTTGAGCCTACAGCAAGTGTGTCTTGAAGAATATATGGAGTGATACCTCTTGTGTACCTTCAAGACACCAACATAATAAAGAAAGACAAAATGAAGGAGAAGAATAAAGAAAAGAAGATTAAGGGTGTCTTGAAGAAAAGGATAGAGTTCCTCATGTATATCTTCGAGACATCATCCAAATGGAGTTAGAAGAAATGTTGTGCAAGCTAAAGATGTGCCATATCTAGAAGATATCATGCTCGAAGCGTGCCATCCTCAGTGATCATGGATCGATGAAGACAAGGTCAAAGTAAAGGTTTCCCCATGTTATATGGGGAGAAACTTGCAAGTCTTCATCAAGCGAGTGCATGAAAGAGCAATCAAGAAAGGTGTTCCATCTTGAGAAGGACAAGATCATCTACATCAAGATCAAGTGGAATATGCACAAGGAAAATGTATGATCTTGATATGGTTTCTTTCTTACCGGTCTCGTGGTGTTAGTTAGGGAGACCGGTTTATAGGATAGATAACCGTACTATCAAGAGGGGCTCTCAAGTGAGTAACTCGATCATATCTTTCGAAGAGATCTCAAACCTTTGCATACTTAGCATCATTATTTCTTGGTTGTTATTTGGATCTGATCCATGTGAGGTTCTAGAGCTTGTGGTAATATTCATAACAAGCTCTAGTGCATCAAAAACAGATTTCGTGTTTATATCTTATTGCGTTTTTGATATTGGAGGTTTTTACCGGTTTGTATTTTATAGATAGGTAAAACCTTACATTATTTGGTTATTACTCATGTGAGGATTTAGAGCTTGTTTTAATCTCCATGACAAGCTCTAGTTCATCGAAAACAGATTTCATATGCATTCTCTACTATGTTTTCGATATTGGAGGTTTTACCGGTTTGTATTTTTGAGAGAGGTTAAACGTTTTGTCATTTGGTTCTATACTCCCTTGATGTACTATGATTTATTTCTGTATGATCTTGTAGAGCTTATTGTCCTCTTTAAAACGAGCCCAAGATCATCAAAATCAGAGTCCAGATGCAAAAGTTATGGCTATTTTCGTATTGGTCTTTCTGCCAGATTTTGTAAGACCGGAGACTCCGGACTAATTCTCTGGTCTATCTCCAGACCGCGTCCAGTATGTCCTCCAGATTGTCCCCGTTTGGCCTGGGTACACCGGAGAATCCGGTCCTAGTCCGGAGACTACGGACAGGGCGATTCCTGGGCCTAACGGTTGATTTCTAGGGACCTATTTAAGGGGCCCTTCTTCCCCAATGGTTCCCTAGCTCTCTTGCAAGTTTTTCCCCACCATTGTTAACCTATTTAAGCTTACTATCTCTTAATACCTCCATTGATTCTTGCATATACTTTAGGGATTTGAAAGAGGAGATCTAGATCTACAATCCCACCAATCCATCTCTCCTCTAAGTGAGGGGAACATCTTGGGATCTAGATCTTGGAGTATTTTGTGGATTTCCTCCATTGTTCTTCCTCTCTTATTCCCCCACAAGCTTTTGTAGCTTTGGTGGAATTTGGGAGATAAGTATTTGAGCACTACTTGTGTTCTTGCCATTGCATTTGGTGCATAGGTTTGAGTTCTCGGTGAGAATTTGATTGAGTGAAAGGTGAGAAGCTTTTTACTCTTGGGTTCTTGGAACCCTAGACGGTTTGGTGGTTTTGCAGGTACTTGGATTACTTGGGGCCTCCAATTAGGTTGTGGAGCTTTCCCCAAGTTTGTTTTTTGGGAGCCTCCAGTTGAGTTGTGGAGAAGTGCCCCAACCTTGTGAGAGGTTCCAGATTGCCACTGACAAGTGCACCGATAGTGGAAGCATGGATCGATCCCATTGGGGTGAGATTCACAGGAGAATAAGGGAGGCCTGTTGTGGCACTGGTGGTTTGATACCACCCCCTCCAAACAGGATGTACTCCATGTTGGGAGGAACTCGGTAAAATATCAATGTCCCCGCGTGCCTCGGTTATCTCTATACCCGAGCTCTTTACTTATGCACTTTACATTGTGATAGCCTTCGTGCTTGAATTAATCTATATCTTGCTATCACATAGTTGTTTGTCTTTCTTAGCATAAGTTGTTGGTAAACATAGGTGAACCCTAGTTTTTCTAGGTTATGCTTGACAAAGTAAACGCTAGTTTATTTCCGCCTTTGTCGAGCCACGCTCGAAAAAGTTTTAACCGCCTATTCACCCTCCGCTCTAGGCGGCATCTGTATCCTTTCATATATTATGTATGGAATGTTCCTTATTGTAAGTCGGCAACCGGCAGGAGCCTTATGGTTGTTTTTTTAATTTCGTTAAGACCTACGTGTCCATTATTCAAATTAGTTGTAATAGTTGATGCTGGTGGATGATAACCATGGAGCGGTGCCATTGACCTTGACGCCACACCGGTGATGATGGAGATCATGTTTGTGCTTGAAGATAGAGATCGAAGGCACAAGAAGAAAGGCCATATCATATCACATATTTTGAATTGCATGTGATGTTAATCCTTTTATGCATCTTGTATTGCTTAGATCATGACGGTAGCATTATAAGATGATCCCTCTCACAAAATATCAAGTTATAAAGTGTTCATCCTTAGTAGGCACCATTGCCAAATATCGTTGTTTCGAAGCACCACGTGATGATCGGGTGTGTTAGATTCTGCGAGTGTATATAATGGGAGCAAGCCAGATTTGCTCATGCGGAAACTAAGGTTAAATCTTGACGAGCCTAGCATGTACAGACATGGTATCGGAATACGGAATACCGAAAGGTAAAGCTATAGATGATATGATGAACATGATAACCGTTCTCCTTTGAAACTACATCATGTCACATGATGATCGGACTTGGTGTAGTAGATTTGGTTCATGTAATCACTAAAACAATGTGAGGGATATTGTTTCGAGTGGGAGTTCAACAACAATATGATTAAAAGTTGAACACTATTTATCATAAATTAAATCAAAGTGAATTTTGCATAGTTGTTGTAGTCATTGGCATCCGTTTACCACCTTGCGCTTAGTTATAATTGAGATCTATAGAATTCTGGATAGTTACTTTACGAACTGCTATCGTATTGTTTTGATGTGTTAATCTAAAGTTTAAAAGTCCTATTGCAAACTTTCAGTAGGTTCTGGTTTCTTCTTGAAGTTTAATAATTAGTATTAAATCAAGAGTAACGATTCCAGTGTTAGTATATAAATATCATGTTTGTCTCCATGATTCTTGATATTCAAAAGATTGTTTTAATATCAAGGTTATCGGGGAGCTGAAAGAATTGTTTCAGAAACCATCATGTGTGAAAGATATTGTGATATCTGAAACAAAGTTTTGGTTGCAACATGATAGAGTATAATATGGCAAAAGTCATGTTCTCATATTTGATGAGAATTTGCAAAAGGTGGAGATGCTGGTCGTCCTAATCCTCCAAAAGGTTTTAGAGAGAAACATTATACTTGCAATTCACCGTTATAAGCTAAACTAGCTTGATCATGAATAGTTCCATGATAAGAATGGATATTTGATGTAGGTAAAATGTTTACTACACTAAAAGATTACTAAAGAAAATGGAATTTGAAAGAACACCAAACATTTGATGATGGTGATCTACTTCAAAGTGCAAGTCCAAAGACATTGGTATTTAACTGTACACGCTTTGGACTATGTGTCATGAGTATGGCGCCACTGTTGATGTTGATAGATTCTTTTGAAAGTATAAAGAAATACTGAAATAGAAATCTAAGAAATATTTGGCAGAACATAAAATACTAGAATTGTTCAGCTTAGGTATATAGAAGATATACATGTTATGGATATATTCTTTGCTTGTTAAACAATGTGGTTCTTAAGTGTTGGATACTGAATTTGTTGGCGTGAATCGTCATACGAAACAACACAATTCATGAACTACAATGGCCTAAGTAATTAGCAAAAGAATATGTGATGATATTCATCAAGAACAAATAAAGGTTGTTTTGTTGCTCGTTAATATCAAAGCTTGCCTTCAAGATTTGTTTTATCAGGTATTCTGAGAAAAAAAGGGTTGTTCAAATAATTTTTGTATTCCATGAAAGATGGATGATATACAAGTCTAGTTGGAGAAATCACATCCATAAAGATAATGCTAAAAATGTCAAAAGACAATTGATTGAAAGATCACTTAAGAAGTGACATCGCCGTTTAAATTATAGTGGAAAGGAAACATGAAGAAACCCCATACTTGATGGAATTTTGGAGTCTTTCGATTACGATCAAATGACGCTTGTGAAACTTTCCTAAAGATAAATAAAACTCCATTCATGGGCCAAAGGGAATGAATGACTAGCTTATTGGAACTTGTACATATTGTTGTATGAAGTCCATTATGTGTAGTCAAGAAGCGATGGATTTCAACTTCATATGCTTTCTCCAAAAAAATTGAGTGAATATATGAATATTTACTTAATTAGGATGAAGTGTGAAACATTTGAAAAGTTCAAATACTTTCAAGATGAAGTGCAAAATCAATGTAACAAGAAAATAAAGAATTTATGATAGGATCATAAAGGAAGATTTTTTGAGTTAGAAGTTTAGCATAACACCTAAGATTTGAGAAATCGTTCCGTGGATTTGCGTTTCCCGAAACACCATATGAGTATGGAATAATCGAGATATGCAATGAAACCTTGTTTGACATGGTAAGATCAAAGGTATTCATAAAACTGCCATATTATTTTAAAGATTAAAAGTTTTAGAGACTATCGCTTTTTCACTGAAAAGAGCTCCATCATGATCCATTAAAATGACACCATATAAAGTTATGGTTTGGGATAAAATCCAAGTTGTCCTTTCTTAAACATTGGTATGCATAAGTAAGATGTTTACAACTAAAGTAGGATGAGCATGTCTTTGTAGGTTATTTTGTATAATCGTTGGGTACTCCTCCATAACACCAAAGACAAAAGTATTTGTCGCTTAGAACGTCAAGTTTCTTGAGAATTTTTTTTCGTGAAAAGTTAAGTGGGAGGACAATAGAACTTTGATCAGGTTAAAAGAACCTTAGCTATATGTGCAAAGTTGCGCAGCACGGAAAAGTGTTCCGAAGGCAGCAACAATGCTCATGGCTCAAATGCCTCAAAGGTTGTGGTCATGGAGGTCTAAGTTCCTATTGAACCTAGTAGGTCGGGTAAACAATAAAATACTAGGATTTGAAAGTAAATCATTATTATTTGATAATGATGAACTGACTATATGCAAAGAAGCAATGATGGGCCCTGACTCTGTCAGATGGATTTAAGCCATAGAATCCGTGATAGTTCCATACACAAGAAATCAAGCTTTGAACTTGAAAGACCCTTGAGAAAGGTGTAAGACCTTACAGTTGTGTTTGGATCTATAAAGAAATAGACATGGATGTTTTACATCTATGAAATAGTCGACATGTTGGGAAAGAGTTCACAACAATGTTCAAAGGTGACTATGCCAAGATTTTATCTTTTATAGCGATATTTAGTCTAGACGGATTAATATAGCAACCACTACATATAATTTTGTTATGTGGTAGCTGAATAAACAAAACAAGTTCTTCTAATAGAATTGTTACCTAGGACGTGTGCATAACACGGTCCATAGGGTTTTGTTAATTCAAAGGATGCTAAAATGCGTATGCAAACTACAATGGTTGAAGTGAACATCGCGGAGTTGGAATCTTCACCATGATAAAACTGTTAAAAAAGGTTTAAATTCATCAGAGACGATGAAGATGCTTGCATTTGCAAGAAATTAAGTGGGGGCGCTAAGACATATTTCTAATACATTATGTGGAAGACATATTGTTGATTGGAAATGACGTATATTTTATTAACACATGTTAAGAATTTCATCTCGATGAAAGACTTAGGCAAAACCCAAATATTTGGCATCAATATCTATAAAGATAGATTGAGACGCTAATATGGTTGTGCCAAATGTACATAGATGAGATATTGAAAGAGTTCAATATGGAAATGACAAGAAAGGTTCTTGCCACACAAAAAGGATTAAATCGAAATTCAAGTGTATCGACACTTGATAAGTGAAACAAAGATTCAAGTATTTTTTATACTTGATGAATGAAATCACAAAGAGTATTTTTCCAATCATACTGTTATATGTACACATCCAGATATGTCCTATACTCTAAATGTTATGAGCATATACCAGAATGATTCATAATATGATTATTGGACGATAGTAAAGATATTCTTATGATTTTTTGAAAGAACTAAGAATGTGTTGTTTTTGTAGAGGTGACAAATAGATAGATAGTTCATTGTAAAGATTTACATTGATACTAGTTTTGTCAGGAAGTAAAAATTAAGTTTATATCAATTTAAACTATGAGTGGCACAATGTAATGGAAAGGAGATTCCATGATGGATTTGGATGAGTTCCAAATTTAAGACATTATGATGGATACTACAACAAAAGGCTAAGTATATGACTGTTATTGTAACAGCTAAAGAGGGTATTTGTGTCAAGTAGTTTGATTATCAAACTAGGTGTGGTTCACAACGGGCTAGTACTATGAAGATATATTGTACGATAATATTATCAACATGTTTTAACCCCAAGGAACTAAAGGTCTCACCAAAGGACCAAATTTATGCAATGCCATCTCATTAGAGAATGAGTGATGCGTAGAGACGCAAAGATATGCAATTTCACACAGACCTGTAAGTGTCGGATCTGAAGATCGGTTGACCACTAGCAATCGTGTAAATACAACACCGGAAAGCAATATGTGTTAAATATACAAAGTTTTGAAACTATATTATTGTCTCTAGTGCAAGTGGGAGACTGTTGGAGATATGCCGAAGACGCAATAATAAAGTGGTTATTATCATATCTTCGTACTTATGATAAATGTTTACATACCATGTTATAATTGTATTAACCGAAAACATTAATACTTGTGTGGTTTGTAAACATAAAAGAGTCCCTAGTAAAGCCTCTTGTTAAACTAGCTTGTTGGTTAATATATGATCATGGTTTCCTGATCATGAACGTTGAGATGCTATTAACGATAAGGTCATATCATTAAGAGAATGATGTGATGGGCATACTCCTATAGTTAAGCGTAGCATAAGATCAAGTCATTCAAATAGTTCACTTGCTATAAGCTTTCTGATACATAGTAACCTAATTCCTTCGACCATGAGATCATGCTAATCACCATCACCGGAAGGATGCTTTGATGACATCAAACACCACGCCATAATTGGGTGGCTATAAAGGTGGCATTGAGTGTTCGGGAAGTATGTGTTGAGGTACATGGATCAAGAGTGGGATTTGTCCATCCATATGACGGATAGATATATTCTGGACCCTCTCGGTGGAATGTCATCCAATTAGCTTGCAAGCATGTGACTGGCTCATAAGGGATCACATATCATGGGAACGAGAAAAGAATACTTATCGGTAACGAGGTTGAACTAGGTATGCAGAGATACCGACGATCAGACCTCGGATAAGTAAAATATCGCGAGACAAAGGGAAATTGGTTTCGTATGTAAATGGTTCATTCTATCGCAAAGTAATCATAGAAATATGTGGGAGCCATATGAATTTCCAGATTCCTCTATTGGTTATTGATCGGAGAAGAGTCTCGATCATGTCTGCATAATTCACGAACCGTAGGGAGACACACTTAGGCCTTGTTTTGCAGGAGAGGTCCAGTGTGTGTTTCAGAGTTTTATCCCTAGTGTTTTGGGTGAAAACACTTCCATTGTCGTGGGAATGGTCACGGCAGATGCTGCAATCGGCAGCGAGTAGTAGAACGAGGGGCAAGGGCGGCCAGCCATCTGCGGTGCGAGATGAGGGCAAAGACACAGGGTTTTACCCAGGTTCGGCCCCCCGGAGGGTAAAGACCTACTCCTGCTAGATTGTATTATGGAGGTGTTACAATGGACGAGCTCGGCGGCTAGGCGGCGAGTCGCTTGGGTGTCTGAGGGAACGTGTCTCTACTCACCCTTTAGGGAGGTTTATATAGGCTCACCTCCCCTAGGGTTTACATATCTCAACCGATTCGGTTACAGCTTTAATAGTCGTTTAAACCAGTCCGACTGGGCCTATCTACTCGCCTGGGCCTTCAGCTTCCAGTCGCTCGGTACCTTGTTGGGCTTCAATCCACTCGCCGTTCTGCAGGCCCACTCGCCAGCTCTCGGGCCAGTCGGAAACACCCTGCTGGGTATACCCCAGTAGGCATATCCCCATCAGTAGTCCACGAGGCCGTCGTCGATTGGGCGTAAGTGGCTGCTGGCAGTCGGAGTATACGGCTCCAGAGTAGGCATCCAGTCGAATCGTCGGCGGGCTCCTGTATAAAGGAGGAAATCCGGTGAACCAAGTCGCGGCTTGGGCGAGTCGAGTCGGCAGGACGCGGTCATGGTGATTGACCTGGCGAGCCGAGTGGCTGGAGTTGGACCGTCAGGCGTGGTCAAACTAGTCGTTGGGGTAATCCAACGGTAACTTTCGGCGTAATCATCGCGCGTTAACGGCCTCCTGATTTGGCGGGTAACTCCCGCTATATAAGAGGAATGGCAGGCAATCGTAGAGCCTACTGCCCACCACTTCTTCCGAGTGCGCGCATTTTCCTTCCTTTGCTCCGCGATCCAATCGACCCGAAATCCTCCGATCTCCAACCAACCTCTCGACCATGGCCCTTTCCACCGAACCATGGGGCAGGTACAAGTGCACGAGGGCGCAGCTGGCCTCTTTCGAGGAGGCTGGGATCCTGCGAGCCGGCTGTTGGCGTATCCCCGCAGCCGGAGAAACGACCCCAAACCCGCGAGAGAGGGAGTTCGTTTGTTTCACCAGTCATCTCGAGCGAGGGCTAGGGTTTCCCACGTCCTTGTTCTTCCGGCGCTTTTGCGCCTACTATGGGATCCAGCCTTCAGATCTGGGTCCCCACAGCATCGAGCAGCTCGCCATCTTCGTGGCGTTCTACGAATGCTACTTGGGCTACCGGCCCTACTTTCCCTTGTGGCAGGATTTGTTCCATGGACGGATCAGCCGCGAGGAGGCAGGCGGCCCAATGCTAGCCGCGGGCGGCTTGACGTTCCAGCTCAAGTCCAAAGCCTCCTTCTTCGACCTGATGCTACCCGCCAAGGCAGCGAGCGACTGGAAAAAGTCGTGGTTCTACGTGACCGAGGCGACCCCAGAGGGTGAGGCGGCGATCCCGCGGTACTCCGCTAGTCGTTCGGAGCCGCGCCATCTCCAAGTCGGCAAGCTCCCCGACGACCAGCGGATGGTCGTTGACGAGATGCTCCAGACCATCCGTGGTTTGAAGAAGAAGGGCCTCCAAACGATAAATCTGTACAATTGCTGGCTTGGGCGGCGGCTCGTTCCACTCGCCCAACGCGACCACTACATGTACCAATACACCGGCCGGGGGGACTCGACGAACGCCTGCCTCGACGAGTGGAGGCTGGAAGATTACCTCCCAGCACTGAAGAAGATTACCCAGGCGGTGTACCTGGATGCGCAGGTCGGGATCGCCCCCTACACCGCGAAGCGTCCAGCTCCGACGGTAATTTCTTTACCTTGTTCGCAGTCGCAGTGTATGCAGTCGCGGTAATCCTGATCCTGTTTGTATCCATCGCTGCTATTCCAGGTAGTGGAAGGATGGCTCCCACCTTCGGATGATGAGAGTCCGGACCCATCCGCCCAGGACGTAGGCAGATCACCACCCGCGAGGGGCAACGAAGACGAGTCCGAAGAAGAGGTCGCCCCGCTGGTCCGAAAGACCCGCGGGCAACGTCAACGCGAGATCGAAGCGAGCAGAAGCCTCGAGCGCCATGACGATGACGACGAACTCCCAGAGACCACCTCGCGCCGTCAAGCCACCCCGTCGAAGAGGAAGGAGAAAAAGAGGGAGGCGAGGGCCCCCCTGAAGAAGAAAACGAAGCCGTTGAAGACGGCCTCACCGCCACACTCGGCGAGCAGCTCCGATGCTCCCAGCCCAACTGGCGACGGCGCGCCACCAGCGACAACCGCGCTGGACACGGCGACTATGGAGGTGCCGCTGGCCTCATTGCCTCCGCCATTCACCCCAGTCTCCGGGCTGGGGGAGGCTCCGGCTGCGGCGGGTTCGCCACGCAGGGAGGCTCCGGCTGCGGCGGCCTCACCTCGCAAGGAGGCTCCAGCTGCAGCAGCTTCGACTCACGAGGAAGCTCCCGCCGAGGATGTCCCAGAGGCGCCGGCTGCAGCCTCAACGACAAAGAAGCCGTCCATGTCTTGGGCACACGATGTCCTGGAGCTGGGGCTCAGTCGCCGACTGGGTCCTGAACTGGAAAAACCGGCCGGCCTTCGTACGGGGCTACGTTTCATCCCAGTCGCCAAGTGAGTGTGCTCACCCCTTCTTATTTTCCATAACTATTTCAACTGTCTTTGTTGATTTGATTAATGCGTAGGACCGGAGTGAAAAGGATGGGCCATCCGACCGTGGCCAAGGTGCCCTCCGCCGCTAGCGAGGAGGATCCTTCACGCAAGAGGAAGGCGGACGAGGTCGTCGCCTCAGCGGATGGCAGTAAGAAGGCCAAGGGCGACGACATCGTCACCATCTCTGACGATACGGCGGCCGCGCCGACCGAGCCCGCGGTGGAGGCAGCCGCGTCTACGAAGGGACCCGCGGCGGAGGCGACCTCCCTTGGAGCGGGTGCCTCCCTCGCTACCTTCCCCCGCTTCGTGACCAAGGCGGCCACGGCGAGTGGGGTTGCGCCCTCAAGCCCCGCTCCTGGGACCGCCGATGCTGAAGTCGACCAGCGTCGTGGGCACACGCCAGCGTTACTCGCGTCCGTGGACGCGATCCAGCTCCACGGAATGCTTGGCGCAGCCATCCAGGTACACCCAGTCCCCGAGGATCAGGTCGGTGTTTTGCAGCGGCGTGATTCTTATAATTTCTCGTCTTGTATTTTCGTATCCAGTCCCCGAGTGCGTACTCGCTGAATTTCAGCGAGTGGGCACTTAGGAATTTCTTGATTGCCAATCCCCGAGTGCGTACTCGCTGAATTTCAGCGGGTGGGCACTTAGGAATTTCTTGATTGCCAGTCCCCGAGTGCGCACTCGCTGAATTTCAGCGGGTGGGCACTTAGGAATTTCTTTTTAACTGAATTTTTCGGTGATGTGCAGGGTCTGCAGCTTGAGTCGGCGGACCGATTGGCCGCGAAACAGCGCGCGGAGAAGGAGCTGGCCGTCGTCCAGGAGGCGAACAAAGGTCTCCAGGCTGTTGCTGAGAAAGCAGATCAAGCTCATCAGGGGCTTGTCCCCGCTGGTGAGTTAGTGGCGGCGCGGTCTGCTCTGGGTGCCGCTGAACAACGGATCGCCGACCTCGAGCGCGAGCTGCGGGAGGCGAGGGAAGAAGCTAGCTTGGCGGACGGGCGAGCTAAGGCCGCCATTGCGGCCGCAGAGGAGGATCGCAAGGTGTCGGAAGCCCTTATTGTTGGGCTTCAGGACGACCACACGTCGCTTCAGTGCTTCATCACGGGACTCGCCCGCCCGCTGCTTGGTGAGTGCTTCCTCCCTTTCTTATGGTTGTGGATTTTGTGGTACCCATCATACTCATCATTGTCTTTTTCTTCGCAGGTCGCATCATTGATAGCAACGAAGAGGCGAGCTCGCTCGATGCAAGGCAGTGCGTAAGCATGCTCGTCGACTCGGCGACGCTGTCAGCGACCTGCATCCGCGCCTACCTCCAAGAAATATCACCCACGGAGGTGATTCCCAGCGACCTCGTTGAGGTGTGGAAGTACTTGGAGAAGGCACCCGCGGTCGTTGAATTTATGACGCGATCGGCGTTTCGGCGTGGAGCATCGACGTCCCTGAGTCTTGGACTCGCCCACTTCCCCGAAGACTTCGACATCGACGATGTGACGAGTGGGTACCCATCGTCAACTGGCGCGGTGGATCTGTCCGAGGTTCTCAAGTTGCAAGAGCGTTCCGCCACGTACTCGGAGCGTGTCTGGGCGATGGGCGACCTCCTTCCATACCAGGAAACGGTCGTCGCGCCGAACGACCTCGAGCCGCCGCATCGTGACTTCAAGGTCGAGCAGCCTTTTCGCGCGGCGATGGCGGGTGAACTGACGACGTATCCATCAAACCCGTACACCGCGTTCATCCGTAATCGCCGGGATGCTGGCGAGTCGTCATCGAAGCCTGCAAAGTAGGTTAGTTTGCCTTGAAGCGTTAGCAGCAGTTCTGCCACGCGGGCATATTTTGTAACATAAGACAATGCAATATGCGATTGAATGGGACGTCGTGTCTATTTTGGTATTTGTTTGTGTGCTTTGGATTGATTTTGGACGAGTCCCCGAGCGCGTCCGCCATTTTGTGGGGTTTACCTCGTATATGATGTGTGTGTTGTTATCATGTGTTTTGTTGCTTTGGTCGACTCGCCCGAGCTCGGAGAGCCAGTCGTAAGGCGACTCCCTTGAGTGCTCTGTACTTTACCGTTTTCCCGTACGCGAACGAAGTCGGGTGGCCGAGTCCCCGAGCGTGGTACTTGGTAGTTCTAGGCGCGACTCGAGGGTGGTTGAGGAATTAGCGCGTTGGTGTGAGCGCGTAACTCCTGCCTGGCCCGTGGGGTCAGTCGCTTGGCGAGTCCTGGGCATGCTCTCTTACTTGGCGTTTTCCCTGACCGCTCGCGACGAACTGGTATTCAGTCCCCGAGCGTGGTACTTAGCCGTTCGAGTCGCTATGCCGAGGATGCAGAGGACCAAGGTCGCTGTGAGAAGCGAGGGCAGTTGTCTTGGCTCGTAGAACCAGTCGAGCTAGGCGACTCCAATGGGGCTCCAGGTTGGCGTTTTTCGTGGACGATGCAAGACCTGAAGTGATTCAGTGCTCTTACACCGCACTACTTAGCCGTGCCGATCGCTGTACCAAAGGTTGACTTCTGCGTTTTAGCATACCGCTGTTATTACGAGTGCGAGTGGCACAAGTCATGGAGAGTAGGCGCAATTTGCGGTAACCGTTTCTTTTATTTCATAGCGATTGGAGAGTACATGTGTGGGGTTCTAGGAGTAGAACTTCCGGAGGAGGTTTACATTCCATGGACGCTTGACGTCGAGCTCACCGTCCCCGCGGACGTCGATGAGGTAGTAGGCGTCGTTGCCGAGTACGCGCCCGATAGCGAATGGGCCTTCCCACGGAGGGGAGAGCTTGTGCATGCCCTTCTTGTCCTGGATGAGGCGTAACACCAGGTCGCCTTCCTGGAAGGTGCGAGCTTTCACCCGCCGGCTGTGGTAGCGGCAGAGTCCTTGCTGGTAGATGGCGGTACGTGACCGAGCGAGGTCGCGTGCTTTGTCGAGCTGATCGACCCCATCTTGGCGGGCCAGCTCGTTTGCAGCCTCCGTATAGTGGACGACTCGCGGCGAGTCGTGTTCGAGGTCGGTGGGCATGACTGCTTCGGCACCATAGACCATGAAGAAGGGGGTGAACCCCGTCGACCTGTTGATTGAGGTGCGGATCCCCCAAATGACGGAGGGCAACTCCTCGACCCAGCACCCGGCGGTGCGCTCGAGTGGTACTTGGAGTCGCGGCTTTAGGCCGTGGAGGATGCTTTGGTTGGCTCGTTCCGCCTGGCCGTTGGATTCCGGGTGGGCGACTGACGCGAGGTCGAGCCGGATGTGGTGCTCTTCGCAGAATTCGGCCATGGCTCCCTTGGCGAAGTTGGTGCCGTTGTCCGTGATGATACTGTTTGGGAACCCGTAGCGATATATGAGCTCGCGTAGGAATTTGGTGGCGGTCTTCCCGTCGCATTTCCGGACTGGCTTAGCCTCCACCCACTTAGTGAACTTGTCGACGGCGACTAGCAGGTGGGTGTAGCCGGAGGGGGCTTTCTTGAAGGGGCCTACCATGTCCATGCCCCATACGGCGAATGGCCAGGTAATGGGGATTGTTTTGAGCGCCGAGACCGGTACGTGCGTATGATTGGCGTACTTCTGGCATCCAGCGCATCGCTGGATGATGTCGACAGCGTCGGCGTGTGCGGTGGGCCAGTAAAAGCCGTGTCGCATAGCCTTGGCGACCAAGGAGCGAGCGGCGGCGTGGTGTCCGCAGTCACCTGAGTGAATGTCGTGGAGGATTTTGCGCCCTTCGGCCGGTTGGACGCAGCGTTGAAACACGCCGGTGATGCTGCGCTTGTGTAGCTCGCCGTCGATGATGGTGTAGGACTTGCATCGACGAGCGATCATTCGAGCGTCTGTCTCGTCTGCTGGCAGGGTGCCGGCTTCCAGGTAGGCGATGTAGGGCTTGGTCCAGTCGTCTGGCTCGGTGACGAGTGCGACCAAGGCTGCCTCTGGTTGGAGTGGGACTCCTATGTCGATCTCCCTCGGGGGAGAGACGGATGGTTTGGAGATTGTGTCAAGGAACACGCCGGCGGGTGGTGCGAGTCGAGCCGACCCGATGCGAGAGAGGGCGTCGGCCTCCTCGTTTTTCTGCCTGTCGATCCACTCGATAGAGTAGCCGGTGAAGTAGACACCCAACTTGTCCACTGCTTGGCGGTACGCCGCCATGGTAGGGGAGACAGCGTCGCAGGTGCTGGCGACTTGCCCCGCGACGAGGTCGGAATATCCGTAGCAGCGGAGGCGGTTGACGTTCATCTCCTTGGCGGCTCGCATGCCATGGAGTAGGGCCTCGTATTCAGCCATGTTGTTGGTGCAGGGCGTGAAGTCGAGGCAGAGGATGTAGCGGAGCTTGTCGCCCTTTGGTGAAGTCAGCACTATCCCTGCTCCTGCGCCGTCCGCGTTCTTGGAGCCGTCGAAGTGCAGGCTCCAGTAGTGGAGGTACGGCAGCTTCTCTGGCTGCTGGGCCTCCTCCCAGTCGGCGATGAAGTCTGCCAGCGCCTGCGACTTAATCGCCTTTCGTGGCTCGTATTTGATGTTGTGGACGCCGATCTCGACGGCCCACTTGGCGACCCGCCCGGTCGCCTCGCGATTGCGGATGATGTCTTGCAGTGGTGCTGAGGAGACGACTGTGATCGGGTGCTCCTGGAAGTAGTGCGGTAGGCGCCGCTGAGCCCTGAAGACCGTGTATACTAGCTTTTGGTACTGCGGGTACCGCTGGCGCGACTCGGTGAGGACCTCGCTGATGTAATACACCGTCCGCTGAACCGGGCGCTACTTTCCTTCCTCTGGTCGTTCGACGACCATCACAACGCTGACGACGCGCTCGGACGCCGCGACGTAAACCAGCATAGGTTCCTTGTCGGCGGGGGCGACGAGTAGTGGTGCAGCGAGTAGCACCTTTTTGAGGTCGCGGAGCGCGTCGTCCGCCTCCTTGTCCCACTGGAAGGTGGGGTTCTTGCGCATCAGGCGGTATAGGGGCATCGCCTTTTCGCCCAGGCGGGGGATGAAGCGACTGAGAGCCGCTACTCGCCCGACCAGCTTCTGGACGTCGTGCAGGCACTCGGGTTTGCCGAGCCGGGCGATCGTGTCGATCTTTGTTGGGTTCGCCTCGATCCCTCGTTTGGAGACGACGTACCCCAGTAGTTGTCCGGCGGGTACACCGAAGGTGCACTTGCCTGGGTTGAGCTTTATCTTGTACCTTCGCAGGTTGGCGAAGGTTTCCGTCAGGTCGGCGAGTAGGTCGCCTTGGCGAGCGGACTTTACGACCACGTCGTCGATGTAGACGTGGATGTTGCGGCCAATTTGGCTCGCGAGGCATTCTTGCATGCACCGCTGGTAGGTCTCCCCGGCGTTTTTGAGGCCGAAGGTCATGGCGGTGTAGCAGAAGGCTCCGAATGGCGTGATGAACGCCGTATTCTCCTCGTCTTTGACAGCCATTTTGATCTGGTTGTACCCAGAGTAGGCGTCGAGGAAACATAGCGACTCCGAACCCGCGGTCGAATCGATTATCTGGTCGATCCGCGGGAGGACGAACTGCTCCTTTGGGCAGGCGCTATTCAGGTTTGTGTAGTCGATACACATTCTCCAGGTCCCGTTTTTCTTCTCGACCAGGACTGGGTTTGCCAGCCACTTGGAGTACTTGATTGGCCGGATGAAGCCGACAGCGAGTAGACGCTGCACTTCCTCGGCGATTGCTCGACGGCGTTCTTCATTGAAGGGACGTAGCGACTGCTTGACATGTCGCACTTTGGGGTCGGCGTTCAGCTTGTGCTCAGCGAGCTCCCTAGGGACACCGGGCATGTCGGAGGGTTTCCATGCGAAGATGTCCCTGTTCTCACGGAGGAACTCGATGAGCGTGCCTTCCTATGCTGGGCTCATGCCTGTCCCGATCGTCACCGTCTGGCTGGAGTCGCCTGGGACCAGCTCGACGGTGCGAGTGTGCGTCGTGGCCTCAAAGGTTGAGGTGTTTGCGCCCTCTGAGTTGGGCTTCTTGAGTATCGTGGGGTCGTCATTGTTGACCCCACTCGCGTATTTGGCGAGCTCGTCGGCGTGATTAGTCTCTGCCGCGATGACGGCGTCGGCGAGCTCGGCTCCTTTGGCCTCACATTCGGAGGCCATGTCGGGGTCGCCGTTGATGGTGATGACGCCGCACGGCCCGGGGAGCTTCATCGCGTTGTACGCGTAGTGGGGCGCTGCCATGAATTTAGCGAACGCCTGGCGCCCCAGGACGCAGTGGTAAGGGCTGTCGAAGGGCACCAGTTCGAAGACGATCCGCTCGGTGCGGAAGTTTGCCGGTGTGCCGAAAGTGACTGGCAGCGTGACCTTGCCGATCGGATACGCCTTCCGACCGGGGACGATGCCGTGGAACGTGGTGTGGGTCGTCTCGATCATCGACTGCGGGAGCCGCAGCCGCCTGAAGGTGTCGAGGTAGAGGATGTTGATGGAGCTACCGCCGTCCATCAGTGTCTTGGGGAGCCAGTAGTCGCCAACCTTGGGCTTGACCACCAAGGCGACTCGTCCTGGGTACTCGATGCGCGGCGAGTGGTCTTGCCGGCTCCAGGTGATGGGCTGTTCCGACCAGTTCAGGAACTGGGGGACGTCTATTTGGGCCACCGCATTGACAGCGACGACACGGGCGATGACCTTCTTCTCGCGCTTCGTGTTGAAGCCTGTGAAGGTGTGGAGCGAGCCGGCTACTTTGCCGAATTTTCCGCCATTTGGCGGGTTGTTGTTGGGGTCCTCCCGCGCTTGTCGTGCCTTCTCGATTTCCCTGAGGGTGTGGCAGTCGGCGGTGGTGTGCGTTGCGGGCTTCCCTTCCCTGCTATGGAACGCACATGGTTGGTTAAGGAGGGCCGTGGGATCGAACCTTGGCTTGTTCTTGTAGTTGCCGCCATCGCGGCGTTGCCCTCCATCGCGGCGGTAGCTCTTGGGTTCGCGCTACGCGTGCCCGGCGTTGGCGACGAAGTCGACTCGCCCGTCACTGCGACGCTTACCAGTGAGGCGAGTGCCGCTGTAGCGTAGGTCGGTTCGGCGTCCGCCGTCGTTGCCGCCCGTGCGGCGTTGCCCTCCTGACTCATCGTCAGTTTCCTGGTTTGGATCTTCCTCGGCGTATCGTTTGGCGATCTCGAGGAGGTCGGAGATGTTGTCGAGTGTGCGGGAGTGTCGCTTGAGCTTGGCGACTAGAGGCTCGTAGCGGCACGAGGTCTTGAAGCAATGGATCGCGGTGTCCGGGTGGATGCCGACCACGTTGTACCAAAGCTCTTGCCATCGTTGGACCCAGTTGCGGGTCGACTCGCGGGGTCCCTGGACGCATCGTTCCAGGTCCTCAATAGTGGTGGCGCGGGTGTAGGAGCACTCGAAGTGCCTGACGAAGGCGTCGCGCATTTCCTCCCAGGAGTCGATACTGTCCTGGGGGAGAGTGTTGATCCACTGTCTGCACGTCTCGTCCATCATCAGGGGGAGGTAACGGGCGGCGAGTAGGTCAGTGTGACCCGCGATCCCCATTGCCATGAGGTATGTGTCGAGCCAGACGGCGGGATCGTACGAGGAGTCGTACTTTTCTATCTCCTTTGGCGCCTTGAAGTTTGGCGGGTACTTCTCGCCTCGGATCATTGGTCCGAAGCACTTGGTCCCGAGTCGACTGAGCGACCCCATAGGCTCGCCGTCGCGGCGATTAGTTAGGTTGTGCCGCAAGTCGTCGGGCTGGCGTGCGCGCCAGCTTTGGTTGTTGATGATGTGGGTGCGGGCGTCGATGGGTTGCCCGTTAGCGGCGACGAAGTTGGTCGCCGGCCTGGGGTCGTTGGTGGAGAGTGCCGCGTTCGTGGGTCGGTGTTGGAGCTGCAGCGGCTCTGGTGGTGGGCAGTTGAGGGTGTTTGCCGCCGCTGGGCGGCCGCTGGAGGCCGCTCTGCTTCCCGAGGAACGCGAGTATACTCGACCTTGCGAGTCGGAGCCCGCTTTTTGCTGCTCGACGGCCTTCGCGAGCAGGGCCCTGACGTATTGGATCTGTAGGGCGCCGTCGCCGGTGGCCGTGATGCTGTCGGCTGCTGCTCGGCCTGCCACGAGGTTGTCCATCGGGGTGGAGAACAGTGGGAGGCCGCTTGCATCTCGCTCCCGTGAGGATACTACTATCCGCGGCTGGTCCCTGGGAGGGGTGCGGTTGGGTGGAGGTGGGGCGCCCATCGCCGTTGATCCTGGCGATGGCCGGGCGCTTCCTCCTGGTGGCGCGTTCTCGCAGATCGCGCGCTCGGCCACGCGGGCCGGGTCGTTTTCGTCGTCGAAGTTCAGGGCACGCCCTTGAACGGTGGGGTTCAGGCGTGACCTGATCTGCTGATGGTGGTAGCGTGACAGCTCCTGCGCCGTCACCTGCTCGAGGCGAAATTTTTCGCGCTCGGCCTGCTCCTTGCGCACCGCCTCTGCCAGTTTCAGGCGGAGTTCCTCGACCGCCGTTGCCGTGGCGTTAGGAGGGATTGGGGTGGAGAACGGATCCTCCGGCGGATAGGCGCCGGTGGCCATGTAGGCCGCGGCGTGGCGACTGGCTCCATCGCGGAGGTCGGCGGAGTTCTCTGACCCAGAGTCGAATTCGAAGATCCCGAGGATGGAGGGGTCCTCGAAGTCTCCCGCGTTGGAGACCTGGGCGATGGAGCCCGCGGACGAGGCCGCGGTGATGGATCCGGCGATTGACGCCGGGGTCGCCGAGTCGGCGTCGTCGGTGAGGGCCGCATCTTCTGCGACCGCTGAATTCCCGGCCATATTGATGTGGGCCGAGTTGTACTCGGAGGCGAGGCGGTGGATCGTGCGGACCTGGCTCTCGGAGAGCCGATCGCGTGGCGGCGACTCACGGATGCGAGCCGAGTCCTCCGAGACGATGACATCGGTGAGGCCGACGAAGAGGCTGATCGTGCCGATTGGCAGGATCACGCTGTGCGTGACGGGTCGCGCCGCCGGGACGTAGCTGCTCGGCAAGATGTGGAGCATCTCGCCGATCGCTATCATGCGGCCGGTGGCGACCGTCTCGTTGATGGGCAGATTGGATCTCGCCGCAGAACACCGGCCAGACCGGCCAGGCCCCACGGTGGGCGCCACTGTCGTGGGAATGGTCACGGCAGATGCTGCAATCGGCAGCGAGTAGTAGAACGAGGGGCAAGGGCGGCCAGCCATCTGCGGTGCGAGATGAGGGCAAAGACACAAGGTTTTACCCAGGTTCGGCCCCCCGGAGGGTAAAGACCTACTCCTGCTAGATTGTATTATGGAGGTGTTACAATGGGCGAGCTCGGCGGCTAGGCGGCGAGTCGCTTGGGTATCTGAGGGAACGTGTCTCTACTCACCCTTTAGGGAGGTTTATATAGGCTCACCTCCCCTAGGGTTTACATATCTCAACCGATTCGGTTACAGCTTTAATAGTCGTTTAAACCAGTCCGACTGGGCCTATCTACTTTGCTGGGCTTCAATCCACTCGCCGTTCTGCAGGCCCACTCTCTAGCTCTCGGGCCAGTCGAAAACACCCTGCTGGGTATACCCTAGTAGGCATATCCCCATCATCCATTACCCAATCCACTCCAATCCTCTTCCATCCTTATCCCCTACAAACCCTCTCCTAACAAATGCTGTTTTGTAAAATGGGAATTCTACATCCCGCCGGTGTTATCACATATAAAATTCAGAAATTTCACCAATAGTATCTCACAAAATTTTAGCAACAGAAGAAGTCAATTAAACATAGCTTATAGAAGACTCAATTTTTATAGCAGCACATGAACAAAAAAATTCAAAAACAGCATGCAACAATTCCAAGCTTCCAAAAGATGAGAACTTTTTCACATAATTCTATTAGCTACTGAATAACAATATACACTAATCACACATACTCCCTTCGTCCCAAAATAAGTGGCTTGGATTTGTCTAGATTCGAATGCACCTAGACGTGTTTTAGTGTGTAGATACATACGAACCTACATAAACCCAAACCACTTATTTTAGGACGGAGGGAGTACTAGTTATAACCAGCAATTCGATGGGTATTCCAGCTCAATAAATAAAACAGAGATTCAACTCCGAGTCCTGTCACTATCAACTGAGGATAAGCAACGAGCAGTGCACTGAGAACTATGGATATTTGAGAGACCGAGCCATCACATCTAACATGAAGTGCAAACATAATTCAGCTAACCACTACGACACATCGAGCTATTGTGAGAAGACGCCTAAACTCAGTGTAGTTAATAACTGAGATTCCGCTCTTGTACCAATGCCCTGCCAGCAGCCTTGAAGTAAACCTCATCCTAAAACAAGAATAAGTAGATTGTTAAAAGAAATTCAAAGACATGAAACATCAAATTAAGATCCTTGTTTGCAAAGAAGAATCATAAGAAAATCGAAGGATTGCATATGCCACATGAATCATGTTTGTGGTTTTAAGGAAATGTCTATCACCTGTTAAGTTTGAATCAAGAACTCTAACCGTGGTCAAATGCATGAACTACATGGCACATGCAGGAATTTTATATACAATTCTAGCGGCTTCTTATAAGATCCAAATATCTACCAGTTTCTACAATTACATGACAATCCCATGAGCAAAGTGCCCACGCATGCATACCAGGCGAATATGCTGAAGGTGGTCACTTAATTTCTGCTATACCATCTATGGAATCTATCAACCTATACTAATACTAGCAAGATTTCACTATTATGGCTCCAAACTGTATAATCTTTACTAGTAAAAGGTATTGGTATAATCCGAATCAAGAAAAAACTATACTATGTTTCAACCATAAATTCCCAAAACTGTATGTTGTGGATGCTTGGTTATCAGAGTTCATCCTTCTTATATATTTTATACCTAACGCTGGATAGGATGATACAAATAGTCCAAGGCAAGGTCCATGTCGTGCATCTTCTACACTACGAGGACAGAAAAGCAACCCCAACACACACGATTTGTCATACAAGTCAAGCCAGGAGCCTTTATCCCAACTTGTATTCAAGAACCCTAGGTCAAGAATCGGATATACAGAGTAATCAACGTAGGCCCTCATCTAGCAGTACATGGGAGAGGAGGGAACAAAGGGGATGGGACTTACATGAGAAAATTCCTGGTTTGCCGGCGAAGACGGGCGGCGGAGGGATCTCGGCGTCGGCAGCGTCAGAACGGATGGAACGGCCGGCCGCGGGATGTGAAGAAGAAGGCGGTGGAGCTCCGGAATTCTTGTTGCAAGATGGCGGAGCAGCCGGCGTCCTTGGCAGCGTTGGTTGGTGTCGTCGCGAGGGAGGTCGAGCGGTCGCTCGCTGCGAGTGTGTTCGCCGCCGCCAGCTCGAAAAGAAAATCGAGGGGTGGCGAGCGTTTTGGTTCCACCCCAACCCGACGTGTTTCTTCGGGGTCATCGGGGTTGAGCCCGGCCCAAACCGGCCTACAAAACAGTTTGGCGTGGTTTCAGGTGGATTGAAACTTGGCGGGGATTAAACACCTAGAAACCGGTCAACCCACGCGTACAAAACAAGGCCTCAGTGGGCTGGTCACGATGTCAGTTAATTCCTGATTAGGTTCCTCTCTAACCTTTTTCGCTGGTACAATAGAATTAGAGCACCAAGGTATGTTAGAATCATATGCATGATCAGTAGGATCACCACTTCTTCCAAAGCCATCTTGGCCTCTTCCCCGTCCACTACGAGAGCCTCGAGATCCACTATGGAAGCTGCCAAAACCACACCCATGCCATGTACTCCAATCAGCCTTTAGGAAATCTCCCCACTTAGGCTTTGTTCGTTTCCTCCCGACCCGGCCGGGATCGGGGCGATATCCCCGTGGGTTAGCCGGTATTACACACGCGTGATTTAATTTTCGGTTCCTCTCTTTGACACGTTCGGTTAGTCCCGCCCGGAAATCCACCCCTCTGTATTCCCCCCCAACTCCCGTCATTTTGGCAGGGAAACAAAACTCGACACTCAAGCCGTGGAACTAATCCCCGAGTCGCAACGAGACGTCTCTCTCAGCCCTAACCTTATCTCTCTCGCGCGATTTGGAGGGCCGCCGGCGGTGAGGGCGGAGGGATGCTGGCGGCGGGGGCGGGGGGATGCTGGCGACGGCGCAGCGAATCTAGATCAACGAGCTTCTCCCTCTCCCCTTTCCAATCGGCGGCAGGGTAGCCAACCGGCGGCGCGACTTAGACCCGGAGACCTCACCACCGTGCGAGCTCGGCGGCGCCCGTGAGACTTCACCTCCGGCGTCCACTCCACCTCCGTCTGCTTCGCAATGGTAAGCGCTTGTCTTCCTCCTCGTCCTCTCACAATTTTCTAGGGTTTTTGGCATGGTCAGTAACATCTCAAACTAAGCAATTCAATTGTTTCTGAGCTATGTAGTCGAGAGGAAAGTCTTGGTTTGAGACATCTGTATCAACATAGTCTCACGCTGTGACATTTCTGCCTTTGTTCGACATTTATATGGCAATGCAAATAACAATTAGAAGGGGATCCGTGGGATTTTCTTTCAGTTTAAATACATTTTTATCACGGCGGAGTAAAGCGCCGAGGAGGCAGAGATTACTTGTCCACCTTGCTCTTTTGCAACTCAAATCAGTTGGAGAATGGTTGGGAGGCGGAGTACCTTCGCTGGTACTCATTTTCATCTAACAATTAGATATTTTTCCTAGCCTCCGTCCTCACCAGATTAACGTGCAGCTCAAAACTTACAATTAATAATCTTCTCTTGCAGAGAAAATCTTCTACTGAGAATCCATTATATACAAAGTGACAACCAAGCCACAAAAGAACTTGAACCAAATATAATGGTAGAAGAGTACTAAATATAAAATACATGGGAATAGCAAACTCAAGAGTATGAGCTTGGAGCATACCTTAGATAGTTCTTTCGCCATGTATTGTTACATATATTTAATAGCTTTATCCAGTGTACTGTTGTATTCTACGTGTGTGTTTTCTAAACCATGTTGCATCTTCTACCCTATGTGCTGCTTACTCATCAAAGCAGCCCTTTGTTGTCTTGTCTTGTCTTTTCTAAACAAAGAACGAGTGCAAGAAGGACATGTTAGAGCGTGTGCAGTGTGAAGAAATTCTTGAGTCTAAGAGATCTTAGACATATGTCTAAACGGTGGACTGGAAGTCTAGTGCTAAGCATACCTCTAGCTGATTAGTACATTATTTCATCCAACTTTTACCCTGCCAATTTCTCCTCATCAGAGGAGAAGCGGTAGAAAAGTGAGATGGGATCCTGTTCAGCAGGTCCCACTGGTTGAGTCTAAACATTGGAGCACATTTCTTTCTTTAGACACGACTCTTATTTTTCCTTTAGACACAGCCACACGGTGCACACGCCCTGTTATTTATTCTTTTGAAGCAATAGTGATCATTTCCATGTAGTACTTTGAATTTTATTGACAAAGAAAACTTTCCGATGATGACTGATAATTCTCGGCCTTTGCGATGTGTCACCAGATGTTAGATTAGAACAGAGCATTGACTGGCAAACGGCATACTTTCAGTGACACTGTTGTTGTACATAGGAGTATGATCTTTCTGTATGACTAATATTGCATATTCTGTTTGAGAATGAAGGATTAGGTAACCTTATTCTGCACTGGGTTCGTATGTTCCATTTTAAAAGGCAAAGACTATAAATGTGCATATGCTAGAAAGAGAATATGTTAGAGCTTGTTAATAGATTAACATGCTCAACCCGTGATATTTTGCTACTGGTGATATACACCGTCTATTTTTTCTATGCTCTGTTATCAACCATGCTATTTTGCTACTGGTAACTACCAGCTTTTTTTCCCTTTTAGTCTTGGAATGGATTTGAGAATGAGGGATTGCATTAGTCTTGGAATGGATTTGAGAATGGAGTGAGCATGTATGTGATATGTCATCTTCTAATTGTCAAGTAGATAGGCTGTAGTTGTCATGGTCTACTTTTTCCATAATGCTTCATATCAGATTATGCCATGATGCTTAGATCAAATTATTTTTATTGCTCTAATTTCATATGTCTTGTGCAAATTAGATGCTAAGAAAGGTAGAGGAATGAGGAGCGGATGAGCTAAAATTTTGAAGCTAAAGCGCTCAAGAAGGACATCATGGATCATCAACCAAAGAAGTTGATGCTTGATTCTTCAAATTGAATAAATTGATGTATCTATGCTTGTGGCAGTAATGAACTGATGTTTCAAAGCACTTCATGCATTATTTGTTTGGGAGATCATTCTCGTTTAGTCTAGTTTTGATTGACGCGTTGAAAGTTGATTCAAAGTTATTTCTTTTATTAATGTCTGCTAGCTGTCTGTACCGTATGTGCATGTCGGTGCCTGTCCCGCATGTGCTTGTGCTAGGATTAACCGAACGGACAACAACGACAGGGATAAATAGAGAATGTGGGGAGGTTAGCGTGGATTGGGGTGACATGCGGGGTTCACCCAATCCCTACTGGGTTTAGATCCGCTAGTGGATCTAAACCCCTGGAACCGAACAAAGCCTAGATTTCCCACCTCATGCTCTCCCGAGCCGCACTCCCGATGTGTGTGGCCAAAAATTCCACAAGAAACACAAAACTTAGGAGTCTTCTCATACATAATTTGGTACAATTCTCGCTGCCCAACTTGTGAGATTGAGATAAAACGTGCTACTGGTTGTCGAACATCCAATCTCACACGGACCCTGACAAAATTTCCTACACCCTTAACATCCCTTTCAACCAATAGGACCTTCCCCACTTTCTTCTTCGTCAAATTTTTATCGGTGTGATCTCTATATCCAATAGGCAATTTATGGATCTGGATCCATGCAGCAAAGTAATTAAGATCAATAGAATCAGAGGACACCAATCCATCATAATATTTAATACATACATGATTTTGACAAAACAGCCAAGGTCCTCACTCTTGTTCCACCTTCAACCAATCACCTAGACAAATGCACGGGATCGAGAAAATATTATGGGCAATGCAATTCCCCCCGTAGGAGGGGCCCTCGGCACCATCTTTGCCCTTTATTTCTTGGAGATTCGTGTTATAATTTTTACAGAACAACCCTCTCACCTTACTTCTCAAGTTTATTGCTGTTTTGCTTATTAGCCCCCAGTTTTTTCACGTTTTATACATTTTCGTCACTGTCTTCAAGGAAAAACGTGATTCACAGATACATCTTTGTTTAATTTAATTAGCCAGTTTTAATTAGCCAATCTAATTAATATAATTTAATTAACAATTTCTTACATAATTATTTTTTCAATAATATTCAACAAAATTTCATAGAATTGTTTTTAAGAATTTTTCTAGAAATATCCGTACAAGTTTTATATTTTTTCAACAATTAATATAATTTGTTTTTTCAACAATCTCTTTTGATAATTTTTATTTTTCTACTTTTTATTTAACAATATTTAGACACTCTTACTTTGTTTCATCTTAAATTCAGAAGTTTCATACAAGATTCACACGTTTTACAAACTTGTTTCTGCCAAGGAGTGTGGATTCGCTGCCAAGGGGGATAGCTGCCCCCCTTGTGGACACCATATGATCTGCATTGAGATCTACACCGGTACATGGCAGCTGTCTGGTGTTTAGCAGCAATAGCCCTAGTAATCGACAATTAAAGCGGGTGTATGGACTGTAGTACTATGTCAGACGACTAGGTGCCTCCTTAAGTGACGTTGTGTCCTTGTAGGTAAGACACAAATGTTGCTTGTAAAATGACAAGATACTATGTGGTTTTGGAGTGACATGGCAGTACATTGCAGTGACTTGATCGCTCAGCGCAGACGTTACGCATGTAGGTATTTGTCGTCATGCTTAGTGCTCTCTTTTACATGTGATACATACCTGCTAGTAGGTATTACTCGATAGACCCAGGTAAAAAAATCTCAACGACATCTACATATTCTAATATTCTACTCCTACTCGTATTTTATATAAATATTCCGTAATTCATCATTGTGATATCTGAAAAATAAAAAAAGTCTTGTGGCCAATAGCCTAGTAATCCCTCCGTTTAGAAATATAAGATATTTTAGATTTGTAAAATAAATATATCTAGATACCTAGATTCAGTTGAACCTACACACTAAAATGTGTGTAAATATATAAGCTTCACTAACCTAAAATATCTTATATTTTGAAACGAAGAGAGTACTATTGTATCCCTAGTAGATCTGATTGGGGGCTAGTGTAAGCACACTGTACGCCGACACGTCCATGTCAGGTCCGTTGATCGCAGACATGTGCCTATAAATACGATAAAGCGGCGTGGCTACTAGTAGTGTGTTTTTGTTACCGAGAAAAATGGCATACATTTGTCGTCAACATGTCCATTTGTAGAGTTCCTTTCTTAATCACTCAATATAGGTGACATGACGTTGTTCTGTAGAGCAAATCTGAATTCAGTCATGGGTGCAATGCATTGCTTATGCGGCCACCTATAGACAAATTAAAATTTCTGATTGTGCAATGCCTGAACCCATGCCAAACGGGTGCGACAGACATGTGGTGTTCTGAGACAGGTCCTGTTCTCGAGGCGAATACTGACTTCATGTTCCGGGGTGACCCGTGGTGTACGGTGTGGATGCCTGCTTTGTTGCCTAATCGCTGACATGCCAAACAGTACCATGGCTAGTACAATTAAGGCTGGTACTATTTTAGTCAAACATTAGTTTCTCGGTGCTGTACTGACTACTGTTGCCATCTTGACATACTGCTAGCTGTCGGTTTTATTAGAGATGGGTAACTCAGTACTCAATGTGACTATATTAAGAGGGTATGGCACGTATCTCGATGAGGTAGACCCGACGACATCCAACCGGGGGGCAGCTATCCCCCTGGGCAGCAAACTATTAACCTTCTGCCAAGAGATATTCATATAATTTTTTCACAGAATACATGCATAATGTCTGTTTCTTTTTCACCTCATTTTTTCTAGCGAAATTTCAGGGATAATCAACAATTTTTTATGTACATTTTTTATTCTGAAAATGAAACATGCCAATATACAGTTTGAATATTCTTGGATTGTTTTTACGAAAGTATGGATATTTTCCAAATATTTGAAACCTTCCAACACAGATTCATTCAAGATTCATAGGCAATAATATTCATATAGGATACATACTAGGATATTTCAGGAATAATATTCTTGGATATATTCAGGAATAGTATTCATCCAAAATTCATAGTAATAATATTCTAGGATATTTTAGGAATAATATTCATTCAAGATTCATAGGAATAATATTCATATTCATATAGAATATTTCAGGAATAATATTTTTGGATTATTTCTACAAAAGTATGGACCTTTCGTTCGGGATTGAAGCAATTTTCATACAAATTTAAAAGAATTTTTATCATTCACCGCGGATTTTCAAGTGTGTCGAGATTCATAGAAGATACATATAAGAATCCCAGAATATTCGTAGTTCCAAATTTGAGGATAGAAATTTGGATAAAATAGAATTAGTCCAAGGTTATTTAATCAGAGAACTAAAACTATGTTTGATCTTGACTGATTCATACAAGATAATTTAGGTGTCAATATTTTCGGTAGAAATATTCAACAATTTTTTATGTACATTTTTAATTCTGAAAATGAAACATGCATAATTTGTTTTTTCAACATTTAATAATTTTTATTTTTGTACTTTTTATTTAACAATATGTAGTCACTCTTAATTTGTTTCATCCTAGATTCAGAAGTTTCATACAAGATTCACACGTTTTACAAACGTATTTTTGCCGAGAGATATTCATATAATTTTTCCACGGAATACTTGCATAATGTCTGTTTTTTTTACCTCATTTTTTCTCGCAAAATTTCAGGAATAATCAACAATTTTGTTATGTACATTTCAGGAATAAGATTAATAACAAGAACGTTTCATACAAAATACACACAAGATTCACGAGATTACTCACAATTTCTAATCTCATTCATATATTTTTTCATAGAAAACAACATTTCCCTCGAATTCTTGACCGAAATCATTTTCGTTTTCCCTCTTTTTTTGATGTTTCATACATAGATCCATAGAAGATTCATACCATGATCCATAATATTTTTTTTGAAGGATGTTATACAAAGATCAATCTAAATAAACTAACCTTAAAAAGACAAAATATAGAAAAATGGAAAAGAAAAGAGGGGCCTCAGATCATTACCATCACAGATTCAATCAATACCGAATTTGTAGCATACAAGATTCATACATGTTTCTAATCAAAGTTCTATGAACATGAGAATCTGTTTTTTTACCGATCTGTTTTTGTACCCAGATCGAATCAAGTTCTATGAACATGAGAATCTCAAGACAGTAAAGAATCATAAAACCAAATCGACAGAAAACGAAACAAAAAAATCAAATCAACTGAAAAAACAAATCGATTGAAAAGACTAAACACTGGGGCATGCATCCAAGATCTGTGGCCGCCATGCCTAGCCAGAGGAGGAGGCGGGTCGGCCCCAGACAGAAGATTGATTAAGATCCATAGAAGACTCACTCATGATTTAGATTAGAAACACATGAACTGGATCTAGAATTTTTTACATGCCCGTTTCAATATCAAAATCTAGAAGATCCATTAAAATATTCAACCAAAAAAAGAGGCAACAAGAACTGATTCAAGATCCACTCACACTTGCATTCAATCAAGATCTGGCAAACCACACGCGATAGATAACGGTGGCGACGAATCATGCCCAGATCGTGTGCTGCTCTTGTTGGATCTTGGAGGCGAGAACATGTATGGCGGCTGGGGTCGAGGAAGGACTCCTCTGCGCAGCCACATGATGCGGTTGAGGAGGGAGGTCCCGAGCGTGGTCGTCGTCGACGGGGCAGCCGCCACGCGTGGTCGTGATGCCGTGACCGCCGGTTGACTGGCCTGGACGGGGAGGTCGTCGTTTCACCGAGCGTAGCCCGTCGGTGGTATCACGCGTGGAGGTCGGCACTAGGAGGGGCAGGGTGTGGCGGCTAGGAGGGGACGCGTCGATTGCGCTGGGCGGTTCCTCTCTCACAGCAGCATAAAATCCAAATAATACAAGGACAAAAATGCAAATATACCTCAGACGATGACCAGTTGACTTTCAGACGAATCTCCAACACACGAACGACAGAGATGGTGCCGGGGGCCCAACTTACGCTGGGGAAATCCCTTCTCAAATATTATCTTCAAGTTGCTAAAACTTCACCTCCTTTGTAGGACTCCAAGCTACCCGCATGTGTTGCTCAAAGGTTTGTGTTCATGGAGTGAACTTTTTACAATGCCATCCACCTGATCCCCAGTTTTGGGACAGTCTCCTCTTTCTCAAAAGCTAGGCCATCAATCTCATCCTTCTCAATGCCCAACTGTTGCACGAGATCATCAATTGCTTCAGCTCGCTTTGTACCAGAACCGCCCGCCTGGTCGTCGAGCTCGTCGCTAAACTCACCATCCCCAAAACCTTCGCTTGCCCCAACGAGAACTGTGATAACCACCGGAACACCCCCCTTGACCCTAAGTCGAGGAGGAAACCGGCGGGGGAAGATCGGACTTCGTGCTAAAGTAAGATCCGATCGCGAAGGATAGAAACCCTAGTCACCCTAGCGCCACCAGAGCCCTAGATATCTAAACACTATTTAGTATATAGATACATCTAAATCTAAACAAACTTGAGACATTCTTTTTAAGATGGAGGGAGTACTTTAAAATGGAGAGAGTGTGAATGTATATCTTATATTTTAATACAGAGGGAGTATGAATGTGTAAAGTCAATAAAATCCTGACGGATTTCATGGAAACAAATTGTCTGACCAATGTTCAACACGTTCGTTTTGTAAATCTGACTTCAAAGGGGGATTTTCATGCAAAATCCGGCGACCTGCCTGCAAACTTTGCTCGTTCTCTTCCTTCCTTGGCAAACGCTCGAGCACCTTAACGGCAGAGCCTCTCCCCCGCCGATGCGCGCTCTCCACTGCCTCCGCCGCCTACGGCGCCTGCTGTATCTGCCCCTAAACGCGAGGCCATTCTCCTCCTCCTCCGCGACCCACGAGATCCCCACCGTCTACTCCTTCCTCCAGCCATCCACCCCAAGCCCCAACCGCCGCCGCCACCTCCCGCGCCGGACCGCGCCCCCAGAGCCCTGCCCGTCGCCGATGCCGTCGCGTTGGAGGAAGGCCTATTCGCGGCCGTCGCGGAGGACCGGTCGGACGACGCGTGGCTCGCGTTCAAGTCCCTGGCCGCAGCCTCCCTCTCGCCGTCGCCGCCCGCCGCGGCGGCCCTCGTCACCCACCTCGTCGCGGGGAGCCACCGCCTCGGCCTCAAGCGCGCCTTTGCCGCCGCCGTGTTCCTCCTAGACAAGAGCCCTCACGCTTCTCCCCTTCCGGAGTCCACGCTGGAGGCCCTCTTCTCCTCTCTCGCCGCATCGGGCTCCACGGGCCCAGCGCTGGCCCTCGCGCGCGCTCTCCTCGGCTGCGGGCGCCGCCTCCCGGCGTTCTCCGCTTGGGGCCGTCCGTTGATAGAGCTCACCCGCGCTGACACGGCTTCCTTGCTGCCTGCAATGCTATCCTTCAGGGATGCTGCTGCCGGCTCGGCTCAGTTAAAGACGCCGAGAGGGTCTTGGAGACTATGTCAGCTGTTGGGGTGTCGCCGGATGTGGATAGCTTTGGGTTTCTTGCCTTCCTGTATGCATGGAGGGCTGTCCCAAACCGGGTTGATGAGCTCGATAAGTTGCTGGAAGCTCTGGGCTTCAGAAAGAAGGGTTTTTTCAAGAAATTAGTCAGTGGGTATTTGAAATGCTGCAGCTTCGAGTCAGTTTCATCCGTCATTCTTCGTGCAGTGGGAGAGAGGAGAGTTGGGGATGGCAGTGCATTTGATGACGAATGCTATACTGAGGTTGCACAATGCTTTGTTGACAACGGAAGGATCAGGGAATTAGCTCACTTGATCATCCAAGCACAAGAGATTGAGTCGACCAATCAATTGCTGGTAGTTGACGAGTCTGTTGGGTTTGGGATTGTCAAGGCTTGTGTTGGGCTTGGTCTGTTGAACAAGGCTCATAACATACTCGATGAAATGACTGCTCAAGGAGCCTCTGTGGGGCTCAGTATATACTCCCCAATCTTGAAAGCACATTGCAAGGAGCAAAAGACCGCAGAGGCTGCACAACTTGTGGGAGAGATTAGTGCAGCAGGGCTACAACTAGATGCTGACAGCTATGATGCTCTTATTGATGCTTCCATGACAGCCCATGATTTCCAGTCTGCATTTTCTCTTTTCAAGGATATGAGGGAGGCGAGGCTACCAGATCTTAGGACAAGTTATCTTACTATTATGACAGGTTTGACAGAGAACAACCGGCCTGAGCTCATGGCATCATTCTTGGATGCTGTGGTTGATGACCCGAGAATAGAGATCACTACACATGATTGGAACTCCATAATACACGCATTTTGCAAGGTTGGGAGGTTAGAGGATGCTCGAAGGACATACCGTAGGATGGTATTCCTGTTATTTGAACCAAACAATCAAACATACCTCTCACTTATCAACGGGTATCTATCGGCTGACAAGTACTTTTATGTGCTCATATTATGGACAGAAGTGAGGAGGAAGGGGGCTGATTTTAACCACGAGTTGATTGATTCCTTTCTGTATGCTTTGGTCAAGGGTGGATTTTTTGATATGGCAATGCAGGTGATTGAAAAGGCACAAGAGTTGAAAATATTTGTGGATAAGTGGAGGCACAAACAGGCGTTCATGGAAACCCACAAGAAACTGAAAGTGGCGAAGCTTAGAAAGCGCAACTTCAGGAAGATGGAAGCTTTGATCGCGTTCAAGAACTGGGCTGGTCTTAATTCATAATATTGTGACCTATTATGCAATTCCTGGCTTAATTTGATCAGACATGTTTCTTGGAGATGACAATTCAAATCATTTTGAAGTTGTAGCAAGCCAAAAACTATCAGAGATGAACAAGTGTAGGTGATATGTGATCATGATGAGTTCGCAATGAGGTTAGGGAAGCTGGTACACTTGTCTGCTCTTATTTTGTTTCTAGGTATAGCTGTTTTACTTTATGGACCATTTACTTTACTGGCTGACTTGACTTTATACTATTTTTAGCTAGCTTGTTCTAACCTCCAAACCCATGTAAGATTCTTAAATTAGTGAAAAACAAGTTTCTCGTCACGCGGAAACTGTCGTTGGCACATGGGCACCGGTGCTCTTGTTAAAGAAAAAATTTCAAACCTGTTAGGTCTCCAAAATTTCAGAAAATAAATATATAACTAGATACATACATCTAGAATGTACGCCAGAAATTTCATTTAAAAATATGTTGTATTTTGGGCTACACAAAAAGACAAATTTCTGACAAAACGTACGTATTTCTAGTCTTATTTACTGCAATTTTTTTCCCTGGTAGCCTAAAATGAAACGACTTTTTTACTGAAATTTGGCACAAATCTATGGACCATGTACATGCATTCCTGAGATTTTTTTCAATTTTTGCAAAACTCAAAAATACCATTTTTTTCAAAGCAAAGGGAGCACTGGTGCCCATGTGCACCAAATCTCCACTCCTCGTCATGTCAATAAATTATAATAAGTTTCTCCTGAAATGCTTCTCATGGAATGCATAATCTGTTGTTGTGAACTGGTTTGAAAAATATGATATTTACTGACTGTTCGTTTTCTCCATTAAGCTATCATTTAATGTTTTCACTCTCCGCTTACTGTTAAATGAAATAGTTATCGAGCCTCCTCCTAAATTAGTTCTTACAGAACATACGGACTGTAGTGCAACAAAGAACTGAATCCTCCCTTAGGGCCTGCTTGAATTGGATGTAATTTCTGTGTGGCCACCGTTGTTTAGCTCTCACTTGAGCTAAATACCAGTGGACACAGAAATGTCAGAACCAATCTAAATAGCCCCTAAGTGTGGACAAGTGAAGGAAGGAATAACTAGCAGAAACCAAAATTGGTGAAAACAACCGGATATTAGAACTGTACATCATTCAAACTTGAAGTTACCAGAGTTGACAAAGCACCACAATATTGAAACTTGAGTCAGATCTAAAATTGAAGTTGAGGTGGTATAGAAGATATGGGAAGTGTGTAAGGGCCGACAGTAGGACTTGTGAGATTTGGGATTTCTCTGTTGGGCATGTAGCAGGGAAGCTGTATGCTAACTCTTGTGTGTAAAGCAATGTTAAGGAAATCGGTAATCGTTAGCTGCTTGGTTGGCTTAGGAGTAGCTATTAATCGGAATTCGGATGATTAACTGATTTAATCGGTCGCCTATTAATCGGTGTAGCCTACAAAAAATAGCACCTAAAACACGTATGAATCCTCATCCTTAAGCTCCTGGATGAGATCCTCAAGGCGCTCGAGCTTTTGTATCTGAGGTCTAGTCGGCAACTATGAGGAACTGGTCAACAACGACAAGGAACTAGTTGGTGATGGCTGAAATCAAGCTCCTGGAGGCAGGGATCGAACGGGAGCTTCGCAAAACCTACTTCATTAGGGCGGGCTAGCGGATGGATGGGCGATATGTGTTGATAATTTTGCAACTTTTTTGACCAAGTGTAGTGGTTAATCGGGAACATACCTAGTAATCGGAGTGTTAGACCTATTAATCGGGCTAAACGATTAACACAAAGGATTAGTGGTAATTGACACGGTCAGGTCCCTAGTAGCGATTAATCGGCCTATTAATCGCTGATTCGGCCTATTTTTTGAACAGTGGTGTAAAGGGGTTTCAAAACCCTAATACAGCATTGTGCAGTGCAAATTAACAAACAAAGTGAGGTTTAAAAATAGCACCCATCAAATTAAAAAGCAAATATAGGTTCCAGAATAGCATTCATAGTATTGCCAAATTCAGAAGCAAACAGAACTGTATGGTTACATGGCAGTCGATAATAGCAACAACATGACATAGGTCTGGTTCTTAAACCATTATTACAGGTTCTTATTATACTGAAAGTTGCAAATAGTAAAGGAAATGCGACATATGTCTGGTTCTTAAACCATTATTACAAATTCATATTGTAAACTGAAAGTTGCAAACAGTAAAGGAAATATAACTAAATGTTGGAGTGACACCAGGAGAAATTTAGTTGATCTGAACTGATAATCCACGCGGGGTGACATCTTCCACAAGCATTGCACGTCCCTTTCCCCTCCTGTGCAAATCAGCAAGCCGTAATCAGCAAATTACCGAGTACCAGGTGAGAATTAGTAGAGTTTAACAGGAAGAAGATTACCTGGTACATTCTAGATGGGACTGGGATCCTGGCCGCTGCTATATAAGATGGGATTGCTGTTGATCAAGGACTTCTTGATTGTCGCAATGTTCCCAGACATGAGACTAATGGCCGTGGTTACAGACCTAGGATATAGGCCAGTACCACGGGCGAGCTTTTGCAGAATCTGGAACCCCACGGTAACAAGAGTTTCTCCATCTTCGCCTAGTCCAATGCCACCCTGGGCAGACTCGCCGACGGGGAGCAGGGAGAAGCCGGTGGGGTAGATGGATACCATCCTCTCAGCCATGCCCCCAGGGCTCATGATCTTATTCATCAGTTGGTTGTCGATGGGAGAGTAAACAATGAATGAGCCCGTCACATCGTAGCAGCTGTTCTGGAGGATCATGATGTTTCCCATGTTATGCTGATCAATCACATATATATACTTGAGTCAGGTGAAATGTGAGATAACTAGAGGAAGCGATGAGTCTTGCAGATACTGAAACTACATGTGGTTGCACCTTGACATGCAGTATAGAGACGGCATCATCAGCTTCTAGGCTGCTGGAGACACGGACTTCCTCCCTCACAACACCACCGCTCACCAGCACGTCCCACTGTGTAAGGTGCACATGCCATGAGTACATGGCTAGCTGTAGACAGAAGAGATCGGCCGTGCCATGTGTGTGATTGGAGAGGCAGATCAGGCTATTTCATTTGCATACCTTTGGGCGTAGCATGTTGTTCCTGAGCAGATCAAACGTGACCCTGAGTGGCATTGGCAGCTGGAATGATGCACTCACGGACACAATGGCGGTGTTGCTGCGGTCGGGATCCCTCCTATGCGTGATCTTGATATCTTGGTCCGTACCAGCACCGCGCACGATGGTCCATGCATCCTCAGGGAGAACGGCGATGCTGTTGCTGTAGCACACGAGCAGGTCATCGGCTAGCTTCATGAGGGTCTTCCTCCCATTTGAGTTGGCTGAAACAAACCAAGGAGGAAAAGCTTGTTTCAGTAAGGACATGCCTTCCAGATTATGTTCAGTTCAGAGTTTCAGACAACGAAGATCTCGAGGTTCTAGTTACTTCTTAAAGCAGCTCCTGTAACAAGGAAGACATCTCTTATGCGCACGCACTGCCGCTTGATGCTTGTCACCCAGCGCCTAGCTCCAAACATGAGTCCACTCAGACATGGCCGGTAGAGCTCGTGCACGCCAGTATCATCTACAAGAACATGTTCTATGGCGATGACCTGGCAAGAAGATTTCCGAGCAAATAAAGCATGGGTTAAGTTACTGCCATACCGGTATCACACATTGTAGAAATTCATTGTTGCCATTGGTCAGTATTTTTTTACCATACCTTGCAGCTGTTGCACTCCAGGGGCTGAATTAGTACTCCTGATGGCATTTTGCGGCATTTGAAGAAGGTGCCATCACCGGCATCCAGGGACACGTCAACAACGACTACTGACCCATTTTGCAGCTCCCTGCAGTGCCTCACGAATGTGCATTTCCTAGATGGTACCAGGGGCGACGGGAATACTGTCTCAGTTGTCATCTGTTGTTTCCAAGCAAACAAAAAATATAGCAAACTGTCAGTAATGGAGCAAACTAATTTCACCTTAGGTTAGTGCTTGTTTTGCCAGTAATGCATTGTTGTTTTGACTTTGGACAGGATCTTTGCACTCACGCCAAAAACACTTCTATGCTAAACTCATTGAAAGATAAAGCATACATACCAAATGAATAGACCCATCGTAGCTGCCTGCATTAGTAGGCCACTTGTAAACCTTAATGGTTTTTGCACTGGACAGAATTCCAGGACAGAGAGATACATAGCATTCCTGCAGTCATTTAACATTAGGATCAGATTGCGACTTGAAATACATTAGAATTTTAATCAAGTAGTAGTTTTTTGGTAGAGAAAGAATAACTGGCTCTTCTCTTACAATCCGTATGCAACTTACAGTATCCATGAGGTAATCCATCATTTTTTTGGCATTCATCATGACCACAGCATCAGCACGAGTAGCCTCGGTCTTGAATCCTATTATATCAGTACTATTTTTCCCACCAAATTTTTGAGCATAAACCATCTTGTTCAGTATTTCAAATGAACCACCAGGGACCGGCAGCCATAGTGGGCCGTGGGACTCGCACAAAGTGACAAACTCGTGCATTGCATTCTGAGCTAGTTCAACAATCATCTGCGTGTCATTTTGTCTCGCAACGACACTTTCTGCAGATGAGTCGAGTTGGAAAGAACGTTTTGATTCTGCAAGTGTTTCAGCGTGCAGCCGCGAGATCTGCCAAATGAAGAATACACCATTAGTAAGAGGACTAAAAGTCGACTCTTGAGATAACAATCTTCACAAGCTTTTTAATTCACTGTTATAATTCCAAAACAGTAGATCTAGCATTTCTTTCGAGTCACTGAACTTGAAACATAATCGGCCGAATGTTTCTAAGATCACTGAAGTTTAGTTGAAAATACCAGATGGGATTGTTTATATGCTGTACCTCTAGCTTCATCCAGTCATTTTCCTCTTTTAGCCTTTGCATATCTGGAGGGAGCTGATTCTGTAGCCGTGAATCACAAACTGGGCAATATGTAGTCCTCTGAGCCTGCTTAAGCTTCTGGTTTTCATTCCACAGCATCACATTCTGCACTTTCAACCTATATGTCTCTTCTTTTTCACGCAGATTCTGCAGTTTGTATGTCATGGAACATGTACAGAGAATGATTACTAATTTCGAAATGAGATATCTCATGCTAATGCTAATGCTACATACAGTAAGTGTAACTGAAGAAGTGAAGATATGACAGTGCAGCTTAAATATACAAGTTGAAGTGTTTTAGACCAGACCTTCACTTGTGTTCTCTTGTTTTGAAACCAATACTTCACTTGTTGTGTTGTAAGACCCGTTGTCCCACTCAGCTCCCTCCTTTGAAATTCATCAGGGTGTGCACATATGATAAAGAACCTGTTCATTCATGTGAAGGAAAAAAAGATAAATGGCAAGTCATTAAGTTCCTAAAACGAACCTTTGCGGTTTACACAACTGTTCCTCTTTTCAGAGATTCGAAAGACCCATTTTCACTGCTAGTAGGTAGATCAGTATATTAAAAAAAGGAACTAACGGGGGATATGCATAAACCAACATATTCATGGAGTTAAAAAGTAAAATATTGGTAATAAATATTTGCACTTGTAAAAGAAAAAAGAAGTAACTTGAAACTAATCATGATATCTTCGGTAAGATCCATACCCTTGGAGCATGTGGGTTTGCTCGGAAGTGAGCCTCTGTAGGCGCTTCCTCCTTGTTCGTCGGCCTTCAGTGCCATCTTGGTCATTAGTGGGGTTCCTTCCACGTATGTTTCTGTTGCTAGTCGATATATCCAAGTCGACATCATCACCATAGATTGCATCTAATTCGCCGGAGTAATCGTCGAAGCTCAGCTCCTCCTCCTCGTCATGTGCTTGACCAGCCTGTGCCTGTGTTATGCTTTTCAGATATTAAAATATGGTACTCTAGATTTATAGATTTATACTCTAGTCTAAATGTTTATACCTTCAAAAGTTATGAAAAACTTACTCTAGCAGATTGAATCTACTATTATAATAGGAAGGTTAAAAGAAACTTCAGTGCCGAAGCTAAGAACTTACAAGATCCCATTTTAGTCAGGCGTATATAATATGATGTGAATTTGCAAGTTTGAACTGATCATATGCAAATCTAGGATGAACATGTTTAGTTAACAGAAAAAGAACGTGTGCAGCGCGCCTATAGTGCGTGACGATCGGTGGTGGCACTACATACAAGAGTATAATTTCAACGAATATTACAGCTTGCGTAAAACACACTTATATGTTTTCATATTTATCCAGAAATCATAGTTTGTATAAAACACGCTCAACTATTTTCCATACTTATCTAGAAATCACAGTTTTGCAAAGCATGCTTAAACATTTTCATATTTATCTAGAAATTCGTATAATTAAGAGAAGTTTAGTAGGTCATAGGACAACACCCCTACTGGCGACTTCACTCGGTAAGCGAAACACGCGACAAAGCATTCACCTATCTATTGTTAGAGATAGGAAAAAGTACATACCGATTGTCTCCTACTTCCACCACGAGAAGCGCGAGATGTCATTGTCATGAACGAATGGATGCCTTTACAAGCTTGATCCATTCCAAGGTCGAAATCCAAAACCCACAACTTGTGCCTATTGCACTTAGGTAGAGAGTATGGACTATGGAGTACTGTTGTGTACTTGTGTTGTTTATCCTTTCCTTTTGTCTCTATTTATAGATGTTGCCTCTATTTATGGATTATCTAGTAACATTCATTGCAGATATCAAGAAAGATTTGGTTATAATTGCTCCAAAATATGGTTAATATATGTAGATTCTTTTTGTTCTTCATTTAGTGAGTACAATTAATGGCTACAAAATATATCATGCAAAATACTACTCGTACACAACTAATGGCCTCATGCAAATTAATGTTCTGTCCATTAACAAGTGGGGTAAGAGAAATCTTAAATTAATGATCTTTTCTAATTAGCATCAGGCTTGGTGAAGTAACCACTGCTACTACATGAAAATACAATTGATAAATCTTGAGAATTCAGATATATTCAACAGTTCATTAAATAAATCTCTACAAAACAGTTAATCTGCAGTACAACCTGCCTCCATAAATATCTGGAGCCATTTGCAGTATCTTCCGGCGGATGTCTTCCAAGAAAGAGATTAAAATGGATCTCTACATCTACGAGTTATGCAAGGTACGCAAACCATAGAGTATTTATCTGTATACTACGGCCTGCAAAACTACTACAAGGTTTCTACGTATGTCAGGTGGTGGAATTTTAAGAAGTCATGGTTAGCTACTATTTTTCTCCAAACTTGCCATTCCTCCACATCAAATGGTTTATCCTTACAAAATTGAGTGTTCCAGAATTCAATTTTACTTATGAGGAAGTTGGTTAACACGTATATTTTATCATATCACATGCAAAATTGTATATTATCATGTATCCTTTTATATAGTTTAATATGATATATGTTAGCTTTTCGGACGATATCCGAATGAGATTCAAGCTGGAGAAATGGTGGAATTTGCTAGCGGTGTGAAAGAAATAGCCTTGAATCTTGAGAATGAGAATGTATCAGTTAAAATGCCCGCCGCAAAGCACGGGGTATTCTTCTAGTACTTCTTATAAAGCAAAACCCAACTAACTGCAATTAATACTGGTCTATCTGTACATGCAAGCCATCCACATCATCTACTCTATGAGCAATCAAATGCCCATATCATCTCACCGATATATATTAATAATAGTGTTTATTTACATGCGAGCTATCCATGTCACCTCATCTAATTGTCCACATCAATAATTTATATTCATCTAATATACAATAATTTCTCAATTAAATTTAGCATCTCGACCTTTTTTATCAAATGAATCTTGAATATATTTTTTATAGAAAACTCCATGTTTAATACATATTATACCATTTCATTTATACAACAGAGTTTTCTAAAAGATACCCACCGCAATGCGCGGGGTATCCTTCTAGTTTTATAAGTGTAGAAGATATTTTGCATAAAATCAAGGAACATATGTTTAATTATAATTCACGAGGGTGCATACCATGATCCTCACCCTCATGCTCATATTTACACTCATGGGTGTTTCTAAGAGTTTACATGTAATGTATTGTGGTCATATTGCAAAAAGAGATCTAATATTTACTGTAATAGGATCCAAATACTCACAATATATTGGTGGAGATAACGACGACATATATTTCCATACTTTAGTCTGCTCATCAAAGAAACTTTTATTGTACTAAGAACACGGACTATATTTCATCGTATAAATTCATATCTCCTACCATGGTCTCATGATTTACTATAACATAATACAATACGATGATGATGATAGAAATCACTCGTCAAAACATTCACATTCACCTATTTATCATAAAACACGCTTAAGTTTTTTTTCCATATTTGTCATCACATGATCATAATCCTAACACCCCTACCGGCAACACACGTGGTAAGTGCAACATGCTGGCACTCATCAGGCCATAGGCTGGCGTGTCTTGTCACATGGATTGTGTAAGCCTAACACACCTACTGGCAGAGCACACGGTAAGCGCAACACGCTGACACTCATCAGCCCATAGGCTGGAGTCCGTCACATGGATTGTGTTGCATGTGGCCATGGTAGTGAACCAGATGAGGTGCATCGGACAACATGCAATGTCTTGGGCCTAATAGAAAAAACATTGAACATTCACTCGGTATAATTCTCAATCTTACAACAACAAATAATTTAAGACAACACAACTCAAAATTAGTTGAGATTTCACGGAAGGCGCATATTTTTCTAGAATTAGTATATTGAACCACAAACATTTGATGATGATTGATCACAAAAGAATTGATCACAAAATATACCCATAGAAGTCGTATGTGTTCATATTTTATCAACTCGTTCCTCTAAGAATAACCCATCTACCACTCCTTGAAGCAACAAGAAAGCAGTCCTCAAAACTTTCAACTAGTTATTGTTAGAGATAGGGAAAAATATATACCGATTCTCTCCTACTACCATCATGTGCGGCGCGAGACATCATCACTATGAACTATTGGGCGCTGTTACAAGCTTGATCTGTTCCAAGATCGAAACCCAAACCCTACAACTTGCGATTGACGTATATAGGTAGGGACTATGAAGTATTCTTGTGTTGTTTGCCCCTTCCCTTCACCCCTATTTATAGTTTATAATTGTTACCTCTCGGCTACCCTAGCCTCACACTAGATGTTGGACTTGAATATATTTTTTGGATTCGGGAAATTAATTAGTGATGGCCATTAGATATATAGAGAGATTCATTAATTCATTTATACTAAATATAATGAAGATAGGGGCGAATATTTTTGTTCATTACTGTATACACTAAATGAACATGCTTATAATTATGTGGGTTTATAGGGAGTACGATTAGTTTCTACCAAATATATTGTTTCCTCGGGCAAATTAATGTATTGCTGATGAAAATGCAACAAGGAAATTAGGACCACATATGGGATTAGGAGTGTGCAAAATACATTGCACTTGATCAAGGTTCAATGTGCATACAATGATCCTAACCATTATTATCATATTTACACCCATGGGTATTTTCATGTGGGTAAATGTGTTTCCAACTGGTGTCGAACTTACTTAGGTAGGAGCTATGGAGTACTCTTGTGTTTTTTGCCCCTTCACTTTGCCTCTTTTTACAGTTGTTGCCTCTGGCTACCCTAGCCTAATGGTAGTTATTGTAGTTTAACCCTTTTGTTGGCTTTAGAAAATTAACTAGTAACATTCATTAATATACTATATTCGGCAATTCATTGCTCCTAAATTTTGTGAAGATATGGAGAATCTTTTTGGTTCATTATTGTATGTAATAAATTAATATGCTTATAATTAAGAGGGGGTGGGACAGCTAGAAAAGTATAGGGAGTATAATTAATTGCCACCAAATATACACCAATGCAAATTAATGTATTATCGATGAATGATTGTGAGGGATAAACAAATTAAAGAGAAGAAAATTAGACCAGAGGAAGAGATTTACAAGCGTAGATGGTATATTGCAAAAAATCAATGCATACACATATGTTTAAGTTTAATGCACAAGTGTGCATACCATAACCCTCACACCCATATTTACGGTCACCAGTGTTTTAATGCACGAGTAGTAGGTAAATGTGTGTCCTTGTAATGTATTACATTCATATTGCAAAACAATATTGAAAGGAGATTTATATTTAATGTAAGATGCTTGCAATACCAATATAGGTAAAGTAACAGCACACATATTTCTATACTTTAACCCAACCACACCCATAAGAGCAAGTGCAATAATATAGTCTACCGTCGGCTATAAGATACTGCCATTCATCTATAGCCAACGCTCCGACATGTATAATAACTACTCCCTCCATCCCGGTTTAAAGGACCCAATTTGCAAATCTCTGGCCCTAGGTGTGCTCTAATTGGGCTAATTTGTCTCTCCACCAGCACTAAGAATTAAATGCAAAGGAGGAAACCTGCCTACTCTATGCGTGATACAATAGCCCGAGTTAATTTCCGTTACATGCACGCAAGAAATCAGCTCCATTCACACTTGTTCACATGCATGCACTAGTAGCAGATACGGGAGGGGAAAGGACCGTGTTGGAGGTGAGGAGAGCACATGGAGTACTAAATACAGGAATTAAATGCTATTGTGTCAAGATATTTTGGGATTGCATGGTTTCTATAATGTGTCCTTTAAACTGGGATGGAGGGAGTAGTTATAAAAATATGCTACTTTATTAACATATGACTCACCTTTCAGTCTCATAAAGTGTTTAGGAGCACGTGTAAGAGGTGGCTCTTGCATGAGAGTCCACATCATTTCTGTCTACCAACTCAGCACAAATATATTATTTTGAAGAGTATATATCCAACTAACTCATCCTTATTGTTCTTGCTATAAAGAAAAATTGGTTGTCCCAATAACTGTCTATGGGCAATGTTTTGTAAAATAAATCTGGATTCCCATTCACCAAATGATCCCGTGATTTACCATAATACATTGCACTTGATCAGGGACAACGTCCATACAATGATCCTAACCGTTGTTCTCATATTTACACTCATGAGTGTTTTCAAGTGGGTAAATATGTTTCCAACTTGTGTCAAACTTACTTAGGTAGGAGCTATATGGAGTACTCTTGTGGTTTTCCCCTTCCCTTTGCTCTATTTTATAGTTGCTGCCTCTAGGATACCCTAGCCTAATGGTTGTCGTTACAGTTTAACCTTTTTGTTGGCTTTAGAAAATTAAATAGTAACATTCATTTTTTTGCGAAATTCCACCAATGTATTAATGATCATCAACAATGGTACAAAGAGTTCCAATAAAAATTACAAATATATCATTGGACCACCTAACAACGACTACAAATACTGGCACGAGCCGAAGGCGCACCACCATCCTCACCCCTTCATCAGTGGAGCCGGGCAAAGCTTGCCGTAGTAAATCTTGTTGTAGTAGACGGATGAGAAGTCGTCGTGCTAAGACCCCAAAGGACAAGCGCACCAGAGCATCAACCATCGCCGAAGATGGCAAACATATAGAAGAGACTGATCTCAAACCGCACCAACGAATACGAAAAATGACCGGATCCCAAGGAATGGATCGGACACACGACTCCACGCGCTCTCCGCCGATGCTAGACACATCACCAGAGCAAGGATAGAGCAGAGAGGACCTTATTCTAACTTTAGGACGTAGCCACCGTCCCAACATTCTGAAAAAGACACTAAAAACAGTCTAAACAAAACACTGAGACCTCCCGTCGGCGAGGGGTCGTGGTCTGCCACATCTCCAAGGCCCTAAGGCAGCCGGAGACAGGACGGACCGGTGGAGTCGCCGGCGGAGGGAAAGAACCCTAGATGGGTTTTAGCCACCGCCTCCTGGAGCGTCTCTCTCTCCTCTCTACCGGTTCGGGACGTGTTTTTTCTAGTTATTCAGTAACATTCATTAATATGCTAGATTCGACAATTCATTGCTCCTAATTTTTGTGAAGATATGGAGAATATTTTTGGTTCATTATTGTACACAATAAATAAATATGCTTATAGTTAAGAGGGGAGGGGCAGCTAGAAAAGTATAGAGAGTGTAATTAATTGTTACCAAATATATCACCCTGTGCAAATTAATGTATTGCCGATGAATGATTGTGAGGGCTAAGAAAATTAAAGAAGAAGGAAATTAGACCATGGGATGAGATTTGTAGACGATATATATTACAAAAAATCAATGCATACATATGTTTAAGTTTATAATGCACGAGTGTGCATACCATAAGCATCACACTCATATTTACAGTCGCGAGTGTTTTTAAGTAGGTAAATGTGTGTCCATGTAATGTATTACATTCATATTTCAAAACAAGATTGAAAGGAGATTCATATTTAATGTAAAATTCTCAAAATACCCATAATATAGGTGGATAACGACACGCATATTTCTCTACTTTAACCTACCAATAAATAAAAATTGACTATCCCAATAACAAACTACAGACACTATTTTGCAAAATAGATTTGGATTTTCATTGATCAAGCAATGATCATGGATTTACCATAATATATTCTTAAGGTTACGGTACCACGATGATGATAGTGTTCGGTTGAGTCACTAGAAGGGATAATTAATATAAGATGTAGATTTGACTAGTACGATAGTATCAAATGGCTTTGCCGATGTTGAACACAAAGGGGAAGGAGGAAGGTGGGATGGATGTGTGTGTGTGTGTGTGTGTGTGTGTGTGTGTGTGGGGGGGGGGGGGGGGGGGGGGGGGGGGCTAACAAAGGAAATACTTTATACAAAGTTGTGCATGCACTGCAAAGCAAGCGATGATGGTCTTTTGCAAGCCCAACTCTAACCCATGGTGACCACGGGGACAGCCTAGAGCCCATGCTGGGGAGGGGGGCATCTTCTATATAGCATTCCTATGCAATGTCCGGGTTTTTTTTTTGTTTTGGGCTGGAAACGAAAGGCAAGATGTGCCATCAAGGAGATGATGAGACATTAGAGGAACCACACACCGACCTAGGCAGGGTATTGAAGCATGTAAAATGCATACATGAACTTTATAGTTTATTGTCACATATTCCAACACATTTACATCATATACAATGTTAAATCTATGTTTTACATTGAGTTATAGGGATTTACGAATGACTCCCTTTATTTGGTTTATATCTCTGCGGACAGGAAAACCCTTTGCGTATTTTTAATTTTTAGCGACCTAAATGAAATCAAACGGACCTAGGATTTTTTGAGAATCACTTTTTTTATCACGAGAACCTCCTTTCCATCGCCAGCCGTCCATATTTTCCCCTACGTCAAAGTCTTGATCTAAAAACGTCTATAAAAAGGCCCCCCATCGCAGTCTTAGAATAGGGGCAGAGGAAACACATAAACCATGAAACAGAGCTAGAACCAGCGAAGATTGGAGGGGGAAACGCTGCTGGAACCATCTCCGGTTGGATCTCCACCTTCTTCAACATCATCAACACCGTCTCTATGATGAAGGAGTAGTCCATATTTGGACTATGGGTTTGTGACAGTAGCTTCATCTCTCTCTCTCATGCTATCATTGTTTAGTACCATATGAGGTATCCAACATGATTATGGTCATCTATGGAATTCCTATATGGTGAATCTTTGTTTTATGAGATGATATTTGAGATTGGAATTCTATCATGTGTAAGATGTATTGATAGATTCATATTATGTACCTTGTTCTTAAGTACTTGTTTTGATCATACTTGTATGCAAGGACATGTGTGGTGTAACATGTGTATTAGTTGGAGTAACATGGTGGTGGTGATTGATTAGTGACAAAAAAATTGAGACCCACTATGGTTTTTATCTTTCTTTTGTTATCTCGCTAGGGATAATGTGAATGCATATGTTATGTTCATCTTGTGACAACAAAGATGATCTTGTTTGCTCAAGGTAGCACATTTGTTATTCAAACATCATGTCAAAGTACCTAAGGCTATAATCTGTTTATTCTTAATTCTAGATCGCATGGAGTTTTCCCTTTCTAGAGGAGTATAAGTGCGATGTGTTGCATCATCTTTATATTATGACGTGATGCACATATGAATGCTAATCAAACAGATAATGAAGTTCTAAGTGATATTATATCATCTGCAAACAGTTTTATGTCCACCACACTTTAGGAGAGAGTAGACAAGTGAACCCATAAACACCGGTCACTCTTTATCATAATAAACCACCTTTACTTGTTTTTACTGTCTTTTATATTTTTTGCAAGAATTAAATTCAAAAATACCTTTACTTTCTGCAAGCATAAACAAAACCCCAAAAGAACTTTACCTTTATTGTTTTTACTTTCTTGTTCTAATTATAATTTACTTTACCGTCTTTTTATTTTACTATTATATTTAAGTTCTACAAATACGAAATCTTGTGCTTGACAACCACACAATGGAGTTGGGGACACGAGACAAAAAAATTGTTTTATAGGTTGCTAGAAGAGGACAAAAAACGATTTCCTATAATTCCCCGAGAGTTTGATATAAACTCCTCGAATCACCTTTGTGAGGAAAAGATGCTTACTATAACACTCTGCACTTGGAATCATAATAAGTTGGTACACATAGAGTTATTGACATTAGGTATGCATGTAAAACATAGATGCGATGGCCCCCTCTAGGCCTGGGCCTTAGGCGGTTTCCCTAAATCCTAAAGCCCTCGGGCCTAGGCCTGAGCCGGCCCTAGTTGTATGGCCCTTCTCAAATCCTCTATTTATAGCTATTCCCTCTAGGCCTTACCATGCCGTTGCGCTTTACTATTTTTACCGGCTTCAGAAAATCAACTAGTAATAGTTATTAGATATAGAGAGAAATTCAGGAATTCATTGCTCCTAAATATGTGAATATATGGGCAATGTTTTTGTTCATTATTGTATACTCTAACTATGTGTGCTTATAATTAGCGCAAGACGTACATGATGATGAGAGACAGAGACACTAGTGGAAACGAGGCCTCTAACACCGGTTCATAGAGGCCTCTAACAGCGGTTCCAGAACCGATGTTGGGGCTTCGGTGTTAGAGCCCCCCTTTAACAGCGGTTCTTATACGAACCGCTATTAAAGGGTGGCGCACGTGGGGCTACCGCAGCCCTCAGCCCCCCTTTAACACCGGTTCGTAACATGAACCAGTGTTAAAGGTTCTATTCCGCGGCAGGAAAAAGACATAAATCTCTGCTGCGGCAGGGAAACGACATAAATCTCTGCTGTGGCAGAGTTCTGCCGCTGCCCCGTTCTGGGCGTATTTCTGCGGCGTAGCGGGGACGGGGAGGGGGAGAGGGAATCGATCGGGAGAGGTATACACATACATCGTCGTTGGTACATACGAGTACATGAATAATTAAGCAACTATTATTATACACAAACATCGTCATTGTGGTATTCTCCGTAAACGTTGAAGCATCAAGTACAAGACAAACACGTTCAAGCATATATACAACGTTTATTTTGGTGGATATCTAAAGAGTTCTCCGCCAGGCGTGACGACCTCATCAAGTATGAACCCCGCCAATTCCTCTTGAATGGCTCGTATGCGGTCAAATGGTAGGAGTTGGTCCCGCATCCGTTCGATCTAAATATATATGAAGACTGGGGTCAATATATATATAAGAATAAAACTCAACACAATTGATGATAATAAAATAATGTTGTGTACTTTGTTTACTTACTCTAAGTTGTTCTAGTGCGGCTTGACCCGTCGCACATATCGTGTTGCGAATGAACTCGCAAACATAGTATCCACATAAGTTATTGCCGGGTCCCTGATGCGTGCACTTTACGAGAATAGAGAGTTCAATCAAAATAATAATCAATAAAGCATGATATAATGGAATTGGAAGCAGAATCAAAGAGATATGCAGACCTAGCTAGCTAGTATTACTTACATTTTGGTCTACAAATTTTAGCTCTTCTGACCATTCACCCACGGTCCTGCCCGTAAACCTTTTCCAAACCCTGTCCGGCAAATAAAATGGATAAAGGAGTAAGTAATTACTTGTTGTTACGAAAGTTGCCGATCTAGTGCGATAATATGATTGAAATTACCTCTGGAGCATCTCTTTAAAGTCTGCCCATAGCTCTTGGTATTTTCGTAACGAGTCCATGACAGGGACTTTTCCTAAGTCGGGTTGAATGACTAGCAGAATAAAGTGAAACCTACGCACGCATAACTCATCATCAGTTACACTTAACATCGAGTAAGCCGAAACATAATGTGTACAAGAGAGGGTAACACTTACGAGAAGTTGTAAGGCAATAGTATTTCCCTTTTGGTTTGTTGTCTCAGTAAAGACGTTAGCAAGAAATCTTCTGTTTGCCCGGGTTTGAGTTTTACCACTTGTTCATGAACTCTATTTGGGTCAACGAACCCAATGTCAAAAGGGCCTCCTTTCATGCATTCCATAACATTTTTCCTGCATAATAGTATATATATACATATATGGTGAGCATATATATACATGGAATTAATGAATTGAATGAGATGATATAGAAATTATAGAAATAGTACTTACACACAATAAAGGCTGATGGCAGCTTTGTCGAGTTCCTTCTGATTGAATAGAAAATGCAAGTCTTGAATGTTGAAGCTGATCTCGTTGTCTCCGCACAAGAAAATCTGATCTCTTATATGCGCCGTGATCCATCCTTTCTCGTCTTGCAGAAATCAAGGTACCGCTTATGCAATCTTCGCATCTTTGTTGGTAGATTCTTGAGCTCCTCTTTCTTGACGAGATTCTTCCCATACTTCCATGGTTGTATGGGGTTGGCATCGCCTTTGGGAAAGTTGTCTCCCATGATGTTCAAATATGCAATGTAAGTCATCCCCATCTCATTGGCCTTTCTTTGTAGCTCTGCCTCGTAATCATTTACAGGAGGAGCGTTCCGTGTGTCGAACACTTGGAGCGGGGCGCATGATTGGTTTTCCTGCTCTCCGAGCATGGGAACTTTTTTCTAGGGTGCCGCACGACTGCTACTTTTAGACTCCCTCCGCCTTGCATCCCCCTTCATAATCTGGCGCTCATAGTCCGACACAAGTGGGGTTTCAGGTTTCAAAAGATTATTGTAAAACTTCTCCACCACCGCCAGATCTATTTTCTCCTTTGTCTCGGCCCGTCCAGGTGCAAAGAATTTCTTGACCTCTTCTTCCGAGATCCTATTGGTCTCCTCATCGCTGCGATTCCACGGTAAAACCGACAATGGCTTGGTGGAAGGATGCGAGACATAGTTTCTTGAACTCTTTGGCGTACGGTTTCCTGCAGATTTCTTCGTGGCAGTGCTAGTGATGCTCTTCGTGGCAGTGCTCTTCCGCTTACGCTGAGGATATGGTTAACGCGCAGGATATGGCTGGCGTGCCAAAGATGGCTAACGTGTAGGAGATGGCTGGCGCGCCGGAGATGGCTGAAGCACTGGTGACGACAGGGGAGTATTCTGATGACTTGGAGACGGCTGAGGCGGCTCAGACTGCTAACGCTGCGGAGACGGCGGGGGTGCCAGTGGCCTCCAATTTGGAAGCACGATGTCTTCCTTCTTCCAAAGAATGGTTGTTTTCACTGCAAATTCGAGTTGAGTTTCCCCTTCACCTGTAGCATGGTCAAGTTGTGCTTCCTAATATTCCTTCACAACCTCATCCACCTCGACAATAGCATAGCCATCAGGAATCGGTCGGCAGTGGTAAGTTCCACCAGCTACAGGAGGTAAGGCATAGCCGACCGCCACCTTAATGGATAAGCCCATTAATCTCACATGCAGCTCAGCGTGTTCGCTCTCCGTGATCTCATCCAAGGGGTATCGAGGACCCACCATTTCAAGCGTAGGCTGCACGTTCTCCGTGGAAGCCACACTGCTTTTCCGCGCAGAGTCTGGGCCGCCGGCAGCTTCCAATGCAGGCTCTTCGTGCTGCTGAGATGGGCCGGTAGCTTGCTGGCTCTTTTGTGCATTCACTTGCGCCTGCAGCGCCACAAATGCATGTTCTATCTGTGTCATCCTCTGTACGCTCTTTTTGTTTTCTGCCACGCCATCAGTAAGAGTCACCCCACTCGGCAAATCCATCCTTCCACGTCATACCCCCTGTGCCTCGTGCAAGTCCAGGGTGTTCTTTTTTACCGATGACGCGTGTGAGCTGGTCATTCTCTCTGTCAGGATGGAAGGTCCTAGCGGTTGTTTCCTCGTATGTCGTGATGAGTTCAGTGACGGGTTTGGCAAGGAGGGTTGGGAAGATACACAATCCCATTTCTGGGCCTAACATTGCCCCGATTCTGTAGAACCAAGTCTTTACACATAGGTCCCACCCATGTGTCTGGGGTGTGATCCCTCTATCGCGCAGGGCCTTCTTAGCTTCCTCCCACTTAGGCCTCTGAGATATGTAGCCACCTGACCCCGTCCTCTGGTGATATTCCTTCTTCTGGGCATTTAGCGTATTGGTTTCTGACCTCTTTGTAGCTATAGTACCTTCCTTGTATGCCACAAATTCGGGCCAGTGAGGTCTTATCTTCGCATAAGATGCGTCTTCGAAATCTGGAGTCTCGCGAGCTTTGACAAATTTGTTCAATCTTGTCTTCCAGTTGCATAAAGCGTCAGCCATCTTATTTAGAGTCCACTCTTTGACCTTTTCCTTTATAACCGGTTTATTTTCATCCTCCTCTGGCGGAAGGGTGAAATTTACCAACAGCGAATTCCAAAGCGTTTCTTTGGATCTTTCATCGACAAAGGTACCGTCTCCCTTCTTTGGCTTATTCCAATATTCAATTATGATTGGGATTTGGCCCTAACAAGAACTCCAGCCTGACGTATAAATTTGTCTGCGGCCTTCTTGGGCTCCATCGGCCTGCCATCAACACAGACTGCTTCTATCGTGAACTTTGCACGATCTTTCAACCGATGGCTCGCGCCTTGCTTGCTCTTTTTCGTAGAAGAAGATTATTGTTGGCTGGTCGATCCGGAGGGCTAAAAGAAGAAAGAAGCGTTAATTAATACATGTACATATATATACAAATCAATAGGTGCAAGTCAGCAGAGGCTTAATCCATGCATATACCTCGACGGACTTTGTAATCACTAAAGTGCGTTCACCGGAGTCGTCATCTTCTCCATGACTACTTGAGCTGTCATCATGTCCCTCCAAGTTCAGATATTGTGAGGTGTCCTCATGGATCATGTTCTCCATTAGTTCTTCATCTTCAAGGTTTCTACTGAGTGGATCCATAGTTTCTGAAACAATATATTATCACACAAATATCAGTAATACATCTATTGAAATGCTCGAGCAAGGATGATGATATGATAGGTTAAAAGTTTTGAAATGTAACCCTAATACATGCTTGGTCATTCCAAACCCTAATTCGGAGAAACCCCGGATTCATATGAGAGGGTACATCATCGCACGATCGGGTGTGCGGGGATGCGTGCGGCTGGCGGCTCTAGGGCCAAACCCTACAACAATATATATACATTGCACGGTCGGGTGTGCGGGGATGTGTGCGGATGGCGGCGCTAGGGCCAAACCCTACAACAATATATATACATCGCACGGACGGGTGTGCGGGGATGCGTGCGGCTGGCGGCGCTAGGGCCAAAACCTACAACACGGACGCGTCGGACCCTCGTGCTTATAGACCTAGATTGAACGGAGTCAAATGGACAGGATTTGCAAGTGCGATTTACCACTGTGTCGCTATTAATATAACACGGACACGTCGGACCCTGGTGCTTTAGACGCTGAGGTATACTCTTAATCATCACGCTCGTGAGGCAAAAAAAACACCATGAGGGATAACCGCGTCGGAAAAGTGTTTCGGCGACTTTTTTTTTGGCTCGGCACAACGTCATCTGCTGACTTAGTGCTTTTGCGGCAACAAGGGTTTACTGTCGAGGCCCATTGTAGGCCGGCACTATTCATGTCGTGGCAACTATGAGATGACAACACATAGATATTGTTGGCCCGATATATGCCGGCGAATGCGTTGGTGCACATCAATATAATTAAATTGCTAATTAATCTAGAATGTTTTATATATAATATAAATATAAATTACATATATAAAATAATAGAAAACTCATATATACAGAAAATCATACCACATGGCAGTGATACACATAGCTCAATATATTGCTAGTACTTTGCTCCCAATTTAGTTCACATACATCTCTAAAAAATATTATAAAACATATATACACAAACATATATACCGCGAGGTGGTCGATCGCGAGGTGGTCGATCGCTGGAGGGCAGTGGCGCGCGGTCGGGGCGGCGCGAGGACGAGGCGGCGAGGGAGGACGCGGCGGCGGACGACATGGCGGCAACGACGACAGGCGTGGACGGACGCAGCGGTGGACGGTAGGGCGGACGCGGCGGCATGGACGGACGCGGCGACAAACGGCAAGGGCGGAAGCGGCGACATAGACGGACGCGTCAGCGGACGGCAAGGCAGCGACGACGCGAGCTCCTCTGCTTCCTTCCTCTGTTCGATCGATCTGGCTAGGGGGATAGGAAGAGCAAGGCGCGCTGCATTATAACCCTCCCCCCTTTAACACCGGTTCCAGCCACGAACCGGTGTTAAAGGGGGGGAATTCGTTTCGCGCACGCACCCTCCCCCTTTAACACTGGTTCGTGGCTAGAACCGGTGTTAAAGGGGGGGATTCGTTTCACGCCCGCACCCCCCCTTTAACACCGGTTCGTGGCTGGAACCGGTGTTAAAGGGGGGATTCGTTTCGCGCCCGCACCCCCCTTTAACACCGGTTCGTGGTTGGAACCGGTGTTAAAGGGGGGGGGGAGTGCGTGCGTGAAACGAAATAAATGCCCCCATTAACACCGGTTCCAGCCACTAACCGGTGTTAAAGGGGGGGGGGCATTTATTTCGTACATTAAAGGGGTGGGGGCTTTTTTAATTCAAAAAATAGGATAGATTTTAGAAAATTCATATCTTTTTAATTTCTACTCAGAAAAATATGAATAATATATCATAATTTTCAGAAACATAAGATCTATCCATTCATATAAAAACATTTTATAGTTATTGTGGATGAAAATTTTAAAAATGAGTAAAACACTTACATATAAATTTTGATTATTCAATAAAAATAAAATAGTCAAACCCTAAAACTTTGAACATAAGAAATATTAAGCATCTAAAACGAATCTAACCCTATTTTATTAGAGCAAATCATATTTTATTTTGTATTAACATTTTTGAATTGTTTGGATATTTAAATGCCGCATCTTTTGTATACTTTGGAATATGACAAAACCTCGCTAAACCTGCATTGGATTCTTGATAAACTAGCATATTGTGAACCTAAAAATGATTTTTGTATAAAATCATGAGCATCGTATCATGTACCTGTAGTTCATATCTGACCCACTTCCTACCGATTCGGCATGAATTTGTCTTTTTCACCAGAGGTGGACGGAAAGGTTTCAGATCCCCCTGTTGGTACATTGTCCATATAAGGTGGTCTAGTATTTTTGTAAAATGTGGTGATAGTTTTTTGAATTAGCCATTTGGTCGTTGCTTCACAAAACCTCGTCTGTTTTTTGATGATCGGAAAATGGAAAATGCCTTTTTGGTGCAACAAAAAGGAAAACTTCCTCTTGTAACATTGTTTGCCATCCCATGATGCACATGTATGCACAATATGGCCACATTATCACAAACTATGCCTTGATTCTAGCCATAACATTGGTCATTTGAGCCGAAAGCCAAGAAACCTCGAATGAGATAGGTTTGTGAAGGTTTTTTTGAGACATAATCAATATACCAAGTTTGATATTTTTATTACGATAGAACTGGAATTAAAGTACATAATGCAACTAACAGTAAGTTACTTAATGCACGACTGAAAATTAAGATACATAAAAGAACCGAAAATTAAGATACATGTCCAGATTAAGTCACAATCGGTCGAACTTGTTTTGGAATGTTGGAGTGATTCAGTCATGCTCCTGCCTACACCTGTAATACTCGCCACTATAGTCGTCGTACTCGCCACGGCCATCATAGATGTCGTCGTCGGGGTCGTCGTAATTGAACCTTGAAGGCTGAGTACGCGTGGGCTGGACTTTAGGGTAGCGCAGACGGGGGTTAGAGTCGGCGGCAGTGTTGTAGGCCATGACGCTCTAGAGAGTCCGACCACGCCACCACAGCCGACGGCCGGCCTCTTTGAAGTTCAAAGGAGGTGGTCCGTCCTCCTCGTGCCTGGCGAGCGCCCTCTCACACCGATCCCCGAAGAAGGCTTCCCAAGTTGGGAAATAGTCGGGATGCCATCTGGGATTCCTCCACTGCTCCGGCGTGAGCTCGAAGTAGTAGTGGTTCGTGATGGCCATCCGGCACGCCACACCTAGAGGGACAGGAGGAACCAGCACGCCTCCGGCGCTCAGCATCTAGCCGACAGGGACACAGTAGCCCGGCGGGCAGGGGCAGTTCAAGGCGCAAAGCGCCTCCGCCTCCCTGGGGGTTAGTGGTACGGTGGAAGCCATGGGAAAGAGTGATGAGGTTGCAGATATGAGTCTAGAGATGTGCAATTACAATGGAGGCCAACCCTGAAGGGAATATGCCCTGAGAGGCAATAATAAAGTGTTTATTATGTGTATTCCAAGTATATAATAGATGTTTATTTTGCATGCTATAATTGTATTAATACGGAAACGTTAATACATGTGTGTTTAATAAACAAACAGAAAGTTCCTAGTTATGCCTCTCTCATAAACTAGCTCGTTGATTAACAAGATGATCAAGGTTTCCTCATCATGGACATTGGATGTTGTTAATAACGGGATCACAACATTAGTGTAATGGTGTGATGAACATTCATCCAAAGTATAGCATTACGATCAAAGTCATTGAGTTTATATTGCTATAACAACTTACAAAGTGATCCGAATCCTTAGACCATGAGATCATGTCAATCACTAACACCGGAAGAGTTTCTTGATAACATCAAACGTCACACCGTAACAGGGTGATTATAAAGATGGATTCAGAACTAATAAAGTGTTATGTTGAGGCCCATGGATCGAGAGTGGAATTTGTTCATCCCGATGACAGATAGATATACTCTGGGCCCTCTCGGTGATATCACAATGGTTAGCTTGCAAGCAAGTGATTTGATCACTAGAATGTTATATCATGGGAACGAGAAAAGAGTGCATGTCAGTAACGAGATCAAACTAGGTATGGAGATACCGATGATCGAATCTCGGACATGTAATATATCGTGAAACAAAGGGATTAAGATACTAACATAAAAGGTTCCGACGATCACAAGAAAGTCATCGTTGAATGTGTGGGAGTCAGTATGGGTCTCCAGATCCCGCTTCTGATTATTGATCCGAGAGGGGTCTCGATCATGTCCGCATTATTCACGAACCGTAGGGTGACATACTTAAGAGACACCGACATCCAATTGGAGCAAAAGTTTCATGCCGAAAGAATGAACAAGCGCAGGAATTTATTTCACTAGATACCGAAACAGGTTTTCGGGTGAAATTGCATAAAGTGGTTATGCATGTGAAATAGAATTCTAGAAAGGGGTCATTTGTGAATGTTTGTCATTAAAGTAATTGACAAAATTATGAATAAAAGAGTTTTATTTAATGAGAGTTTGCATTAAATTTGGTGGAAATTTAATGGCATGTTTGAGTGGAGGGATTTGAATGGATTTTTGTGAGTGGAGTGTCCACCCACATGAATGAAGGAGGGGAGGGGGAAGCCCCCATGGCCGGAGGCCACCCCCTTGGGTGCCCCCCTCCTCCTATAAAAGGCACCCCCTCTCCTCTCTCTCACTCACACCTCCTCGTGAAGGATCTCTCTCCCCCTCTAGAATTTATCCCCCATGGTCTCGGACTAGCGAGATACATGTTACCGATGGCTATTCGGCAAGAAAGAGTTGTGCTTCCGCTGCATCGCTGGAGCGAGGAGGCAGAGGTTTCTCGGTGCCTCGAACGTGTGGTCGAGCACGGATGAGCTGCTGATTTGCGGCGCTAGGACTTCCTCTCGATCTTGAGATCGGCAAGAGATCATCTACATCAACCATGAGTTGAACTCGTTAAGATTTGTTGGTCTTCAAGGGTATGTTCTCTACGGATATACATCCGCCCGTTTTTTGTATCTAGTAGATAGATCTTGGTACATAGTTCCCATCGTAGGAATTTTTTGTTTTCTATGCTGCTAACCCTATAGTGGTATCAGAGCCGGATCTATGCGTAGATGCTTTACACGGGTAGTACACATATGTGTATGTGGGCGATAATGATCATGTTGTTGCTCCTTAGTTGTAATTTTGGATATTGGTGGCATAGTGGGATGAAGCGGCCCAGACAAACTTTACATGTCCTCGCACATGAGACCTGTTCCACGCTTGACATGCAACTAGTTTGCATAAGTGGCTAGCGGGTGTCTGTCTCTCCTACTATAATCAATATCTATTTTGCAACGAGTTGTCAACAATTTGGTTATCCTCGTTGTGGTTCATGTTCGTAGGTAAGAACGGTTCTATCTTGAAAGCCCTAAGCCACGTAAAACTTGCAATGGATAAATTAGAGGCGTCTAGTTTAGATTGTTGCTGGGCTAGTGTTATGATATGGTGATGTTGTAAGTAGAAGTATGAGATGATACTCTTACAACATACATAACGTGTAATCTCCATAGACCTTGGATTTACACATATAGGTATGATAGTGATCATACCACGATGCACATGATAGAGATCATATGCGGGAACCATATCATTCCACTAATAAACATGTGATGTTTGATAGCATCTTATATTGCTTGTTTAGCGCTTTGTTAGCATAATAAGATGATCCCTCATTTAAATATCAAGATAAGAATGTGTTCTTCCTTTAGTATGCACTGATTATGTTTTCGTCGCTCCAAGACATCACGTGATGATCGGGTGTTCTTGGATCCACGACCATATTTCGGGTGTAAAATAGTTACACACGCGAATACTAAGGTTATAACTTGGCAAGCCTAGCATGTACAGATATGGCCTCGGAACACGGCCCGAAAGGTTAAGCATGAGTCATATAGTAGATATGATGCCCATTTGATGCTCGCCTTTGAAGCTATACCGACTCACGTGATGATCGGACTTGGTGTAGTGGATTTGGTTCATGTAATCACCAAAAGGCACGAGGGATGTCGTTTTTGAGTGGGAGTTCATTCGTAATATGGATTAGTTGAACTCAATCTATCATAAACTTAGTCTAAACTTTACAATTTTTTTTGTAGATGGCACCACCTACTTTTAATTTCAATGTGTTCATGGAGAAAGAGAAACTTGCAACGATCGGTAGCAACTTTACCGAATGGGCCATGAATTTGAGGATTCTCCTCTCTGCTGCACAAAAGCAGTATGTGCTAGAAGCACCGCTAGTCCCCCCACCTTTTGAGGATTCCCCTGACGAGGAGAAGAATGTCTATCGACTCGTCAGGAGGACCACAACTTAGTTCATTGCGGCATATTGTATGGGCTAGAGCCGGAACTTCGAAAGCGTTTCAAAAACGGCAATGCATTTGATACAATGGGTGAGTTGAAAATGATTTTCGACACACATGCTGCTGTAGGGAGCTACAATGCTTCAGAAAATTTCTTTAGCTGCATGATGGAAGAGCACAACTCCGTTAGTGAGCATGTACTCAAGATGTCGGGTTACGCCGATAAGCTTGTGTCCTTGGGAATAACGATTCCCATTGACTTAGGCATCCATCGTGTTCTGCAGTCTCCGCCACCTAGCTATAAGAGCTTTATGATGAACTATAATATCCAATGCATGAAGAAGTCTCACCCCGAGCTTCTGTCAATGCTTAAAACTGCAGAAGTGGAGATAAAAAAGGAACATTAAGTGTTGATGATCAATAGGAACACTGGTTTCAATAAAGACAAGAAGGGAAAACGGAAGGGAAGTAAGGGCGGCAAGCCAGTTGCCGTGCCTGAAAAGAAACCCCGAGTTGGACCTAAGTGTGGCATCCCGCAAAACCACTACTAGAAAATCGCGTTGTTTTTGTGCATTGCATCGTCAGCATCATGCATTGTTTGTCTGAAACTGTTTCGAAACGCCTAATTTTGTTTTCTAAAACGCCCCGTCTTGTTTTCAAATTCAAAACCCGGTCTCCGGATTAGTTTGTTTTGTCTACCAGTGTTTTGCAAAGTCCCGTTCTAAATAAATAAATTGTTTAATTATTTTAGGGGGCAGCCGAACCGGGCCGATCCGACCCAGTTGGCCACCCCAGTACAAAACCAATCGGTCCACCAAAATCCTAAAACTACCCAACCTAGTCTACCCACCCCTCCAACCACCTCACCCCCTCCAATCCTCTCTCGGCACCTCACCTCTCTCCCTCCTCCCCACCACTTATCTGCTGCCACCTCACCCCTCTCCCCATCTCTCTCACCCCACTCCTTGCCACCTCCCCACAGCTGCCACTCCCTCACACCAATCCCACCCCCTGGCCCCACTCCCCACTCACCCAGCCACAACACACACAACACACACGCCAGACCCACACCCAGCCCCTCCTGGCCCACCCCCAACCCCGCGTTCTCTTCCTCCCCCCACCGACGCTGCCGCCCCGCCTCTCCTCTGCCCTCTTCCTCCCCTCCGGCCACCGCTCTCCGCTCCTCCCTCCCCGCGTCGGCCTCGCGCCCTCGCCTCCGTCGGCGCCCCCTCCTCCTCCTCGGCCCGAACCCGCCGCTCCTCCTCCCTCCGGCCGTCTGCCTCCACCCCACCTCGCCTCCAACCATCCTCGCCGCCGCCGCCCCTCTCGCTGGCCGTCGCCCTCGCCTCGCCGGCCCCAAGCTCCGCCGCCCACCTCTTCCTCCCCGGCGCGCCCTCCCCACGACCCCCCTCCGCCTCTGCTCCCCCGGTCGCCGTCGGCCACCGCGTCCCCGTCGCCCCGCCTCTGCCCGCCTCCCCGCCATCTCCAGCGCCCCTGCGCGACCCCGGACCCGCCGCTCCGCTTCTCTCTGCCGCCCTCGAGCTCGCCTCCGTCGCGCGCCCGTGTCCGTCGCCATCGCTCGCCCCGCCTCCGTGCCGCAGTCCTCCGGCCTCTGCAGGCCCTGCCTCCGTCCACCTCCTCCGGCGCCGGCCCCGTCGCCTCCTCCGCCCGCCAGCACCCTCGCTGCCTCGAGCCTCCTCCACCGCGTCGGCCCTCCGTCCGTGGCCATCTCCTTCCTGAGCGCGCCTCGCTCGCCGTCTTCGGGCCGCGCGCCTGAGCCCTCTCCGTCGCCTCCGGCCGCGTCTTCTAGCAGTGGCGCTGTCCTCTGCGTTTCCCAGTCTCCAGTACCGCTAGGTGCCCGTGTTGGCACGGCCAAAACACAACTTCCCCGTGCGCCACTACCTGAAGTCAACAACTCGACAGCAACACCCCTCCACAGTACCAAGGGCACCTGTTGGTGCAGGATCGCGTGAAGCACGACAAGATCTTCTGCCTGGAACCCGCATGATCGCCTTCTCGGAGCACCAAGTACTCTGCTTCGGAACCCGAAGACCCATTAAGAACACCCAAGATCGCCTTCCCTGATCCAAAGGCGCCGAGATCCCGAGCCTCCGAAGACCGATCCGACAACGAACCCGCGTTACCCGAAGACACATAGGCACCAAACCAAGTGCATCGTCAACAACTGGAGTCGACGACCCGAAGGTTCCCCTTGGAATGCCAAGTTCGGCTAACGACAAGACCGACACGAGTCGAGACCCGGAAACTATGCAAGACCACGGCGCCGGACCCGAAAACCCAACCTCGACACGCCAAGTTCGCCGAGACCCCCGTACCCAAAGGCCGTCGACGCGGAACCCCAAGATCTTCTCACGGAGCATCGAGGATGCCTTCATCGGGACGTCAAGACCTCCTTCTGCACTCAAGTTCTCCGTCGCGACACGACAAGTTCTCCATCATGTATCCGAAACTCGCCATCCCCGTCAAACCCTGAGACCCAACCCCGAACCCCTCGGACCCCAAGATCGACCGAACGCAGATGTGTGACCCTAAGCCCCTACTTTTATAATAATATATACTTGTTGCATATTAAATTGTTCATGCATGCATACTTGTCATGTGGTTTGGGGGCATTAGGCCGATTCACCTCATAATTAAATATGAGACCCATATGCGGGCAAATCCAGTCGTATATTGGCCTCATTTAAATTAGTGTAGCGAGCCGGTGCTATCTTTTGCCATGTTAAGACAACATTTAATTTGCGGGGGTTCTAAATAACTTGAACCGTTTAATTAAATATCGGGACCCCGGTTCCGCTTAATATGATCTAATTGCGTTGCCCTTTGCCATGCATCATATCATAAGCATGCCCGATCTTTTGCCGTAGTATTAAATAGTGCATCCGGTGTTTATTCTAGTGTTTTGGTTCTTCGCGGATAAGGCCGTTGAGTTGATGTGAGCTTCGACCCGATCTTCGGTTGAACCTTCGACAATGTTTTCAGGCGAGCATCTCCCCCTTTCTACCTATCTTACTTTTATAGTATTTATTCCCTCCTGTTGATCTATTGCTATCTGTGTTGCGATGCTCTAGTTTCCGTACCCGTGATATCCCTTGCAGCCTTGTATTGCCTTGGACACCTCCTATTACATGTTGTTTGGTAGATAGTTGGACCTGCGCGTCGTAGTCGCTTGCTCAAGTGTTGTTGCGTGTTGTCGAGTACCACAGGTGTTGGAGCATTGCCGCATGTTTAATGTTGGAGTTGATCATGGCTTTAATTATCGTTCACTTTAATTACTGTTTAACAACTAAAATTGAAGTAGGTAAGCAGAGGCACCGGTGGGTGATAGATAATATCTGGTTTCCGACCGCCCACTTGTGTCCCGTAGGACCCCGAGTTCTTGACACCTGTTCCGAGATCGAGCGCGCTAACCACATGTGGGGAGATATGGGCCCCCATTGATTAGTACCTGATTTCAAAGTATTGTACTGGGGGCCACAACTAGTTTGAGGTTTTATTTACTATCCTGTACCTATGACATGCTTTACTGCTTTATTTACGATTGTGTGAGGAGCACGCTGTACTGTTTTGGAAGCGGAGTGTTTTCGCGGTATCGACAGGCCCAGTTTTGGGGTTTCCTGTCGTTTACAGCCACTGTCGCAAACCCTGAGTCCGTCTCGGAGACCGGCCGACTTCGTTGCGGGTGTACTTAGTGGGGTGGCCCCCGTGCTTGCTTTGGGTCTGGAAACGTCGTGACTTAGGCCCCGCCGACATACCGATGGGTGTATGTTAACTGATCTGGCAAAAAGGGTCGAAGTGCTTGTGGATACTTTGGTGCACCCCTGCAGGGTTAAATCTTTTCGAGAAGCCGTGTCCGCGGTTATGGACGACTTGGAGCACAGGTCTCGATCATAGACAACCATAACTAAAGTTTACTATTATAAAATTGACTTGTATCCGATATGACTAGTAATCAGCTTCACTACGACGGAATGGCTAAATAAAAGTACCAACAACTGCTGGGTTTTGGGTCATCTCATGCTAATTGTATCTGACTAGTAAGTGTTGCAACTACAACGGAATGGTTAACTAAAATTGCCCACTGCTTATTTTTTTCAGGATGATTATCTATACCTGACTAGTAATTACTGCAACGATAACTGAATAAATAAAACTGCCAACTGTGTGAGTTCCTCGATTGACTTCCTCGTTTGGTCTCGAGGGGGAAACACCAGGATGGGTTTGTTTGATGGTAGCATCAAGTTTGTTCCGAATAGGTCTTTCTTATCCCTCTCTGATAGCCGCCAGATATATCGAGTCTCTATAGGTTGTTTAGTGCATGCTGCGCTGCCGCTCAGTCCACCATACCTTTTTAGGCGAGGACCGCCGAATTCTAGCCTCGCCGTGTACTGGCCTCAGTACTGACGCTCCTCTTTTTCCTTTGCCCTTTGTCGGCACCCCTTTTGTTTAAGCAGGTTTTGGGATCGATGTCGTTAGCAGGGTTACCCTTCCGGCTTGGCCTGGGCAGGGTTATGGACGCCATTGGTTATTCTTCAGGGCTCTTAGCTCAATTTGCATCTTGTCCGTAGCTGGACGCTCTATCGTTTTCAAGGTGATTTGGATCTTTGTATTGTATATCTGTATTCTTGACTCTTTGAGTCGCTGTTGTATATATCTGTTTTGTGGGTCCCATCGAGGACTGTTGTGTAATGTTATTACTTCGTTTTCCACCCGCACGAAAGTGCCTGGTGGGCACCTTTGAATCGTTTCTATGCGGGTTTGGCGAGTTTCGCTAAAACTTGCATAGGGCCGATTCTGAGGGTGTTACAGAGTGGTATCAGAGCTCAGCAGTTGCGATACCCCACAAGTCCAGCCTATAGGATAACCTAGCTAACGGCCGAAGTAGAGTGTCAAAACTATTTTTGCAAAATCGGTTGGATAGTTTTGATTAGGTCTAATTTTACTCCTTACCCCTTTGATATTCCTCTCTTACCTCTACGTGTTTTGAATCCGCTCTCTTCTCTCTCTTCGAGTCCAGGATTTCTCGTGGTTGGGTTCCGTCGTACCTTCAGGGTTTCGCTTCCTCCTTTGATAACGATGTTCTACCCTCCGGTGTTCTTGCTGTCTGAGGAATCCGTCTACTTTGGTACCATTCTTGTTCCTTGTTTGTGCCTTCCGGTGTTTTTCCGACGCGACGACATCATCTACGCCAGATCCGATGCAGAGTCTGCATCCCTCCTTTGTTTCCGAACCTCGCTTGTCGAGATCTTCAGTCTAAATTCTAAGGGTTGGTTGCATAATCTATCTGTTCGTGTACAGAGTAATGCTTTGAGTGCGGGATGGAGTCGCGACCATACCACTACTCTTATCATTTGCTTTGTATATTGAATGGTGGATCGATGCAATTCTACTCCTTCCACGGAAGTGAGAGGTGGCCTTAACTTTTGATACCTCTACCTTCGTCATTTGTTTCTCCGGAGTGTTCTTTTAACGAACGTGAGCACCGACCTTTGTTGGTGGTGTCACCGATTTCAAGATGGAGAAGGAATCATTGTTAGTGGTGTCGCGAAGATCTACACGAAGCGAGATGATGCAGATCGCCGACCTTCTTTCCGGTACCATGAGGCGGATCTCGAGGGCGAGATCCATTGTTAGTGGTGTCGAATTGTGGCATCCCGCAAAACCACTACTAGAAAATCGCGTTGTTTTTGTGCATTGCATCGTCAGCATCATGCATTGTTTGTCTGAAACTATTTCGAAACGCCTAATTTTGTTTTCTAAAACGCCCCGTCTTGTTTTCAAATTCAAAACCCGGTCTCCGGATTAGTTTGTTTTGTCTACCAGTGTTTTGCAAAGTCCCGTTCTAAATAAATAAATTGTTTAATTATTTTAGGGGGGCAGCCGAACCGGGCCGATCCGACCCAGTTGGCCACCAGTACAAAACCAATCGGTCCACCAAAATCCTAAAACAACCCAACCTAGTCTACCCACCCCTCCAACCACCTCACCCCCTCCAATCCTCTCTCGACACCTCACCTCTCTCCCTCCTCCCCACCACTTATCTGCTGCCACCTCACCCCTCTCCCCATCTCTCTCACCCCACTCCTTGCCACCTCCCCACAGCTGCCACTCCCTCACACCAACCACCCCTGGCCCCACTCCCCACTCACCCAGCCACAACACACACAGCACACACGCCAGACCCACACCCAGCCCCTCCCGGCCCACCCCCAACCCCGCGTTCTCTTCCTCCCCCACCGACGCTGCCGCCCCGCCTCTCCTCTGCCCTCTTCCTCCCCTCCGGCCACCGCTCTCCGCTCCTCCCTCCCCGCGCCGGCCTCGCGCCCTCGCCTCCGTCGGCGCCCCCTCCTCCTCCTCGGCCCGAACCCGCCGCTCCTCCTCCCTCCGGCCGTCTGCCTCCAACCCACCTCGCCTCCAACCATCCTCGCCGCCGCCGCCCCTCTCGCTGGCCGTCGCCCTCGCCTCGCCGGCCCCAAGCTCCGCCGCCCACCTCTTCCTCCCTGGCGCGCACTCCCCGCGACCCCCCTCCGCCTCTGCTCCCCCGGTCGCCGTCGGCCACCGCGTCCCCGTCGCCCCGCCTCTGCCCGCCTCCCCGCCATCTCTAGCGCCCCTGCGCGACCCCGGACCCGCCGCTCCGCTTCTCTCTGCCGCCCTCGAGCTCGCCTCCGTCGCGCGCCCGTGTCCGTCGCCATCGCTCGCCCCGCCTCCGTGCCGCCGTCCTCCGGCCTCTGCAGGCCCTGCCTCCGTCCACCTCCTCCGGCGCCGGCCCCGTCGCCTCCTCCGCCCGCCAGCACCCTCGCTGTCTCGAGCCTCCTCCACCGCGTCGGCCCTCCGTCCGCGGCCATCTCCTTCCTGAGCGCGCCTCGCTCGCCGTCTTCGGGCCGCGCGCCTGAGCCCTCTCCGTCGCCTCCGGCCGCGTCTTCTAGCAGTGGCGCTGTCCTCTGCGTTTCCTAGTCTCCAGTACCGCTAGGTGCCCATGTTGGCACGGCCAAAACACAACTTCCCCGTGCGCCACTACCTGAAGTCAACAACTCGACAGCAACACCCCTCCACAGTACCAAGGTCACCTGTTGGTGCAGGATCGCGTGAAGCACGACAAGATCTTCTGCCTGGAACCCGCATGATCGCCTTCTCGGAGCACCAAGTACTCTGCTTCGGAACCCGAAGACCCATCAAGAACACCCAAGATTGCCTTCCCCGATCCGAAGGCGCCGAGATCCCGAGCCTCCGAAGACCGATCCGACAACGAACCCGCGTTACCCGAAGACACATAGGCACCAAACCAAGTGCATCGTCAACAACTGGAGTCGACGACCCGAAGGTTCCCCTTGGAATGCCAAGTTCGGCTAACGACAAGACCGACACGAGTCGAGACCCGGAAACTATGCAAGACCACGGCGCCGGACCCGAAAACCCAACCTCGACCGCCAAGTTCGCCGAGACCCCCGTACCCGAAGGCCGTCGACGCGGAATCCCAAGATCTTCTCACGGAGCACCGAGGATGCCTTCATCGGGACGTCAAGACCTCCTTCTGCACTCAAGTTCTCCGTCGCGACACGACAAGTTCTCCATCATGTATCTGAAACTCGCCATCCCCGTCATACCCTGAGACCCAACCCCGAACCCCTCGGACCCCAAGATCGACCGAACCCAGATGTGTGACCCTAAGCCCCTACTTTTATAATAATATATACTTGTTGCATATTAAATTGTTCATGCATGCATACTTGTCATGTGGTTTGGGGGCATTAGGCCGATTCACCTCATAATTAAATATGAGACCCATATGCGGGCAAATCCAGTCGTATATTGGCCTCATTTAAATTTGTGTAGCGAGTCGGTGCTATCTTTTGCCATGTTAAGACAACATTTAATTTGCGGGGGTTCTAAATAACTTGAACCGTTTAATTAAATATCGGGACCCCGGTTACGCTTAATATGATCTAATTGCGTTGCCCTTTGCCATGCATCATATCATAAGCATGCCCGATCTTTTGCCGTAGTATTAAATAGTGCATCCGGTGTTTATTCTAGTGTTTTGGTTCTTCGCGGATAAGGCCGTTGAGTTGATGTGAGCTTCGACCCGATCTTCGGTTGAACCTTCGACAATGTTTTCAGGCGAGCATCTCCCCCTTTCTACCTATCTTACTTTTATAGTATTTATTCCCTCCTGTTGATCTATTGCTATCTGTGTTGCGATGCTCTAGTTTCCGTACCCGTGATATCCCTTGCAGCCTTATATTTCCTTGGACACCTCCTATTACCTGTTGTTTGGTAGATAGTTGGACCTGCGCGTCGTAGTCGCTTGCTCAAGTGTTGTTGCGTGTTGTCGAGTACCACAGTTGTTGGAGCATTGCCGCATGTTTAATGTTGGAGTTGATCATGGCTTTAATTATCGTTCACTTTAATTACTGTTTAACAACTAAAATTGAAGTAGTTAAGCAGAGGCACCGGTGGGTGATAGATAATATCTGGTTTCCGACCGCCCACTTGTGTCCCGTAGGACCCCGAGTTCTTGACACCTGTTCCGAGATCGAGCGCGCTAACCACAGGTGGGGAGATATGGGCCCCCCATTGATTAGTACCTGATTTCAAAGTATTGTATTGGGGGCCACAACTAGTTTGAGGTTTTATTTACTATCCTGTACCTATGCCATGCTTTACTGCTTTATTTACGATTGTGTGAGGAGCACGCTGTACTGTTTTGGAAGCGGAGTGTTTTCGCGGTATCGACAGGCCCAGTTTTGGGGTTTCCTGTCGTTTACAGCCACTGTCGCAAACCCTGAGTCCGTCTCGGAGACCGGCCGACTTCGTTGCTGGTGTACTTAGTGGGGTGGCCCCCCGTGCTTGCTTTGGGTCTGGAAACGTCGTGACTTAGGCCCCGCCGACATACCGATGGGTGTATGTTAACTGATCTGGCAAAAAGGGTAGAAGTGCTTGTGGATACTTTGGTGCACCCCTGCAGGGTTAAATCTTTTCGAGAAGCCGTGTCCGCGGTTATGGACGACTTGGAGCACAGGTCTCGATCATAGACAACCATAACTAAAGTTTACTATTATAAAATTGACTTGTATCCGATATGACTAGTAATCAGCTTCACTACGACGGAATGGCTAAATAAATGTACCAACAACTGCTGGGTTTTGGGTCATCTCATGCTAATTGTATCTGACTAGTAAGTGTTGCAACTGATGGGTTTCGCGGCATAGTAAATCAAAATTTTCTACGGAGCGAACAGAGGGAAAGCCAAGATCTAATCTAGGAGATGCAAACAACGAGAGAGATTGGATTAGATCTTCATACCCTTGAAGATTCGCACAGCGGAACGTTCGTCGGAACGTGGGTGATGTAGTCGTACTCGCTTCTCCTCCTCGCGATCCGATCCGATCTAGCACCACAAGTGGCGGTGCCTCCGTGAGATGCACAAGTGGCGGTGCCTCCTTCCTCGGACCAGCAAGTATGGTGGAGAGATAGATTGGATCTACAACACGACGGCGTGGTGTATATGGTGGAGAATTTCTGCTGCAGGGCTTCGCCTACAAATAGTCGGGAGGGAGAGAGGAAGGTAGAAAGGCTGCTAGGGCTTGGAGGAAGGTGTGTGTGGGGGGAGGGGGCGCACCACCCCTCTATATATAGAGGGGGGGCGGCCAGCCCTTGCCCCTCCTCCAAGCCTATCTCTAGTTTAAACAATTTAAACTCTCCCTTATCTAGAAATCCTATCTCTAGTTTAAACGATTTAAACTCTCCCTTATCTAGAAATTCTATCCCGAGATTTAAACGAGTCAAATCTCTCTAGAATCGGCTGGGCCCTATGGGGCCTTGTGCCCCTGGCCCAATGCGGCCAGGACACTCCCTCATAGGCCCATGCCCCCTCCCGGAAGGTGGGGCCACGTTGGTCCCCTTCCGGAAGGTTCTAGAAGCTTCCGGTACAATACCGATTAACCCGGAACAATTCCGAACTCCAAAAACTGCACTGCCTTATATGAATCTTATTCTCCGGACCATTCCGGAACCTCTCGTGATATCCCGGATCCCATCCGAGACTCCAAACAAAATTCATAAACCAATTATCCAATCTATCCTAGCGTCGAGATACGTTAAGTGTGTGACCCTGCGGGTTCGAGAATATGCAGACATGATCTTCTATCAATAATCAACAGCGGGGTCTGGGCACCCATATTGACTCCCACACATTCATCGATGATCATATCGGATGAACCACGATGCCAGGATTCAATCAATCCCATATATATATTCCCTTCGTCTCGCGATATTTTACTTGCCCGAGATTCGATCGTCGGTACCGTCATACCTAGTTCAATCTCGTTCACAGCAAGTACTTTACTCGTTCCGTAATCCGATATCACTTTGTGATTAACTCCTTAACCACATGCTTGCAAGCGGTGTTGATATCGATTACCGAGTGGGCCCGAAGTATATCTCTCCGACTTGGGAGGGACAAATTCCATCTCGATACATACAACCCAACAGATACTTTCCGATCACCTGAGAGACACCTTTATGATCACCCTCTCATAGGATGACGTTTGATGACCTCAAAGCTTTCTTCCGATACCAGGGAGTTGCATTATCTCATGGTCTAAGGAATACAATATTTGACATAGGAAAAGCTTCGCAAAGACGAACACGATGACACGATCTAATTGCTCTGCTTTGTTTGGGTCTATCCACCATATCATTCTCCCAATGATATGATCTCATTATCAATTGACAACTCATGTCTATGGTTAGGAAACCTTAACCATCATTGATCAATGAGCTAGTCCATAGAGGCGTACTAGGGACACGGTGTTGTTTACAAACCACACAAGTATTAAAGTTTCCGCTTAATACAATTCTAGCATGGAACATAAACTTTATCATGAACAAGAATTATAATAATAACATCTTTATTATTGCCTCTAGGGCATAATTCCAACAGTCTCCCACTTGCACTAGAGTCAATAATCTAGTTTACATTTGGCAACAATCTCACACCCATGGCACTGAGGTGTTGATCATGTTTTACACGTGGAAGAGGTTTAGTCAGTGGATCTGCGACATTCAGATCCGTATGTACTTTGCTAATCTTCAGATCTCCATCTGCTATATAATCTCGGATTATATGAAACTTGCGGTTGATATGCTTGGTCTTTGGATGATATCTTGGTTCCTTAGCGAGTGCTATGGCGCCAGTGTTGTCACACAATATCTCCAGTGGGTCCAATGCACTTGGAACCACGCCAAGCTCAATGATGAAGTTTCTGATCCAAACTCCTTCACTTGACGCTTCTGCAGCAGCCATGTATTCCGCTTCTAATGTAGATCCCGCGATCACGCTTTGCTTGCAGCTTCTCCAGCTCACAGCTCCTCCATTCAAAATATAAACGTATCCTGTCTGAGATTTAGAATCATCCTTGTCGGTGTCGAAACTAGCATCGACGTAACCTTTTACGACAAGCTGTTCATCACCCCCATAGACTAAGAACATTTCTTTAGTTCTATTTAGGTACTTTAGGATGTTCTTCACGGCTGTCCAGTGTTCCACTCCTGGATCACTTTGATATCTGCTCGTCAAACTAAGAGCATTGGACACATCCGGTCTAGTACACAGCATGGCATACATGATGGAACCTATGGCGGAGGCATAAGGCACTTTGATCATAGCTTCCCTATCATTTACCGTAGCTGGACACTGAGCCTTGCTCAATATCTTTCCTGACAACATAGGCACTGAACCTTTCTTTGCCTTATCCATTCTGAACCTTTTCAGAACTTTGTCTAGGTATGTACTCTGGCTTAAAGCTATCAGGCGTCTTTGTCTATCTCTATAGATCTTGATGCCCAATATATAAGCAGCTTCACCTAGGTCTTTCATTGAAAAACACTTGTTCAAATAACTCTTCACATCGTTAAGCATGTTGATGTCATTTCCGATAATCAATATGTCATCCACATACAGTACCAGAAACGTCACCGAGCTCCCACTCACTTTCTTGTAGATGCAAGCTTCGTAGCAATTTGGAACAAATCCAAAGCTCTTGATCACTTGATCAAAACGAAGGTTCCAACTCCGAGATGCTTGCTTCAGTCCATAAATGGAACGCTGAAGTTTGCATACTTTACTAGCATCCTTAGGATCGACAAAACCCTCGGGTTGCATCATATACAACTCTTCATCAATGTTGCCATTGAGGAAAGCAGTCTTGACATCCATCTGCCATATTTCATAATCATGAAACGCAGCAATTGCTAATAAAATCCGAATGGACTTAAACATCGCTACTGGAGAGAAAGTCTCATCGTAGTCAACACCTTGAACTTGTCGAAAACCTTTTGCGACAAGCCGTGCTTTATAGACGGTAACATTACCATCCGCGTCCGTTTTCTTCTTGAATATCCATTTGCACTCAACGGCCTTTCGGTCGCTAGGAGGATCCACCAAAGTCCATACTTGGTTTTCGCTCATGGATCCCAATTCGGATTTCATGGCTTCCAGCCATTTCTCAGAGTCTGGGCTCATCATCGCTTCCTCATAGTTCGTAGGTTCACTGTCTTCTACCAACAAGACAGTCAAGACAGGGTTGCCGTACCACTCAGGAGGGGCACGCGACCTTGTCGACCTGCGACGTTCAGTAGCAGCATCGTCCGAAGCTTCATGATCCTTGTCATTAGCTTCCTCTATTGTTGGTGCAGGCGGCACTGGAACAATTTCAGGTGCTGCGCTACTCTCCAATTCAAGAGAAGGTTCAATAACCTCGTCAAGCTCTACTTTCCTCCCACTCACTTCTTTCGAGAGAAACTCCTTCTCAAGAAAGGAACCGTTCTTTGCGACAAACACTTTGCCTTCGGTTCTGTGATAGAAGGTATACCCAATAGTTTCCTTAGGGTATCCTATGAAGACACATTTCTCCGCTTTGGGTTCGAGCTTGTCCGGCATCAACTTTTTGACGTAAGCTTCGCATCCCCAAACTTTAAGAAACGACAACTTAGGTTTAGCACCAAACCACAGTTCATACGGTGTCGTCTCAACGGATTTAGATGGAGCCCTATTTAAAGTGAATGCAGCGGTTTCTAATGCATAACCCCAAAATGATAACGGCAAATCAGTAAGAGACATCATCGATCGGACCATATCTAATAGGGTTCGATTCCGGCGTTCAGACACACCATTGCGCTGTGGTGTTCCGGGTGGCGTGAGTTGCGAAACAATTCCGCTTGCTTTAAGATGCGTGAGAAAATCATAACTCAAATATTCGCCCCCACGATCGGATCGTAGAAACTTAATCTTTCTGTTACGATGGATCTCCACTTCATTCTAAAATTCTTTGAACTTTTCAAACGTTTCAGATTTATGTTTCATTAAATAGATATACCCATATCTACTTAAGTTATCGGTAAAAGTAAGGAAATAGCGATATCCACCGCGCGTCGAAATACTCATCGGTCCGCATACATCGGTATGTATTCCAACAAGTCCGTTGCTCGCTCCATCATACCGGAGAACGGGGTTTTGATCATCTTGCCCATGAGGCATGGTTCGCATGTGTCAAATGATTCAAAATCAAGAGACTCCAAAAGTCCATCAGAATGGAGTTTCTTCATGCGCTTTACTCCAATATGACCTAGACGACAGTGCCACAAATAAGTAGTATTATCACTATCTACTTTGCATCTCTTAGCCTCAATGTTATGGATGTGTGTTTCATCCCTTTCGAGATTTAGAAGAAATAAACCATTCACAAGAGGTGCATGACCATAAAAGATGTTACTCATATAAATAGAACAACCATTATTCTCCGATTTAAATGAATAACCGTCTTGCAATAAACACGATCCGGAAATGATGTTCATGCTCAACGCAGGCACATAATAACATTTATTAAGGTTTAAAACTAATCCCGAAGGTAAAACTAAGGAGAGCGTGCCGACGGCCATCACATCAACTCTTGATCCGTTGCCAACGCGCATCGTCACCTCATCCCTCGCAAGCCTCCGTCTATTCCGTAGCTCCTGTTTCGAGTTACAAATATTAGCAACTGAACCGGTATCAAATACCCAGGCACTACAACGAGGGCTAGTAAGGAAAACATCAATAACATGTATATCAAATATACCTTTGATGGTGTCAGCCTTCTTGTCCGCTAAGTACTTCGGACAGTTGCGCTTCCAGTGACCCTTGTCCTTGCAATAGAAGCACTCAGTGTCCGGCTTGGGACCAGACCTGAGCTTCTTCTCAGCAGGGGCATTGCGCTTGCCGCCGCCCTTCTTGAAGGGCTTCTTTGCTCCCTTACCTTTCTTAAAGGAGGGCTTGTTGACCATCAACACATGATTATCCTTCTTGATGTCCACTTCCGCAGCCTTCAGCTTTGCGAAGAGCTCGGTGATCGTATCAGTGGAACCAATCTGATTATGAGTCACTACAAAACTTTTGTAGCTGGGAGGGAGTGATTGTAGAACCCTGTCAATCTTGAGCTCCTCTGGAATCGTGCATTCCAGTTGCTCAAGGCGTTGAGTGTAGCCCGACATCTTTATGGCGTGCTCACTAACGGAACTCCCTTCCTCCATCTTGCAGTTAAAGAACTTCTCAGAGATCTCATATCTCTCAGAACGGGCTTGAGTCTGAAACATGGTTTTCAGCTCCTCGAGAATCTCAAAGGGCCCGGGATAGGTTTCAAAACGATTTTGAAGCTCCGGTTCCATAGCAAACAACATGGTGCTCTTAATCACACCATAATCATCTTTGCGCGACTGATAGATAGCTTTCTCATCAGCCGGCGCAGTTGCAGCAGGGGGGTCACCTAACGCTTTACCAAGGACATAGTCCTTTTGTCCGCCAGACAGAATGATTCTTAGATTGCGGAACCAGTTGGTGAAGTTAGACCCATTGTTTCTAAGCTTTTCCTTCTCAGCAAAAACGTTGAAGTTGAAGTTGGATTTGGCCATGTGATCTACAGTATTTGCAAGTACAATTTAGACTATGTTCATGATAAATAGTTCAACTTAATCAAATTACTAGATGAACTCCCACTAAATTCAACATCCCTCAAGTTGTTTAGTGAACACGATCCAAATTCACCACACCTAATCCGATCATCACGAGAAGAGATGTGGTTTCAATGATGGACAACAAAGTGTCGATCATATCATTCATATGACTCATGCTTAACCTTTCGGTTCTTGTGTTCCAAGGCCATGTCTGTACATGCTAGGCTCGTCAAGTTAGACCCAAGTATTTTCGCGTGTGCAAAAACTGGCTTGTACCCGTTGTATGTGAGCGTAGAGTCTATAGCACCCGATCATCACGTGATGCTTGGAAACGACGAACTTTCACAACGGTTCATACTTGGGGAGAACACAGTTTTTATCTTGATCTTTAAGTGAGGAATCATCTTATAATGCTACCGCCGCGATCTAAGCATAATAAGATACATAAAGGGATAAACATCACATGCATATAACTTTATGTGACATGGTATAGCCAATCCTCGCGCAATGATCTCCATCTTGTGCGTTCCGGCATGATCTCCATCACTCCACCATGATTGCCTCCACCACGAATAGCAACTACAACTATTGCTAACTACTTAGCGATAAAGTAAAGCTATTACATGGCGTATAAGAAGTTGACTCGCAGGTCATACACAATTATAAAGACAACCATATGGCTCCTGCCGGTTGTGTACTCATCGACATGCAAGTCGTGAAACATTACAAAACATGATCATCGCATACAATATACACATCACATCTTGGGCCATACCATATCACAGAAAACACTCCCTGCAAGAACAAGTTAGACGCCTCTACTTTGTTGTTGCATGTTTTACGTGGCTTATGGGAGTAGATGCTAAGAACGATTCTTACCTACGGAAATCCACAACGGTGATATTATGGTTGCCAAACTCCGGTGTTAATCCCATGACAACTATAGTGAGAGAAACTGACATCCACCAGCCGCATGTGTGGTACAAGCCACACGTCAAGTGCGGAGCCGGTCTCGCGAACGACGTCGCGTAAGGTTGGCCTGGACCGCTTCAATCTCACTATCCCGCGTCATAAGAAGAACACAAACAAGAGGCTTGCAACAGAAAACATCAACGCCCGCAACAACCATGTTGCGTTCTACTCGTGAAACACATCTACGCATAGATCTAGCTCTGATACCACTGATGGGTTTCGCGGCATAGTAAATCAAAATTTTCTATTGAGCGAACAGAGGGAAAGCCAAGATCTAATCTAGGAGATGCAAACAACGAGAGAGATTGGATTAGATCTTCATACCCTTGAAGATTCGCACAGCGGAACGTTCGTCGGAACGTGGGTGATGTAGTCGTACTCGCTTCTCCTCCTCGCGATCCGATCCGATCTAGCACCACAAGTGGCGGTGCCTCCGTGAGATGCACACGTGCAGCACCTCGACGTCTCCTCCTTCCTCGGACCAGCGAGTATGGTGGAGAGATAGATTGGATCTACAATACGACGGTGTGGTGTATATGGTGGAGAATTTCTGCTGCAGGGCTTCGCCTACAAACATTCGGGAGGGAGAGAGGAAGGTAGCAAGGCTGCTAGGGCTTGGAGGAAGGTGTGTGTGGGGGGAGGGGGCGCACCACCCCTCTATATATAGAGGGGGGGCGGCCAGCCCTTGCCCCTCCTCCAAGCCTATATCTAGTTTAAACAATTTAAACTCTCCCTTATCTAGAAATCCTATCTCTAGTTTAAACGATTTAAACTCTCCCTTATCTAGAAATTCTATCGCGAGATTTAAACGAGTCAAATCTCTCTAGAATCGGCTGGGCCCTATGGGGCCTTGTGCCCCTGGCCCAATGTGTCCAGGACACTCCCTCATAGGCCCATGCCCCCTCCCGGAAGGTGGGGCCACGTTGGTCCCCTTCCGGAAGGTTCTAGAAGCTTCCGGTACAATACCGATTAACCCGGAACAATTCCGAACTCCAAAAACTGCACTGCCTTATATGAATCTTATTCTCCGGACCATTCCGAAACCTCTCGTGATATCCCGGATCCCATCCGAGACTCCGAACGAAATTCATAAACCAATTATCCAATCTATCCTAGCGTCGAGATACGTTAAGTGTGTGACCCTGCGGGTTCGAGAATATGCAGACATGATCTTCTATCAATAATCAACAGCGGGGTCTGGGCACCCATATTGACTCCCACACATTCATCGATGATCATATCGGATGAACCACGATGCCAGGATTCAATCAATCCCATATATATATTCCCTTCGTCTCGCGATATTTTACTTGCCCGAGATTCGATCGTCGGTACCGTCATACCTAGTTCAATCTCGTTCACAGCAAGTACTTTACTCGTTCCGTAATCCGATATCACTTTGTGATTAACTCCTTAACCACATGCTTGCAAGCGGTGTTGATATCGATTACCGAGTGGGCCCGAAGTATATCTCTCCGACTTGGGAGGGACAAATTCCATCTCGATACATACAACCCAACAGATACTTTCCGATCACCTGAGAGACACCTTTATGATCACCCTCTCATAGGATGACGTTTGATGACCTCAAAGCTTTCTTCCGATACCAGGGAGTTGCATTATCTCATGGTCTAAGGAATACAATATTTGACATAGGAAAAGCTTCGCAAAGACGAACACGATGACACGATCTAATTGCTCTGCTTTGTTTGGGTCTATCCACCATATCATTCTCCCAATGATATGATCTCATTATCAATTGACAACTCATGTCTATGGTTAGGAAACCTTAACCATCATTGATCAATGAGCTAGTCCATAGAGGCGTACTAGGGACACGGTGTTGTTTACAAACCACACAAGTATTAAAGTTTCCGCTTAATACAATTCTAGCATGGAACATAAACTTTATCATGAACAAGAATTATAATAATAACATCTTTATTATTGCCTCTAGGGCATAATTCCAACAGCAACTACAACGGAATGGTTAACTAAAATTGTCCACTGCTTATTTTTTTCAGGATGATTATCTATACCTGACTTGTAATTACTGCAACGATAACTGAATAAATAAAACTGCCAACTGTGTGAGTTCCTCGTTTGGTCTCGAGGGGGAAACACCAGGATGGGTTTGTTTGATGGTAGCATCAGGTTTGTTCCGAATAGGTCTTTCTTATCCCTCTCTGATAGCCGCCAGATATATCGAGTCTCTATAGGTTGTTTAGTGCATGCTGCGCTGCCGCTCAGTCCACCATACCTTTGTAGGCGAGGACCACCGAATTCTAGCCTCGCCGTGTACTGGCCTCAGTACTGACGCTCCTCTTTTTCCTTTGCCCTTTGTCGGCACCCCTTTTGTTTAAGCAGGTTCTGGGATCGACGTCGTTAGCAGGGTTACCCTTCCGGCTTGGCCTGGGCAGGGTTATGGACGCCATTGGTTATTCTTCAGGGCTCTTAGCTCAATTTGCATCTTGTCCGTAGCTGGACGCTCTATCGTTTTCAAGGTGATTTGGATCTTTGTATTGTATATCTGTATTCTTGACTCTTTGAGTCGCTGTTGTATATATCTGTTCTGTGGGTCCCATCGAGGACTGTTGTGTAATGTTATTACTTCGTTTTCCACCCGCACGAAAGTGCCTGGTGGGCACCTTTGAATCGTTTCTATGCGGGTTTGGCGAGTTTCGCTAAAACTTGCATAGGGCCGATTCTGAGGGTGTTACACTAAGTCTGATACCGAGTGCTACTATTGCAAGGGGACTGACCACTGGAAGCGCAACTGCCCCAAGTATTTGGAAGACAAGAAGGCCGGCAAGGCAAACAAAGGTATATATGATATACATGTTATTGATGTGTACTTGACTAGTGCTCGCAGTAGCACCTGGGTATTTGATACCGGTTCAGTTGCTAATATTTGTAACTCGAATCAGGGGCTGCGGAACAAGCGACCGCTAGCAAGGGGTGAGGTCAAGATGCGTGTCAGCAATGGATCAAGCATTGATGTGATCGCCGTCGGAACGCTACCTCTCCATTTGTCGTCGGGATTAGTTATAAACTTGAATAATTTTTATCTGGTGCCTGCACTGAGCATGAATATTGTATATGGATCGTGTTTGATGCGAAGTGGTTATTCATTTAAATCCAAGAACAATGGTTGTTCTATTTATATGAATGAAATCTTTTATGGTCATGCACCGATGATGAATGGTTTATTTCTATTAGATCTCAATGATAATGTTACACATATTCATAATGTTGATGCTAAAAGGATTAAACTTAATGATGATATATCCGCATATATGTGGCACTGCCGTCTAGGTCATATTGGCGTTAAACGCATGAAGAAGCTCCATTCGGATGGACTTTTGGAATCACTTGATTTTGAATCATTTGATACATCTGAGCCATGCCTTATGGGCAAGATGACTAGAACGCCATTTTCCGGTTCAATGGAACGGGCAACAGATTTATTGGAAATCATACATTCTGATGTATGTGGTCCAATGAGTGTGTCGGCGCGAGGTGGATATCGTTATTTTGTTACTTTCACGGATGATTTTAGTAGATACGGTTATATCTACTTGATGAAACACAAGTCTGAAACCTTTGAAAAGTTCAAGGAATTTCAGAATGAAGTGGAAAATCATCGTAATAGAAAGATCAAATTTCTACGGTCCGACCGTGGAGGTGAGTATCTAAGTTACAAGTTTAGCAATCACATGAAAGAGTGTGGAATTGTTTCACAACTCACACCTGCCAGAACACCACAGCGAAATGGTGTGTCAGAACGTCGTAATCGTACTTTATTAGATATGGTTCGATCTATGATGTCTCTGACGGACTTGCCGTTGTCATTTTGGGGTTATGCACTAGAAACTGCTGCATTCACTTTAAATCGGGCACCATATAATCCGTTGAAAAGACACCGTATGAATTGTGGTTTGGAAACAAACCTAAGCTGTCATTTCTTAAAGTTTGGGGATGCGATGTTTATGTGAAGAAATTTCAACCGGATAAACTCGAACCCAAAGCGGAAAAATGTGTCTTCATAGGATACCCTAAGGAAACTATTGGGTATTCCTTCTATCACAGATCCGAGGGCAAAGTTTTTGTTGCCAAGAATGGATCCTTTCTAGAGAAAGAGTTTCTCGCGAAAGGTGTGAGTAGTCGAAAGGTAGAACTCGAAGAGGTTATTGAACCTTCTCTTCAAAGTATGGCGAGTAGCGCAGCACCGGAAGTCGTTCCGGAGTTGTCTCCACCAGTTAAAGAGGGAACTAATGATAATGATCATGAAACTCCAAAAGAGAATACTACAAAACCTCGCAGGTCTAGCAGGACGCGTGCAGCTCCCGAGCTGTACGAAAATCCTGTCATGAATTTCATGGTTGATGAAAATGATGACCCTGTGACGTATGAAGAAGCGGTGATGAGCCTGGATTCCAACAAATGGTTAGAAGCCATGAAATCCGAGATGTAATCCATGTATGAAAATCAAGTTTGGAACTTGGTGGAATTACCTCGCGACCGAAAGGCCGTGGAGAACAAATGGATTTTCAAAAGAAAAACTGATGCTGATGGTAATGTGACCGTCTAGAAAGCTCGACTTGTCGCAAAGGGGTTTCGACAAATTCAAGGAGTTGACTACGATGAGACATTCTCTCTCGTAGCAATGCTAAAGTCAGTTAGGATTATGTTAGCAATTGCTGCATATTTCGATTATGAGATATGGCAGATGGATGTCAAAACCGCATTTCTCAATGGTAATATTGAAGAAGAGTTGTATATGATACAACCAAAGGTTTTTTGTTGATCCTAAGGATGCTAACAAGGTGTGCAAGCTTCAGCGATCCATCTATGGATTGAAGCAAGCATCACGAAGTTGGAATCTCCGCTTTGATGAGGTGATCAAAGAGTTTGGATTTGTCCAAACTTATGGAGAAGCTTGTATTTACAAGAAAGTGAGTGGGAGCAATGTGGAATTTATGATATTATATGTGGATGACATATTATTGATCGAAAATGATATAGATCTTTTAAACAGTGTTAAAAGTTATCTAAACAGCAAATTTTCAATGAAGGACCTAGGTGAAGCGTCGTACATATTAGGCATATAGATCTATAGAGATAGATCTAGGCGCCTAATAGGGCTATCGCAAAGTACATACCTTGATAAGATTTTAAAGAAGTTTAAAATGGACGGAAGTAAGAAGGGGTTCTTACCTATGTTGCAAGGCAAGACATTGAGTAAGACTCAAAGTCCGGCTTCGACGGAAGAAAGAGAGATAATGGACAAAGTCCCCTATGCTTCAGCCATAGGCTCTATAATGTACGCCATGCTATGTACAGGACCGAATGTGGCACATGATATTAGTTTGACTAGTAGGTACCAATCGGATCCAGGTTCGGAACACTGGATAGCGGTCAAGAATATCCTTAAGTACTTACTGTTGGAATTTTTGCCTAACTAGGCCCATCCCATTTATTATATGCCAATAAATTCCTGAAATCCTAGAGGCCCATTTGGCCCATTCATGCAAGGCAAGAGCTGGGACAAATGTTTAGTCCCACATTGCTAGTTGAGTGAAAGTTGGACCAGATTATCAGGTGAGCTCTCCTACCACTTGGTAAAAGGATAAGAAGGAGAAGGATAGAGTTCCACACGCGCTCTCCTCCTCCTCACTCGCCTCGTCACGACACGCGCGCGCGCCGCGGGTTGCGGGAATCTCGCCGAGCCGAGGTTTATTTTGCCACGCATGAATGGTATATGAACAGATGTACAGAATCTGAAACGTTTGCTTTGAGTGGACTTTTAATACGAGTTAAATGAATACGAATTGAGTGGAGGATGTCCGGTGGGCTGCCGCCTGTTCGATTCATCTACCGTCCATTCGTTTCATCTTTTGCGCAGTCTGTCTACCTTCCCCGCTGTGCCTATAAGAGAGAGAGGTCGCGCCTCCTCTCAGTTACACTGCCACACATCCTTTGCGCCTCCAGTTCCAGAGCATCGCGCTACCTAGATCTTCCCCATCCCGTCTTGCAGCGTGCACCACGAGCTGGGACAGTAGGCCTCCGAGACCCCGCTGCTTCGAGTCCTATACGGGAGAAGGGCGATAAGGTTTTTGGGGAGCGCTATCAGCGCGACTACTGGCTTCGTCACGGACTCCCTCACAGATAGCGACGTCTTCCCCGACGAGGACTTCTTCCCCGACATCAGCACCCTCTTCCTCAACGACATGGCCAACGTCGGTTCCAACGCCGGCGGTTCCTCTTCTGCTACTGCCGTGTATATCTTCTGTCTCAATCTTGCTCTGATCATATCCAAAGTTTTATGCCTTGTAGTTTGTTTGGTTATATGCCTTAATATGTATTCGCTATTTCACATGATTATTATATTGCCTATTATTCTAATCATGTTTTATCTACCGTTTATTATGGATAATTCGCTTGGTAAATTGCTCTATTATTCAACAATACAAAAACCTTATTTCAGGCAATTTGCCCCAAGTGGCTTTGTTGCTTCTATGAAGACACCTGTGTTCGAAGGTGTGAATTACAAACGATGGCGTGCGAGAGCAGTGCTCTGATTTCAGACCATGAGCTGCTATAACGCCATCTATGGCGCACCTGAGGGAGAACTTAATCCCCCTCAGGAAGAGGCGTTCCAAAAACTTGATACCACTTTCAAGGCTGCCTTGATCAGCATCCTTGGCGACAATATTGTCGATTCATATCTGTCATTTAGGAATGGCAAGGATATGTGGGATGCACTCGAGAGAAAATTTGGAGTCTCCGATGCTGGCAGTGAACTGTATGTCATGGAACAATTCTATGACTATAAGATGGTTGATGACCGCTCCATTGTGGAGCAGGCTCATGAGATACAGTCACTTTCCAGGGAGCTTGAGCACTTCACTTGTGTGTTACCGGACAAGTTTGTTGCCGGAGGCATCATTGCAAACTTCCCCAGTCATGGAGGAATTTTGCTACTTCTCTAAAGCACAAGAGACAAGAGTTATCCGTGACGGATCTCATGGGACTCTTGATGTGGAAGAGAAGGCGAGAGCAAAAAACACACGTGCTCGAGGTACCGAGGGAGGTTCTAATGCCAACCTGGTATAGAAAAGGAACTTCCAGCCTCACAAGTTCAAGAACAAAGGCAAGTATGATGACAAAGGAAAGTTCGATGGAAATAACAGGGTCTCACAGTCCACCAGCTTCAAGAAGAAGACTGATAAAAGGAAAGGTGCTTGTCATGTGTGCGGTGATCCTAATCATTGGGCTCCTGCCTGTCCCAACCGCTTTGACAAGCTCCAGCATGGGAAGAGCAGCAAGACTGCTAATGTTGTCATGGGAGACGTTGAGATGAAAGATGTTGGGTATGGTATATTACCTACTGTTCTTTCATTATGTCATTCTCCTGATTGGTGGATTGACACAGGCGCTAATGTACATGTCTGTTCTGATATTTCCATGTTTTCTTCATATCAGGTCAGAGGGACTCAAACCGTGCTGATGGGGAACGGCTCGCATGCTTCTGTTCATGGTATTGGTACGGTCGATCTGAAGTTCACTTCGGGAAAGACCGTGCGCCTGAAGAACGTGCATCATGTTCCCACAATAAATAAAAATCTTGTTAGCGGATCTCTTCTGTGTCGAGATGGCTACAAGATTGTATTCGAGTCCAATAAATTTGTAATTTCGAAGTATGGAACCTTTGTTGGTAAAGGCTATGAATGCGGAGGCTGGTTCTGCTTATCTCTGTCAGACATTTGTAATAAAGTTGTTAATCATACTTACACGAATTTTGAATCAAATGTCTGGCACTCTCGTCTTTGTCATATTAATTTTGGTTGAATGACGCGGCTAGCCAGAATGAATTTAATCCCTGATTTCTCAACTGTTAAGGGATCTAAGTGCTAAGTCTGCGTGCAAGCTAAACAACCTCGCAAGTCACATACGACTGCAGAAATGAGAAATTTAACACCACTAGAGCTCATACATTCTAATCTTCGTGAGATGAATGGTGTGTTGACAAAAGGTTGAAAGAAATATTTCATGACTTTGATCGATGACTCTACGAGATATTGTCATGTGTATCTTCTGAAATCAAAAGATGAGGCTTTGAGTTTCTTCAAAATCTATAAAGCCGAGGCAGAAAATCAACTTGATCGAAAGATTAAGAGGCTTAGGTCTGATCGTGGTGGAGAGTATTTTTCAAATTAGTTTGATTCCTTTTGTGCGGAACATGGCATAATTCATGAGAGGACGCCTCCCTACTCACCCCAGTCAAATGGAGTAGCCGAAAGAAAGAACCGTACTCTAACTGATTTGGTTAACGCCATGTTAGACACATCGGGTCTTTCTAAGGAATGGTGGGGGGAGGCACTATTGACCGCGTGTCATGTCCTAAACCGAGTTCCCACAAAGAACAAAGAAATTACTCCATTCGAAGAATGGGAGAAGAAAATATTAAAACTCTCTTACTTACGTACTTGGGGTTGTTTGGCAAAGGTTAATGTACCAATCCCCAAGAAGCGCAAGCTTGGACCAAAAACCATTGATTGTGTTTTTCTGGGCTATGCTTTTCATAGCATTGGTTATAGATTCTTGATAGTAAAATCTGAAATCCCTGACATTCATGTCGGTACAATCATGGAGTCGGCTGATGAGACTTTCTTTGAGGATATCTTTCCAATGAAGAATAAACCTAACTCATCAAATCCGGAGATACCTAGTTCATCTAATCAGGAATTTGCTATATTCTCTGAACCTACCATTCCAATTGAACACTCTGATTGTCCTAAGGAGGAGGATAATGAAATTCCTAAAAGGAGCAAGAGACAAAGGACTGCAAAGTCTTTTGGTGATAATTTCATTGTGTACCTTGTCGATGACACTCCCACTTCCATTTCAGAAGCTTATTGTCACATCCCAAAATTTTCCAAATTTTGAAATGTGAATAATAAATAAACAAAATAAACAAAATAAACAAAATAAACAATTGTTGATTTTTAGGGTGAGAAGAAACTTTTTGATTCCAATTGGAAACATCCAAACCTATTTTGATCAAATAAATCCTAAAGGGATTTAAAAAGATAAACAATTAATAAAGAAGGTTTTAATAATTGGAATCATTATTTTGGATCTTTTAATAAAAAGATTTGGTTTTCAAAAGCAAAGCAGAATTAATAAATAAGGATTACTTTATAGAGCCAAATTAAATCTTGTCCAACCTTTTGAAATAAAATATTACTATTAGATAAAAAGAGTAAAGGTTTATTTAAATAAAATAATGAGGATTTATTAATATCCATTTTTATTAAAGTAAAGGTTTTTCCATTTTAAATAAACACTAAAACTTGTTAATTTATTTTAAATAAGATTTCCAAGTGTTTTAGTTTTTCAAATGAAACCTACTGAAAATATTTTGGTATTATTTAGTTTTTAAAAAGAGTTTTTTAAATAAATTAAAACCTAATTGAATTAAAAACTATGGTCTATTTATTTAATTATTAATAGATCCTAAATGAATAAAAGAATTATTTTATTTTGGACTTTGAAACATGTTGTTAAACAGAATTAAAATGTACCCAAAGTTTGATGGTGATTTGAATTCAAATGGAGATTGATTTATATTATTAAATCTTATTTAATTAAAACTAGAACCTATTTTAAATAATTAAAAGACCCTAAAAAGAATAAAAGATTTATTCTAATTATGACTTCAGAATGTATTACTAATCAGTGTTTGGTTATTCACAAAATTTGGCAAAGGTTTGAATTCAAATGAGTGTTTGAATTGTTTCGTCAAAATCAAAACAGAATAAAAGAAATGGAAAAAGGAAAAACAATCAGAACAAAAAAAAGTAAAAGACTCAGCCCAGCCAGCCGGCCCAGTAAGCCCACTCGCAGCCCACCTCGCCCTCTCTTCCCCGAAACATTTTATCACCGCGGAAAGAACCCACTCTGTCGCTGACGACCAGGCCCTACTCCTCCTCTCTCCCTCTCACTGACAACGGACCCCATCACCACGTCATTATCTTCCTCACCCCGCTGACCCCGCCCCTCACTTCGCCGGCCGTTGCGGTCAATTAAAGCTCGGCTTAATTCGCGTTAACGCCGCAGTAAAGCCACCCCGCGACCATGCCTTATTAATCGCCTGCGTCCCCTCTCTCTTTCCCCCCAGTCATCGCCCTACCGGAGCCCCCAGGCTATCCCCAATTCCCCCTGCACCGCCCTCTGCTCCGGCGAGCTCCGACGTTGATTTCGGTGAACCCAAGTCGCCCCTTCCCCCCTCGACCACGCTCACTTGCTCCCCACCTCCTGGCGAACCTCCCCATAGCGCCAGCTCGCCCGCTCGTGCTCTACAACATCGACAACAACGACACCAAGCCCCACCGCCGCCTGCCATTTCCTCCGGCGAGATTCCCTGGTAAGCTCGGACCGCCCCGGTGCTTATCGTTGATGCTCGCATGTTCCCTGGTACCTTGCGCATCTAACTGTACCTTCCACTTGCCGTAGGGTGACCTCTAGCTTCACCCCGACGATAGACAGAGCCGCCAGACGTGGTCTTGAACTCCGGCGAGGAATCTCCAGTGACCCCGTGCACCCCTGACCCTGCCGAGATCACCTTGAGCTTCAGCGTCACGCCGCAAACTGGTGAGCTTCTCCCCACCCTCTCTCGCTTCCTGCATCACCAGCACCGCCACCGTCTGACCACGCGCCGCCACACGCCGCCGCCAGCGCCGCTGCTTAATGGTCAAAGCGATAAGGACCGTAGGATCTTAATCAGATGGTTGCGATAGAACGTAAACGAAAGGGTAAGTAGTGCCTCTGAGCCGTGCAATCTCACTTAAATCCTACGGCTTTTATCGCTCGATCCAAACGAAACGGTATCAGCGAGTAAGAAGCAGCCACGTGGCACATACTGTTTGAATAAAAACAGAATTGTTCTATTTGATGTTCTAATTTGAAAAATCCATAACTTTCAAACCACACGTCCAAATTTTGCAAATTTTATATCAATGGATTCAGCAAAACAAGTACTTTCTGACCATGCCCTTTGTTTAGTAAAATGCTTCTGTTAAATTGATTATTTTTGCAGAAATTTGTGTATGCATGTTTAGAATATAAAATTTGTTCTAAAAAGATTTTTGAGATAAAACCTTTGGCAAATGGTTTGTTTTTAACCTACTGACCATATAAATCAATTTGTGGTTTCAAAAATATATTTGGTGAAGAAAAATAATAAACCTATGATTTAAACCATTTCTAGTCAAATAAAAATATTGTTTATTTATTAAAAATGCTTTTTGAAGAAAACCTTTGGGAAATGTTTTGGAATAAACTCTCTGACCCTAAACACAAGGTTTTATGGTTTGAAAACATATTTTGTGAACCCTATAGATTGTTGCCTTATTAAAAACATTTCTTCACCACATAAAATAATACTTTGGTTTAAAAATGGTTTATAGGTAGAATCTTTTGCAAATAGTTTTGCCACTTTATAAAAAGACCAATAAGTTTTTTTAGAATGTTTATAACCTATTATAAACCACTTTTGTAAATAAAACAAAGTTTGGCATGCTTGCATGCATTGTTTTGTTTCTATTATTTTATGTGATGTTGCTTGAATGGTAGATTGAAATATTGCTTGCTTGATTAAATTGTAGTGATTTGAAGAGTGTGAATATTGCAAGATCAAGGAGTGAACTTATATTCTCTACCAAAAAGGCAAGTGTTGCTTCATATTTTGTCCCATTATTTTCACTATGCATTAGTGATATTTCTAAGTAGGACTTGCATGGAATTTTGCTAAGTGTAAACTATGCCATGGGAAATCCTAGTAGATGAAACCTTAGTAAAATTTCCTAAGTTAAGACTAATACTACTATCATGCTTAGGTCAGCTAGTAGAAAACAAGGGTGGAATATATATTCATACTATGGAATATTTCTAAGTCAAGGACTTGTGTTTTGTTTAATAAAACAACTAAGTGAATGAATCACCTGGGTGGAATGGTTGTGAATGGTTTATGTTGATTGGTTACACAAGGCCCATTTCTATGGTTTACCTTGTGTATCTCACTTGTGGAAGGCCACCTAGGAACAAAGAGATTTGAGATGTGAAATGTTGAGAAGCTTCAAGTGCAGCCACTTGGCATTATGGGCTCTGCCTGGATCATATAGGTTGCAATAACTTAGCCAAATGGACAGTTGGTGGTAGGGGTTTGATAGGTTGGAACGCGTCCATTCTGGTCTAAGGGAAGGCTTCTGAAATATCTTGTCTTGGTGAAACCAAGTCTTGTGGGGAAAGTGCACCACCTCTGCAGAGTGAAAAATCTAAGTACTTAGCCATGTCCCTGGTAAAGGACAATTTGAGCATCAAGACATGGAAGCTATCAAGAATCTCCTCATCCCAATTTCTAAGTTAAAATCTTGTGGTTGAACAAGGGTTGAAGGATCACCAATTTCTATTGGGATATGCCTTGGGTGATTTTGTCAAGCAAAAACTTAGTGTTTTCAAATGATAAGAAAAATCTATTTTGAGAAAAGCAAGCCTAAGCTCCACTTAGCCAAATGCATATAGATGATAGACTCCACTATACTACCATAGTATCACTTGCCAATACAATTCAAATGTATTGACCCTTGTGCCTGTAACTTATTATGTTGCAGGTTTGTTTGATGTTAGAGAAGTTTATTGATTTAGGATTACAAGTCTACAACCAACATGTCTGCATGTGGCACTTTGAAGAGCAAGGACCCCATGCCATTGTTATATTCTGCTGCATTGTAATGAGATAGCCAAATGAGCTATGTAAGATGTAATAAATTATGTTATTCCTTGTTATAAAGTTGTATTATGACCTTTGTTTCTTGATATTACATCTTAATTGTGGATGCTAGCTATTGATCCAGGGACTAGCATTGTAAACACAGGGATCTATACCTTATTAAAGGTTGGGAACCTTACAGATGGTATCAGAGTGTTGTGTTGCCTGTAGGATTTGTAAACCTAGGATTGGACAAAAACCCCTTAGAAAAATAGGAGTTGAATTTGTTCCAAAACATATTTGCAAACAATCTTGTAAACTCTTTCCTCAACCATTTTTTTGGTTTTGATTCTACATCTCTTCTATTTCAAACTTGATGGACAAAGCCTACCCCATGGCCGAAGACTTCACCATGTGCAAAGGACTTCATCAACTCTAATGACTTCAACATCTTCAAGTGATTTCAACCTTATTCTCAACAAGGACTTCAACCTTGGATATCACTAAGGACTACAAGTGAGACAAGAAATGTTGCTCAAGACTTGAAGACTAAGGAAACACAACTTGGGAATCATCATCACCTTTGAAGTTTTTGTGACCAAGAATTTTCCCAAGGATACAAAGATCTTGTTCAAGAAGAATCAACTAAGAAGGACGGAAAGATCTCAAGTGAACCATATAGATGGACCACCATATTAATTATATATCAAACACACCAACTTATGTGGTGTAACAAAAATATTTTATTGCTTAAAGATGTGCTTGAAACTTGTTGTTTGAGTGGAATGCTTGTTTGTGATTGCTTGCACCTTGCTTGTGTGAATTGTGATGTGTGTGATTAGAATTATTCCCTTAGAAATATTTTGCCTATCCTAATCCCAATCCAACCCAAACAGATGACTTCTCCAAGAAACTTCAACACCAAGAATGACAACAACAACAACCAAGAGATGCACATGAGAGAACAACTACTAGCAAACCAAACCCAGTTGAACCAAGTGACAACTCAGTTTTTAGCCAACAACAATGGATTAGACCCAACCATACAAAAGTTTTTGGAAATTCAATCCCAATTGTTGCAAGGGATGGCCACTCAAATGATCAACATGGGAGACAACCTTTACCAAGGAGTTTGTGACAACAAGGATGTCAAGGTTGATATTTTAGAAGGAACCCAAGCTTGTAATGTTTGTGGAGACAAGGATCACACTTCCAAGGAGCATGAAGATCAATGCCCCAATTGTGAAGAGAAACATCCAAATAATCAATGCCTCACATCTCAAGCTACTTGTTTCCTATGTGAAGTAAATGATCATGTCCCTATCCAATGCCCCATTTATTCCATAGTTCAACAAAGGAAACAAGGTGGAGTGCAACAACAGTTTGTAAACCCTCATGAAGGAACAACTTCTACCATGAAGGATGAAGGCAAAGTCAAAACTATGCACCATAAGGACAAATCCAAAGTGATCACAAAGTGTTGCTACTCTTGTGAAGAAGAAGGTCATATCTCTAGTAAATGCCCCAAGAAGAGAGAAAGATTTCCCACCTATGTGGTGAAGTATGAAGAACATGAACTAGAAGAATTCCTAGCTTTGGAGAGACCCAAAAAGAAGAAGAAGGACATAAGCCAGTTGTAATGTTACAATTGCAAAGAAATGGGACACTAAGACAATGAATGCCCAGAAAAGAAGAAGAACCAAGGAAACAAACAAAAGGCAATGATACCAAAGGAAAAGAAAGATATCAGCCAAGTGATGTGTTTCAATTGCAAAGAACCAGGACATTATGCAAGCAATTGTCCAGAAAAGATGAAGCACAAGATAAACAAACCTATGAAGGATCTCAGCCTTGTCACATGTTTCAAGTGTGGAAACAAAGGACACAATGCAGATGTTTGTCTAGAGAAATTTCAACAAGATTCCAAGCAAGCCAAGAACTAATATAGTTGGAAAATTTTTAAGGGTGGTAGTACCCTAGATCCTTTGAGACAACTTGTAACCCCTAGCCTTCCCAAATCTCGGGACGAGATTTATTTTAAGGGTGGTAGCCTGTCACATCCCAAAATTTTCCAAATTTTGAAATGTGAATAATAAATAAACAAAATAAACAATTGTTGATTTTTAGGGTGAGAAGAAACTTTTTGATTCCAATTGAAAACATCCAAACCTATTTTGATCAAATAAATCCTAAAGGGATTTAAAAAGATAAAAAATTAATAAAGAAGGTTTTAATAATTGGAATCATTATTTTTGGATCTTTTTATAAAAAGATTTGGTTTTCAAAAGCAAAGTAGAATTAATAAATAAGGATTACTTTATAGAGCCAAATTAAATCTTGGCCAAGCTTTTGAAATAAAATATTACTATTAGATAAAAAGAGTAAATGTTTATTTAAATAAAATAATGAAGATTTATTAATATCCATTTTTATTAAAGTAAAGGTTTTTCCATTTTAAATAAACACTAAAACTTGTTAATTTATTTTAAATAAGATTTCCAAGTGTTTTAGTTTTTCAAATGAAACCTACTGAAAAGATTTTGGTATTATTTAGTTTTCAAAAAGATTTTTTAAAATAAATTAAAAACTAATTGAATTAAAGACTACGGTCTATTTATTTAATTATTAATAGATCCTAAATGAATAAAAGAATTATTTTATTTTGGACTTTGAAATATGTTGTTAAACAGAATTAAAATGCACCCAAAGTTTGATGGTGATTTGAATTCAAATGGAGATTGATTTATATTATTAAATATTATTTAATTAAAACTAGAACCTATTTTAAATAATTAAAAGACCCTAAAAAGAATAAAAGATTTATTCTAATTATGACTTCAGAATGTATTACTAATCAGTGTTTGGTTATTCACAAAATTTGGCAAAGGTTTGAATTCAAATGAGTGTTTGAATTGTTTCATCAAAATCAAAACAGAATAAAAGAAATGGAAAAAGGAAAAACAATCAGAACAAAAAAAATGTAAAAGACTCAGCCCAGCCAGCCGGCCCACTAAGCCCACTCGCATCTCACCTCCACCTCTCTTCCTCGAAACGTTTTCTCACCGCGGAAAGAACCCACTCTGTCGCTGACGACCAGACCCCACTCCTCTTCTCTCCCTCTCCCTGACAACGGACCCCATCACCACGTCATCATCTTCCTCACCCCGCTGACCCTGCCCCTCACTTCGCCGGCCGTTGCAGTCGATTAATGCTCAGCTTAATTCGCGTTAACGCCATAGTAAAGCCACCCCGCGACCATGCCTTCTTAATCGCCTGCGTCCCCTCTCTCTTTCCCCCCAGTCATCGCCCCACCGGAGCCCCCAGGCTGTCCCCAATTCCCCCTGCACCGCCCTCTACTCCGGCGAGCTCCGACGTTGATTCCGGCAAACCCAAGTCACCCCTTGCCCCCTCGACCATGCTCACTTGCTCCCCACCTCCTGGCGAACCTCCCCACAGCGCCAGCTCGCCCGCGCGTGCTCTGCAACGTCGACAACGACGACACCAAGCCCCACCGCCGCCTGCCATTTCCTCCGGCGAGATTCCCTGGTAAGCTCGGACCGCCCCGGTGCTTATCGTTGATGCTCGCATGTTCCCTGGTACCTTGCACGTCTAACCATACCTTCCACTTGCCGTAGGGTGACCTCTAGCTTTGCCCCGACGACAGACAGAGTCGGCAGACGTCGTCTTGAACTCCGGTGAGGAATCTCTAGTGACCCCGTGCACCCCTGACCCTGCCGAGACCACGTTGAGCTTCAGCGTCACGCCGCAAACCTAGTGAGCTTCTCCCCACCCTCTCTCACTTCCTGCATCACCATCACCGCCACCGTCTGACCACGCGCCGCCACACGCCGCTGCTTAATGGTCAAAGCGATAAGGACCGTAGGATCTTAATCAGATGGTTGCGATAGAACGTAAACGAAAGGGTAAGTAGTGCCTCTGAGCCGTGCGATCTCACTTAAATCCTACGGCTTGTATCGCTCCATCCAAATGAAACGGTATCAGTGAGTAAGAAGCAGCCACGTGGCCCTGACTGTTTGAATAAAAACAGAATTGTTCTATTTGATGTTCCAATTTGAAAAATCCATAACTTTCAAACCACACGTCCAAATTTTGCAAATTTTATATCAATGGATTCAGAAAAACAAGTACTTTCTTACCATGCCCTTTGTATGGTAAAATTCTTCTGTTAAATTCATTTTTTTTGCAGAAATTTGTGTATGCATGTTTAGAATATAAAATTTGTTCTAAAAAGATTTTTGAGATAAAACCTTTGGAAAATGGTTTTTTTTGAACCTACTGACCATAGAAATCAATTTGTGGTTTCAAAAATATATTTGGTGAAGCAAAAGAATAAACCTTTGATTTAAACCATTTCTAGTCAAATAAAAATATTGTTTATTTGTTAAAAATGCTTTTTGAAGAAAACATTTGGGAAATGTTTTGGAATAAAATCTCTGACCCTAAACACAAGGTTTTATGGTTTGAAAACATATTTTGTGAACCCTATAGATTGTTGCCTTATTAAAAACATTTCTTCACCACATAAAATAATACTTTGGTTTAAAAATGGTTTATAGGTAGAATCTTTTGCAAATAGTTTTGCCACTTTATAAAAATACCAAAAAGTGTTTTTAAAATGTTTATAACCTATTATAAACCACTTTTGTAAATAAAACAAAGTTTGGCATGCTTGCATGCATTGTTTTGTTTCTATTATTTTACGTGATGTTGCTTGAATGGTAGATTGAAATATTGCTTGCTTGATTAAATTGTAGTGATTTGAAGAGTGTGAATATTGCAAGATCAAGGAGTGAACTTATATTCTCTACCAAAAAGGCAAGTGTTGCTTCATATTTTGTCCCATTATTTTCACTATGCATTAGTGATATTTCTAAGTAGGACTTGCATGGAATTTTGCTAAGTGTAAACTATGCCATGGGAAATCCTAGTAGATGAAACCTTAGTAAATTTCCTAAGTTAAGATTCCTACTACTATCATGCTTAGCTCAGCTAGTAGAAAACAAGGGTGGAATATATATTCATACTATGGAATATTTCTAAGTCAAGGACTTGTGTTTTGTTTAATAAAACAACTAAGTGAATGAATCACCTGGGTGGAATGGTTGTGAATGGTTTATGTTGAGTGGTTACACAAGGCCCATTTCTATGGTTTACCTTGTGTATCTCACTTGTGGATGGCCACCTAGGAACAAAGAGATTTGAGATGTCAAATGTTGAGAAGCTTCAAGTGCAGCCACTTGGCATTATGGGCTCTGCCTGGATCATATAGGTTGCAATAACTTAGCCAAATGGACAGTTGGTGGTAGGGGTTTGATAGGTTGGAACGCGTCCATTCTGGTCTAAGGGAAGGCTTCTGAAAGATCTTGTCTTGGTGAAACCAAGTCTTGTGGGGAAAGTGCACCACCTCTGCAGAGTGAAAAATCTAAGTACTTAGCCATGTCCCTGGTAAAGGACAATTTGAGCATCAAGACATGGAAGCTATCAAGAATCTCCTCATCCCAATTTCTAAGTTAAAATCTTGTGGTTGAACAAGGGTTGAAGGATCACCAATTTCTATTGGGAGATGCCTTGGGTGATTTTGTCAAGCAAAAACTTAGTGTTTTCAAATGATAAGAAAAATCTATTTTGAGAAAAGCAAGCCTAAGCTCCACTTAGCCAAATGCATATAGATGATAGACTCCACTATACTACCATAGTATCACTTGCCAATACAATTCAAATGTATTGACCCTTGTGGCTGTAACTTATTATGTTGCAGGTTTGTTTGATGTTAGAGAAGTTTATTGATTTAGGATTACAAGTCTACAACCAACATGTCTGCATGTGGCACTTTGAAGAGGAAGGACCCCATGCTATTGTTATATTCTGCTGCATTGTAATGAGATAGCCAAATGAGCTATGTAAGATGTAATAAATTATGTTATTCCTTGTTATAAAGTTGTATTATGACCTTTGTTTCTTGATATTACATCTTAACTGTGGATGCTAGCTATTGATCCAGGGACTAGCATTGTAAACACAGGGATCTCTACCTTATTAAAGGTTGGGAACCTTACAGATGGTATCAGAGTGTTGTGTTGCCTGTAGGATTTGTAAACCTAGGATTGGGCAAAAAACCCTTAGAAAAATAGGAGTTGAATTTGTTCCAAAACATATTTGCAAACAATCTTGTAAACTGTTTCCTCAACCATTTTTTTGGTTTTGATTCTACATCTCTTCTATTTCAAACTTGATGGACAAAGCCTACCCCATGGCCGAAGACTTCACCATGTGCAAAGGACTTCATCAACTCTAATGACTTCAACATCTTCAAGTGATTTCAACCTTATTCTCAACAAGGACTTCAACCTTGGATATCACTAAGGACTACAAGTGAGACAAGAAATGTTGCTCAAGACTTGAAGACTAAAGAAACACAACTTGGGAATCATCATCACCTTTGAAGTTTTTCTGACCAAGAATTTTCCCAAGGATACAAAGATCTTGTTCAAGAAGAATCAACTAAGAAGGATGGAAAGATCTCAAGTGAACCATATAGATGGACCACCATATTAAGTATAGATCAAACACACCAACTTATGTGGTGTAACAAAAATATTTTATTGCTTAAAGATGTGCTTGAAACTTGTTGTTTGAGTGGAATGCTTGTTTGTGATTGCTTGCACCTTGCTTGTGTGAATTATGATGTGTGTGATTAGAATTATTCCCTTAGAAATATTTTGCCTATCCTAATCCCAATCCAACCCAAACAGATGACTTCTCCAAGAAACTTCAACACCAAGAATGACAATAACAACAACCAAGAGATGCACATGAGAGAACAACTACTAGCAAACCAAACCCAGTTGAACCAAGTGACAACTCAGTTTTTAGCCAACAACAATGGATTAGACCCAACCATACAAAAGTTTTTGGAAATTCAATCCCAATTGTTGCAAGGGATGGCCACTCAAATGATCAACATGGGAGACAACCTTTCCCAAGGAGTTTGTGACAACAAGGATGTCAAGGATGATATTTTAGAAGGAACCCAAGCTTGTAATGTTTGTGGAGACAAGGATCACACTTCCAAGGAGCATGAAGATCAATGCCCCAATTGTGAAGAGAAACATCCAAATAATCAATGCCTCACATCTCAAGCTACTTGTTTACTATGTGAAGGAAATAATCATGTCCCTATCCAATGCCCCATCTATTCCATAGTTCAACAAAGGAAACAAGGTGGAGTGCAACAGCAGTTTGTAAACCCTCATGAAGGAACAACTTCTACCAAGAAGGATGAAGGCAAAGTCAAAACTATGCACCATAAGGCCAAATCCAAAGTGATCACAAAGTGTTGCTACTCTTGTGAAGAAGAAGGTCATATCTCTAGTAAATGCCCCAAGAAGAGAGAAAGATTTCCCACCTATGTGGTGAAGTATGAAGAGCATGAACTAGAAGAACTCCTAGCTTTGGAGAGACCCAAAAAGAAGAAGAAGGACATAAGCCAGTTGCAATGTTACAATTGCAAAGAAATGGGACACTATGCCAATGAATGCCCAGAAAAGAAGAAGAACCAAGGAAACAAACAAAAGGCAATGATACCAAAGGAAAAGAAAGATATCAGCCAAGTGATGTGTTTCAATTGCAAAGAACCAGGACATTATGCAAGCAATTGTCCAGAAAAGATGAAGCACAAGATAAACAAACCTATGAAGGATCTCAGCCTTGTCACATGTTTTAAGTGTGAATACAAAGGACACAATGCAGATGTTTGTCCAGAGAAGTTTCAACAAGATTCCAAGCAAGCCAAGAAGTAATATAGTTGGAAAAAATTTAAGGGTGGTAGTACCCTAGATCCTTTGAGCCAACTTGTAACCCCTAGCCTCCCCAAATCCCGGGACGAGATTTATTTTAAGGGTGGTAGCCTGTCACATCCCAAAATTTTCCAAATTTTGAAATGTGAATAATAAATTAAAAAAATAAACAATTGTTGATTTTTAGGGTGAGAAGAAACTTTTTGATTCCAATTGGAAACATCCAAACCTATTTTGATCAAATAAATCCTAAAGGGATTTAAAAAGATAAACAATTAATAAAGAAGGTTTTAATAATTGGAATCATTATTTTTGGATCTTTTTATAAAAAGATTTGGTTTTCAAAAGCAAAGTAGAATTAATAAATAAGGATTACTTTATAGAGCCAAATTAAATCTTGTCCAAGATTTTGAAATAAAATATTACTATTAGATAAAAAGAGTAAAGGTTTATTTAAATAAAATAATGAGGATTTATTAATATCCATTTTTATTAAAGTAAAGGTTTTTCCATTTTAAATAAACACTAAAACTTGTTAATTTATTTTAAATAAGATTTCCAAGTGTTCTAGTTTTTCAAATGAAACCTACTGAAAAGATTTTGGTATTATTTAGTTTTCAAAAAGAGTTTTTAAAATAAATTAAAACCTAATTGAATTAAAGACTATGGTATATTTATTTAATTATTAATAGGTCCTAAATGAATAAAAGAATTATTTTATTTTGGACTTTGAAATATGTTGTTAAACAGAATTAAAATGCACCCAAAGTTTGATGGTGATTTGAATTCAAATGGAGATTGATTTACATTATTAAATCTTATTTAATTAAAACTAGAACCTATTTTAAATAATTAAAAGACCCTAAAAAGAATAAAAGATTTATTCTAATTATGACTTCAGAATGTATTACTAATCAGTGTTTGGTTATTCACAAAATTTGGCAAAGGTTTGAATTCAAATGAGTGTTTGAATTGTTTCATCAAAATCAAAATAGAATAAAAGAAATGGAAAAAGGAAAAACAATCAGAACAAAAAAATGTAAAAGACTCAGCCCAGCCAGCCGGCCTACTCGCAGCCCACCTCTCCCTCTCTTCCCCGAAACGTTTTTTCACCGTGGAAAGAACCCACTCTATCGCTGACGAGCAGGCCCCACTCCTCCTCTCTCCCTCTCGCTGACAACGGACCCCATCACCATGTCATCATCTTCCTCACCCCGCTGACCCCGCCCCTCACTTCGCCGGCCGTTGCAGTCGATTAAAGCTCGGCTTAATTCGCGTTAACACCATAGTAAAGCCACCCCGCGACCATGCCTTCTTAATCGCCTGCGTCCCCTCTCTCTTTCCCCCAGTCATCGCCCCACCGGATCCCCCAGGCTGTCCCCAATTCCCCCTGCACCGCCCTCTGCTCCGGCGAGCTCCGACGTCGATTCCGGCGAACCCAAGTCGCCCCTTGCCCCCTCGACCACGCTCACTTGATCCCCACCTCCTGGCGAACCTCCCCATAGCGCCAGCTCACCCGCGCATGCTCTGCAACGTCGACAACGACGACACCAAGCCCCACCGCCGCCTGCCATTTCCTCCGGCGAGATTCCCTGGTAAGCTCGGACCGCCCGGGTGCTTATCGTTGATGCTCGCATGTTCCCTGGTACCTTGCACGTCTAACCATACCTTCCACTTGCCGTAGGGTGACCTCTAGCTTTGCCCCGACGACAGACAGAGCCGCCAGACGTCGTCTTGAACTCCGGTGAGGAATCTCTAGTGACCCCGTGCACCCCTGACCCTGCCGAGACCACGTTGAGCTTCAGCGTCACGCCGCAAACCTAGTGAGCTTCTCCCCACCCTCTCTCACTTCCTGCATCACCAGCACCGCCACCATCTGACCACGCGCCGCCACACGCCGCTGCTTAATGGTCAAAGCGATAAGGACCGTAGGATCTTAATCAGATGGTTGCGATAGAAAGTAAACGAAAGGGTAAGTAGTGCCTCTGAGCCATATGATCTCACTTAAATCCTACGGCTTGTATCGCTCGATCCAAACGAAACGGTATCAGCGAGTAAGAAGCAGCCACGTGGCCCTGACTGTTTGAATAAAAACAGAATTGTTCTATTTGATGTTCCAATTTGAAAAATCCATAACTTCCAAACCACACATCCAAATTTTGCAAATTTTATATCAATGGATTCACCAAAACAAGTAATTTCTGACCATGCCCTTTGTTTAGTAAAATGCTTCTGTTAAATTGATTGTTTTTGCAGAAATTTGTGTATGCATGTTTAGAATATAAAATTTGTTCTAAAAAGATTTTTGAGATAAAACCTTTGGCAAATGGTTTGTTTTGAACCTACTGACCATAGAAATCAATTTGTGGTTTCAAAAATATATTTGGTGAAGCAAAAGAATAAACCTTTGATTTAAACCATTTCTAGTCAAATAAAAATATTGTTTATTTGTTAAAAATGCTTTTTGAAGAAAACCTTTGGGAAATGTTTTGGAATAAACTCTCTGACACCAAGAACAAGGTTTTATGGTTTGAAAACATATTTTGTGAACCCTATAGATTGTTGCCTTATTAAAAACATTTCTTCACCACATAAAATAATACTTTGGTTTAAAAATGGTTTATAGGTAGAATCTTTTGCAAATAGTTTTGCCACTTTGTAAAAATACCAATAAGTGTTTTTAGAATATTTATAACCTATTATAAACCACTTTTGTAAATAAAACAAAGTTTGGCATGCTTGCATGCATTGTTTTGTTTCTATTATTTTATGTGATGTTGCTTGAATGGTAGATTGAAATATTGCTTGCTTGATTAAATTGTAGTGATTTGAAGAGTGTGAATATTGCAAGATCAAGGAGTGAACTTATATTCTCTACCAAAAAGGCATGTGATGCTTCATACTTTGTCCCATTATTTTCACTATGCATTAGTGATATTTCTAAGTAGGACTTGCATGGAATTTTGCTAAGTGTAAACTATGCCATGGGAAATCCTAGTAGATGAAACCTTCTTAGCTAATGAAACATGGGAGATTACTGATCGTCCTTATGGGTGCAAACCTGTAGGATGTAAATGGGTGTTTAAGAAGAAACTAAGGCCTGATGGTACTATTGAGAAGTACAAGGCAAGGCTTGTGGCCAAGGGTTATACCCAAAAGGAAGGTGAAGACTTCTTTGACACTTACTCACATGTAGCAAGGTTGACCACCATTCGAGTTCTACTTTATCTGGCTGTCTCACACGGTCTTCTCGTTCATCAAATGGATGTTAAGACGGCTTTCCTAAATAGAGAGTTGGATGAGGAAATTTATATGGATCAACCAAATGGTTTTGTAGTAAATGGTCAAGAAAGAAAAGTGTGAAAGCTACTGAAGTCTTTATATGGTCTTAAACAAGCACCTAAGCAGTGGCACGAAAATTTTGATAAAACCTTAACCGCTGCAGGCTTTGTTGTAAACGAAGATGACAAGTGTGTATACTATCGCCATGGTGGGGGTGAGGGAGTCATCCTTTGTTTGTATGTTGATGACATACTGATTTTCGGAACCAACCTTAATGCAATTAAGGAGGTCAAAGATTTCTTATCTCGTTCTTTTGAGATGAAGGATCTGGGAGTAGCTGATGTCATCCTGAACATCAAGCTATTGAGAGATGATGATGGTGGGATTACACTGCTTTAGTCCCACTATGTGGAAAATATCTTGAGTCGTTTCGGGTATAGCGACGTCAATTTTTCTCCTACAGCGTATGATCCTAGTGTGTTGCTTCGAAAGAATCGAGGAAATGCTAGAGACCAACTAAGATACTCTCAAATCATTGGCTCGCTTATGTATTTAGCTAGTGCCACGAGACCTGACATCGCCTTTGCTGTAAGCAAACTCAGTCGATTTGTTTCAAATCCAGGAGATGATCATTGGCATGTTGTTGAGAGAGTTATGCGATATCTAAAAGGCACTGGGAGCTATGGCATACACTATACCGGGTATCCGAGGGTACTAGAGGGTTATAGTGATTCAAATTGGATATCTGATGCTGACGAGATAAAGGCCACGAGTGGATATGTTTTCACATTTGGTGGTGGCACTGTTTCTTGGAAGTCTTGCAAGCAGACCATCTTAACGAGGTCAACTATGGAAGCAGAACTCACAGCACTAGACACGGCCACTGTTGAAGCAGCGTGGCTTCATGAACTCTTGATGGACTTACCTGTGGTTGAAAAACCTATACCCGCAATTCCAATGAACTTTGATAATCAAACTGTGATTATTAAGGTGAACAGTTCTAAAGATAATATGAAGTCCTCAAGACATGTGAAGAGGAGACTGAAATCTGTCAGGAAAATGAGAAACTCCGGAGTTATTGCACTGGATTATATCCAAACATCTAAAAAATTGGCAGATCCCTTCACAAAGGGTCTATCACGCAATGTGATAGAAAATGCATCGAAGGAGATGGGTATGAGACCCACAATTTGAGCTTTCTACAGTGGTAAACCACTCTATGTGATCGGAGATCCCGTGAATTAGAATTGGGAGACAAGTTGTTGGTTAGCTGAGGGGAAAGTATCCCTACTTTAATAAACACCACTCCATAAAGATGCAATACTTTCCTATTCTGCACGGCAGGTTGATTTATTATCTTAATGTGTTCTAAGTGGCTTATCCTAAGCAAAGATGTTGTCCTGCAGAACATCTTTTGAAGAACACACCTATATGAGTCTGACTGTTAAAACGTCACAGTCTATGAGAGTAGGGTGCTCTCTAATAAAATCATGAAAGGTCATGGAGTATGACGTATAAGCTCCACCCATGGGGAAGTCCCACGGTAGCCTAGTATCGGTCAAGACTTTTTGTGAAGCTAGGTTCGCAGCAAACTTGCAGTTCAAGGCATAGTCCACTGCCTAGTATAACATAAAGCTCTAGGTGGAAGTTCAACTTAACAGTCTCCACTACAGTACCGGTATATAAACTATGTTTTGGAACCAAAGGCAAACTTCATGTGCCTCTGGGATCTGGTGGGGGATTGTTGGAATTTTTGCCTAACTAGGCCCAGCCCATTTATTATATCCCAATAAATTCCTGAAATCCTAGAGGCCCATTTGGCCCATTCATGCAAGGCAAGAGCTGGGACAAATGTTTAGTCCCACATTGCTAGTTGAGTGAAAGTTGGACCAGCTTATAAGGTGAGCTCTCCTACCACTTGGTAAAAGGATGAGAAGGAGAAGGAGAGAGTTCCACACACGCGCTCCTCCTCCTCGCTCGCCTCGCCACGCCAGCCTCGCCTCGCCTCGCCTCTTCATGACGCGCGCGCGCGCCGCGGGAATATCGCCGAGCCGAGGTTTATTTTGCCACACATGAATGGTATATGAACATATGAATAGATGTACAGAAGCTGAAACGTTTGCTTTGAGTGGACTTTTAATATGAGTTAAATGAATACGAATTGAGTGGAGGCTGTCCGGTGGGCTGCCGCCTGTTCGCTTCATCTACCGTCCATTCGTTTCATCTTCTGTGCAGTCTGTCTACCTTCCCCTCTATGCCTATAAGAGAGAGGGGTCGCTCCTCCTCTCAGTTACACTGCCACACATCCTTTGCGCCTCCAGTTCCAGAGCACTGTGCTACCTAGATCTTCCCCATCCCGTCTTGCGGCGTGCACCGCAAGCTGGGACAGTAGGCCTCCGAGATCCCACTGCTTCGAGTCCTGTATGGGAGAAGGTGTTGGAGATATGCCCAAGAGGCAATAATAAAGTGGGTTATTATCATATCTTCATACTTATGATAAATGTTTACATACCATGCTATAATTGTATTAACAGGAAACATTAATACTTGTGTGATTTGTAAACATAAAAGAGTCCCTAGTAAAGCCTCTTGTTAAACTAGCTTGTTGGTTAATATATGATCATGGTTTCCTGATCATGAACATAGAGATGTTATTAACAACAGTGTCATATCATTAGGAGAATGATGTGATGGACATACTCCTATAGATAAGCGTAGCATAAAGATCAAGTCATTTTAAATAGTTCAATTGCTATATGCTTTCTGATACATAGTAACCTAATTCCTTCGACCATGAGATCATGCATATCACCTTTGCCGGATGGATGCTTTGATGACATCAAACACCACACCGTAACTGGGTGGCTATAAAGGTGGCATTGAGTGTTCGGAAAGTATTGGTTGAAACACATGGATCAAGAGTGGGATTTGTCCATCCATATGACGGATAGATATACTCTGGGCCCTCTCGGTGTAATGTCATCCAATTAGCTTGCAAGCATGTGACTGGCTCACAAGGGATCACATATCACGGGAACGAGAAAAGAGTACTTATCGGTAACGAGGTTGAACTAGGTATGCAGAGATACCGACGATCAAAACCTCGGATAAGTAAACTATCGTGAGACAAAGGGAAATTGGTATCGTATGTAAGTGGTTCATTCGATCGCAAAGTAATCATAGAAATATGTGGGAGCCATATGAATTTCCAGATTCCTCTATTGGTTATTGTTCGGAGAAGTGTCTCGATCATGTCCGCATAATTCACGAACCGTAGGGAGACACACTTAAGGATTCGATGTTGTTGAGTAGTTATGGAATGATGAGTAAGATACCGAATGTTGTTCGGAGTCTCGGATGGGATCCGGGATATCACGAGGAGATCCGGAATGGTCCGGAGAATAAGATTCATATAAGGAAAGTCCCGTTTCGGAGTTGGGGAATGATTCCGGTGTTTCCATCGGGAATGTTCTAGAAGGTTCCGGAATGTCCGGCACTCTGGGGGGAAGGGTACATGAATGTGTTATATCAAGTTGGTATGATTGCATCATGTACTAAGTGTCATCGCTGTACTAAATAGAGGATTTATTCAAATCCTAGTTTGAAAAGTCAAACGACTAGTTTGAAAAGTCAAACGGCTAATTTTGGTAAAGAGGAGAAGGAGGTTTGATTGAAACCGAGTTGGGGAGGAGTTGCCTCCTCCAACCGGCGGCCCACCTCCAAGCCGAGTTGGGGAGGGACTCCCCTCCCCTTGGCCGCACCTCCCACCTATAAAGGGAGGGGCAGGGCTGCCCCTCCAAGACACAAGTTCCTATCCTCTAAATCTAAACCCTAGCCACAGCCTCCGATTTAGAGCCGTTTTGGTTTAGAGCTTCTAATTTCCCTAGCCTTCGGTTTAGAGCCTTCTAATTGGTGTGTCTAAACTCTAGACCACTAAAGCTCTCTCATAGTCCACCATACTCGCTCCGGCTTAAGGCGAAGCCCTGCGAGATCTCCCCTCTACTTCCGGTACCACGACGTCGTGCTGCCGGAATCGCGAGGAGAGTGCTACAACCTCCGCTGTCTGCTGGAACAAGGGAGAGGAAGGTCTTCGTCGAGTACCGAACGTGTGACCGACTGCGGGAGCGCTGCCGGAACGCAGCGCCAGAAGGATCGTCTGCGCGATCTTGAGATCGGAAAGAGTACGACTACATCATCCACGAGAATCTGCTCTCGTTAACCGCTTTGGAATCTTTGAGGGTAAGTTATTCCATCGACTCGTTGTTACAATCTAGTAGATATATCTTGGCTTGTTTGTTTGTATGCGATAGAAAATTTTGTTTTCCATGCTACGAACCCCTACAGTGGTATCAGAGTCGTGTCTATATGTAGATCTGTTGCACGAGTAGAACACAATGGTCATTATGGGCGTTCATGCTTTTATTGTCGATTGCTTCTTGTGTAATTTGCATCTTGCGGTATGTTGGGATGAAGCGGCCCAGGCTAACCTTACATGACATCGTTCATGAGACTTGCTCCACGCTTGACATGCAACTTGTATTGCATAAGTGGCTTTGCGGGTGCCTGTTTCTCCTAGCATAGTTAAGATCCAATTTACAACGGGTGATTAACAATACTAGTATCAATGTTGTGGTTCTTGTTCGTAAGTTAGAACGACACTTATTGAAAGCCCCAAACCACGTAAAATATGCAAAGAAAGTAGAGGCGTCTAACTTTGTTTTGCAGGGGTGTGCAGTGATGTGATATGGCCATGATTGTGATTATATATGATGTATGCAATGTTCCTTATTGTAAGTCGGCAACCGGCAGGAGCCATATGGTTGTCTTTAATTTCTGTTAAGACCCGCGTGTCTATTCAAAGTAGTTGTAATAGTTGAAGCCGGTGGACGACAACCATGGAGCAGCGTCATTGACCTTGATGCAATGCCGGTGATGATGGAGATCATGTTCGTGCTTGAAGATGGAGATCGGAAGCACAAGAAGAAAGGCCATATCATATCACATATTATGAATTGCATGTGATGTTAATCCTTTATGCATCTTGTATTGCTTAGTAGACGACGGTAGCATTATAAGATGATCCCTCATGCACATGAATTTCAAGTCATAAAGTGTTCACCCTTAGTTGGCACCGTTGCTAAAGCTTGTTGTTTCGAAGCACCACGTGATGATCGGGTTTGTTAGATTCCGCAAGTGTATACAACGTGGGCAAGCCAGATTTGCTCATGCGGAAGCTAAGGTTTGATCTTGACGAGCCTAGCATGTACAGACATGGTCTCAGGAACACGGATCACCGAAAGGTAAAGCATGAGTCATATAGGAGATATGATGAACATGTTGATTGTTCGCCATTGAAGCTATGTCAACTCTCGTGATGATCGGTTTTGATATGGTGGATTTGGTTCGTGTGATCAATAAAACAATGTGAGGGATATTGTTTTGAGTGGGAGTTTAACAGCAATACGATTAAAAGTTGAACACTATTTATCATAAATTAAATCAAAGTGAATTTGCATAATTGTTGTAGTCATTGGCATCCGTTTACCACCTTGCGCTTAGTTATAATTGAGATGATAGAACTATAGAATTCTGGTTAGTTACTTTACGAACTGGTATCGTATTGTTTAGAAGTGTTAATCTAAAGTTTAAAAGTCCAATTGCAAACTTTCAGTAAGTTCCGGTTACTCCATGAAGTTTAATAATTGGTATTAAAACAAGAGTGACAATTCCAAAGTGTTAGTGTATAAGTATCATGTTTGTCTCCATGATTCTTGATATTCAAAGGATTGTCTTAATATCAAGGTTATCTAGGATCTGAAAGAGTTGTTTCAGAAACCATGATGTGTGGAAGATATTGTGATATCTGAAACGAAGTTTTGGTTGCAACATGATAGAGTATAATATGGCAAAAGTCATGTTCTCATATTTGATGAGAATTTGCAAAAGGTTGGAGACACTAGTTGTCCTAATCCTACAAAAGGGTTTTGGAGAGCAACATTATACTCGCGATTCACCATTACAAGCTAAAAGTAGCTTGATCTTGGATAATTCCATGATAAAGGTGAATATTTGATGTAGGTAAAATGTTTACTACACCAAGAGATTACTAAAGAAAGGAATTTGAAAGAACACCAAACATTTGATGATGGTGATCTACTTCAAAGTGCAAGTCCAAAGACATTGGTATTTAACTATACACGCTCTGGACTATGTGTCATATGTATGACTCCACTATTGATATTGATAGATTCTTTCAAACAGAAAAAGGAAATACTGAAAGAGAATCCCATAAATATATGGCAGAAAAGAAAAGACTAGAATTGTTCAGTTTAAGTATATAGATGATATACATGTTATGGCTATATTCTTTGCTTATTAAACAATGTGTTTCTTAAGTATTTGATACTGAATTTGTTGGTATGAATCGTCATACGAAACAACACAATTCATGAACTACAATGGCCTAAGTAACTAGCAAAAGAATATGTGATGATGTTCATCGAGAACAAATAAAGGGTTATTGTGTTGCTCGTTAAACATCGAAGCTTGACTTCAAGATTTGTTTTATCAGGTATTATGAGAACAAAAGGGTTGTTCAAATAAATGTCGTAATCCATAAAAGATGGATGATTCACAAATCTCGTTGGAAAAATCACATCCATAAAACAAGTGCTAAAGATGTCGAAAGACAAATTTATTGAAAGATCGCTTAGGAAGTGACATCGCCGTTTAAATTATATTGAAAGAAAACATGAAGAAACTCCATGTGGATGGAATTTTAGAGTCTTTTGAATTTTGATCACATGACGCTTGTGAAACTTTTCTAGAAATAATTAAAACTTCGTTCATAGGCCAAAAGGGAACGAATGACTAGCTTATTGGAACTTGTACATATTGTTGTACGAAGTCCATTATGTGTAGTAGAGAGCGATGGATTTCAACTTCATATACTTTCTCCGAAAATTTGAGTGAATATATGAATATTTACTTAATAAGGATGAAGTATGAAACATTTGAAAAGTTCAAAGACTTTCAAGATGAAGTGCAAAATCATTGTAACAAGAATATAAACAGTTTATGATAAAGATCATAAAGGAAGATATTTGAGTTACAAAGTTTAGCATAATACCTAAGATTTATGGAATCGTTCCGTGGATTTGCATTTCCCGAAACACCATAAGAGTATGGAGCATTCGAGATATGTAATTAAACCTTGTTTGACATGGTAAGATCAAAGGTATAATTCATAAAACTACCATTATATTTTAAAGATTAAAAGCTTTAGAGACTACCGTTTTTCCACTGAAAAGAGATCCATCATAATCCGTTGAAATGACACCATATAAAGTTATGGTGTGGGATAAAACCCAAGTTGTCTTTTCTTAAACATTGGTATGCTGTGCATAAGAAAGATGTTTGCAACCAAAATCGGATGAACCTGTCTTTGTATGTTATTTCGAATAACTATTCCTCCATAACATCGGAGACAAAAATGTTTGTCACTTAGAACGTCAAGTTTCTTTGAGAAGGAATTTTTCGTGAAAAGATAAGTGGGAGGACAATAGAACTTTGATAAGGTTAAAAGAACCTTAGCTATATGTGCAGAGTTGCGCAGCGCCGAAAAGTGTTCCGGAGGCAGCAATAATGCTCATGGCTCACGTGCCTCAAAGGTTGTGGTCATGGAGATCTAAGTTCCTATTAAAACAAGTAGGTCGGGTAAATAATCAAATACCAATATTTGAGGGTTGGATCATTATTTGAGAATAATGAACCGACTACATGCAAAGAAGCGATGATGGGCCCTGACTCCGTCAAATGGCTTGAAGCCATAAAATCCGTGATAGTTCCATACATGAGAAATCAAGTTTTGAACTTGAAGGACCCTCGAGAAAGGTGTAAGACCTTACAATTGTGTTTGGATCTATAAAGAAATGGACATGAATATAGTCAACATGTTGGGAAAGAGTTCACAACAATGTTCAAAGGTTGACTATGATAAGATCTGATCTTTCATAGCGATATTTAGTCTAGACGGATTAATGTAGCAACCACTACATATAAATTTGTTATGTGGTAGTTGAATAAACAAAACAAGTTCTTCTAATAGAATTGTTACCTAGGACATGTGCGTAACACGGTCCATAGGTTTTTGTTAATTCAAAGGATGCTAAAAGCATATGCAAACTTCAATGGTTGAAGTAAGCATAGCGGAGTTGGAATCTTCACTATGATGAAACTGTTAAAAGAGTTTAATTTCATCAGAGACAATGAAGATGCTTGCATTTGCAAGAAATTAAGTGGGAGCGCTAAGACATATTTCTAATACATTATGTGGAGGACATATTGTTGATTGGAAAAGATGTATATTTTATTAACACATATTAAGAATTTCATCCTGATGAAAGACTTAGGCAAAACCCAAATATTTGGCATCAATAGACGCTAATATGGTTGTGCCGAAAGTACATAGATGATGTATTGAATGAGTTCAATATTAATGATATATTCAAGTGTATTGACACTTGGTAAGTGATACAAGATTCAAGTATAGATTGATACTTGATCACAAAGAGTATTTATATCAATCATACTGTGATATGTACAAATCCAGATATGTCCTATGCTCTAAATGATGTGAGCATATACCAGAATGATTCATAAGATGATCATTGGACAATAGTAAGGATATTTTTATGATCTTCTGGAAGAACTAAGAATATATTGTTTGTAGAAGTGACAAATAGATGGTTAGTTCATTGTAAAAGTACTACATTGATACTAGTTTTGTCATAAAGTACAAATTAAGTTTATCTCAATCTAAACTAAGGGTGGCACAATATAATGGAAAGTAAGTTCCATAATGGATTTGGATGAGTTCCAAAGTTAAGACATTGTGACAGATACTACAACAAAAGGCTAAGTATATGACTGCTATTATAGCAGCTAAAGAGGGCATTTGGGTCAAGTAGTTTGTTATCAAACTAGGTGTAGTTCATAGCGGGATAATACTATGAAGATATATTGTACGACAATATTATCAACATGTTTTAACCCTAAAGAACTAAAGGTCTCACCAAAGGACCAAATTTATACAAAGCCATCTCATTAGAGAATGAGTGATGCGTAGAGACGCAAATACATGCAATTACACACGGACCTGGAAGTGTCAGATCCGGAGATCAGTTGACCACTAGCGAACGTGTACTTACAACACCAGAAAGCCATATGTGTTGAATACACAAAAGTTTGAAACTAGATTATTGACCCTAGTGCAAGTGGGAGACTGTTGGAGATATGCCCAAGAGGCAATAATAAAGTGGGTTATTATCATATCTTCATACTTATGATAAATGTTTACATATCATGCTATAATTGTATTAACAGGAAACATTAATACTTGTGTGATTTGTAAACATAAAAGAGTCCCTAGTAAAGCCTCTTGTTAAACTAGCTTGTTGGTTAATATATGATCATGGTTTCCTGATCATGAACATAGAGATGTTATTAACAACAGGGTCATATCATTAGGAGAATGATGTGATGGACATACTCCTATAGATAAGCGTAGCATAAAGATCAACTCATTTTAAATAGTTCAATTGCTATATGCTTTCTGATACATAGTAACCTAATTCCTTCGACCATGAGATCATGCATATCACCTTTGTCGGATGGATGCTTTGATGACATCAAACACCACACCGTAACTGGGTGGCTATAAAGGTGGCATTGAGTGTTCGGAAAGTATTGGTTGAAACACATGGATCAAGAGTGGGATTTGTCCATCCATATGACGGATAGATACACTCTGGGCCCTCTCGGTGTAATGTCATCCAATTAGCTTGCAAGCATGTGACTGGCTCACAAGGGATCACATATCACGGGAACGAGAAAAGAGTACTTATCGGTAACGAGGTTGAACTAGGCATGCAGAGATACCGACGATCAAAACCTCGGATAAGTAAACTATCGTGAGACAAAGGGAAATTGGTATCGTATGTAAGTGGTTCATTCGATCGCAAAGTAATCGTAGAAATATGTGGGAGCCATATGAATTTCCAGATTCCTCTATTGGTTATTCTTCGGAGAAGTGTCTCGATCATGTCCGCATAATTCACGAACCGTAGGGAGACACACTTAAGGATTCGATGTTGTTGAGTAGTTATGGAATGATGAGTAAGAGACCGAATGTTGTTCGGAGTCTCGGATGGGATCCGGGATATCACGAGGAGATCCGGAATGGTCCGGAGAATAAGATTCATATAAGGAAAGTCCCGTTTCGGAGTTGGGGAATGATTCCGGTGTTTCCATCGGGAACATTCTAGAAGGTTCCGGAATGTCCGACACTCCGGGGGGGAAGGGTACATGAATGTGTTATATCAAGTTGGTATGATTGCATCATGTACTAAGTGTCATCGCTGTACCAAATAGAGGATTTATTCAAATCCTAGTTTGAAAAGTCAAACGGCTAGTTTGAAAAGTCAAACGGCTAATTTTGGTAAAGAGGATAAGGAGGTTTGATTGAAACCGAGTTGGGGAGGGACTCCCCTCCCCTTGGCCGCACCTCCCACCTATAAAGGGAGGGGCAGGGCTGCCCCTCCAAGACACAAGTTCCTATCCTCTAAATCTAAACCCTAGCCACAGCCTCCGGTTTAGAGCCGTTTTGGTTTAGAGCTTCTAATTTCCCTAGCCTTCGGTTTAGAGCCTTCTAATTGGTGTGTCTAAACTCTAGACCACTAAAGCTCTCTCATAGTCCACCATACTCGCTCCGGCTTAAGGCGAAGACCTGCGAGATCTCCCCTCTACTTCCGGTACCACGACGTCGTGCTGCCGGAATCGCGAGGAGAGTGCTACAACCTCCGCTGCCTGCTGGAACAAGGGAGAGGAAAGTCTTCGTCGAGTACCGAACGTGTGACCGACTGCGGGAGCGCTGCCGGAACGCAGCGCCGGAAGGATCGTCTGCGCGATCTTGAGATCTGAAAGAGTACGACTACATCATCCACGAGAATCTGCTCTCGTTAACCGCTTTGGAATCTTTGAGGGTAAGTTATTCCATCGACTCGTTGTTACAATCTAGTAGATAGATCTTGGCTTGTTTGTTTGTATGCGATAGAAAATTTTGTTTTCCATGCTACGAACCCCTACAGAAGGGCGATAAGGTTTTTGGGGAGCGCTATCAGCGCGACTACTGGCTTCGTCACGGACTCCCTCACAGATAGCGACGTCTTCCCCGACGAGGACTTCTTCCCCGACATCAGCACCCTCTTCCTCGACGACATGGCCAACGACGGTTCCAACACCGGCGGTTCCTCTTCTGCTACTGCCGTGTATATCTTCTGTCTCAATCTTGTTCTGATCATATCCAAAGTTTTATGCCTTGATGTTTGTTTGGTTATATGCCTTAATATGTATTCGCTATTTCACATGATTAGTATATTTCCTATTATTCTAATCATGTTTTATCTAGCGTTTATTATGGATAATTCGCTTGGTAAATTGCTCTATTATTCAACACTTACGATGAACTAAGGATATGTTTCTTGTATACGGAGGTGAAGAAGAGGTCGTCGCTAAGTGTTATGTTCACGCTAGCTTTGACACCGATCCAGATGACTCTAAGTCTCAATCCGGATACGTATTTCTCATGAATGGTGGAGCGGTTAGTTGGAGGATCTCCAAACAACCTGTGGTGGCGGGATCAACAACGGAGGCCGAATATGTTGCTGCTTTGGATGAAGGAGTTCATATCCGAACTAGGAGTGGTTGCAAACGTGTTGGACCCAATGGTGATCTATTGTGACAACAATGGTGCCATTTCCAATGCCAAAAAGCCAAGGTCTCACAAGCATTCCAAGCATATTAAGTGCCGGTTTCACTCCATCCGCGAGCATGTCAAGGATGGAGATATAAAAATTTGTAAAGTACACACAGATCTCAATGTAGCAGATCCGTTGACTAAAACTCTCCCTAGAGCAAAACATGATCAACACCCGAACTCAATGGGTGTTAGATTTATCACTATGTAACTAGATTATTGTCTCTAGTGCAAGTGGGAGACTGAAGGGAATATGCCCTGAGAGGCAATAATAAAGTGTTTATTATGTGTATTCCAATTATATGATAGATGTTTATTTTGCATGCTATAATTGTATTAATACGGAAACGTTAATACATGTGTGTTTAATAAACAAACAGAAAGTTCCTAGTTATGCCTCTCTCAAAAACTATCTCGTTGATTAACAAGATGATGAAGGATTCCTGATCATGGACATTGGATGTTGTTAATAACGGAATCACAACATTAGTGTAATGATGTGATGAACATTCATCCGAAGTATAGCATTACGATCAAAGTCATTGAGTTTATATTGCTATAACAACTTACGAAGTGATCCTAATCCTTAGACCATGGGATCATGTCAATCACTAACACTGGAAGAGTTTCTTGATAACATCAAACATCACACCGTAACAGGGTGATTATAAAGATGGATTCAGAACTAATAAAGTGTTATGTTGAGGCCCATGGATCGAGAGTGGAATTTGGTCATCCCGATGACGGATAGATATACTCTGGGCCCTCTCGGTGATATCACATTGGTTAGCTTGCAAGCAAGTGATTTGATCACTAGAATGTTATATCACGGGAACGAGAAAAGAGTGCATGTCAGTAACGAGATCAAACTAGGTATGGAGATACCGATGATCGAATCTCGGGCATGTAATATATCGTGAAACAAAGGGATTAAGATACTAACATAAAAGGTTCCGACGATCACAAAAAAGTCATCTTTGAATGTGTGGGAGTCAGTATGGGTCTCCAGATCCCGCTTCTGATTATTGATCCGAGAGGGGTCTCGATCATGTCTGCATTATTCACGAACCGTATGGTGACACACTTAAGATACACCGACATCCAATTGGAGGAAAAGTTTCATGCCGAAAGAATGAACAAGCGCAGGAATTTATTTCACTAGATACCGAAATAGGTTTTCGGGTGAAATTGCATAAAGTGGTTATGCATGTGAAATAGAATTCTAGCAAGGGGTTATTTGTGAATTTTTGTCATTAAAGTAATTGAAAAAATTCTAAATAAAATAAAAGAGTTTTATTTAATGAGAGTTTGCATTAAATTTGGTGGAAATTTAATGGCATGTTTGAGTGGGATTTTGAGTGGAGGGATTTGAATGGATTTTTGTGAGTGGAGTGTCCACCCACATGAATGAAGGAGGGGAGGGGGCAGCCCCCATGGCCGGCGACCACCCCCTTGGGTGCCCCCCTCCTCCTATAAAAGGCACCCCCTCTTCTCTCTCTCACTCACACCTCCTCGTGAAGGATCTCTCTCTCCCTCTAGAATTTATCCCCCATGGTCTCGGACTAGCGAGATACATGTTCCCGGTGGCTATTCGACAAGAAAGAGTCGTGCTTCTGCTGCATCGCTGGAGCGAGGAGGCGGAGGCTGCTCGGTGCCTCGAACGTGTGTGCGAGAACGGATGAGCTGCTGATTTGCGGCGCTAGGACTTCCTCTTGATCTTGAGATCGGCAAGAGATCCTCTACATCAACCACGAGTCGAACTCGTTAAGCTTTGTTGGTCTTCAAGGGTATGTTCTCTACGGATATACATCCGCCTGTTGTTTGTATCTAGTATATAGATCTTGGTACATAGTTCCCATTGTAGGAATTTTTTTGTTTTATATGCTGCGAACCCTACAAACCCTACATATATATATAGTGAGAAATGGCAGGAAGATAACTGGAGGGAAGAACTGGCGGGAAGAACTGGCGGGAAGAAATGGCCGGAAGAAATGGCGGGAAGAAAAAAGGCGGGAACAAAAAAGGCAGAAAGAAAAATGACTCATTTAATACATATAGTGTTAACAGAAGAAATATGACATTGATTTCCATGTTGAGATACATATGTGTGCCAAAAATGGCTCAATTAATACATATAGTCAATCTTATGATCGCGTCGGCCGTAACCATGGAGTATCAGCACCGTTTAACAAGATGGTTCGGTCAGTCTTCACTCTAAAGGGCGGAATTTCATCAAACTTATTATAATCTTCTGACATGTCTGTCTTGTCCTCCACTCCCACGATGTTTCTTTTCCCTGAAAGAACCATGTGACGCTTTGGCTCATCGTGTGATGTATCTATTTGCTTATTTTTTAATTTTTTTCGGTTTGGTAGACATGTCCTTCATATAGAAAATCTGAGCCACATCATTGGCTAAGATGAATGGTTCGTCTAAGTTCTTGTCTAACTTCATAAGATTGTTGAGATCTACTGTTGTCATTCCGTACTTCTTGTCAACCTCAACCCCTCCTCCTGTTAGCTTGACCCATTTGCACCGAAACAAGGAGACCTTAAAATTAGGTCCATAGTCAAGTTACCATATCTCCTCTATGAACCCATAATACGTGGTCTTTTGCCCATTGTCTTCTGCTGCATCGAAGCGGACACCACGGTTTTGGTTGGTGCTCTTTTTATCTTGGCCTATCGTGTAAAATGTATTCCTATTTATCTCGTACCCTTGGAAAGTACATACAGTCGAAGATGGTGTCCTGGCCAACAAGTACAGCTGATCCCCAACAGTGGTGTTATTCGTGAGAAGTCTTTGCAACCAGCCGCCAAAACTCGCCATGTGTTCACTTATAATCCATTCATCAGACTACCCGGGGTGTTTGAGGCGTATAAAATTCTTGTGTTCATCGATATACGGGGCAACCAAGATAGATCTTTGTAAAACCATGTAGTGTGCTTGATTGAGAGAATGCCCGTCCCGACGTATCATTGCTTTACATCCTAGGGTGCCTTTTCCACGCGGTCTCCCCTCATGTCGTGATTCTGGAACACCAATCGCCTTAAGGTCAGGAATAAAACCAACACAGAACTCAATGACCTCCTCTGTTATATAGCCATTGGAGATGCTTCCTTCTGGCCTAGCACGGTTATGAACATATTTCTTTAAGACTCCCATGTACCTCTCAAAGGGGAACATATTATGTAGAAATACAGGACAGAGAATGGCAATCTCTTCTACTAGGTGAACCAGGAGATGCGTCATAATATTAAAGAAGGATGGTGGGAACACCAACTCAAAGCTGACAAGACATTTGGACACATCTGTATGTAACCCTGGTACGCTTTCTGGATCGATTACCTTCTAAGATATTGCATTGAGGAATACACATAGCTTCACAATGGGTACTCGAACATTTTCAGGTAGAAGCCCCCTCAATGCAATCGGAAGCAATTGCATCATAATCACGTGGCAGTCATGAGACTTCAGGTTTTGGAATTTTTTCTCTGCCATATTTATTATTCCCTTTATATTCGACGAGAAGCCAGACGGGACCTTGATACTGCTCAGGCATTCAAAAAATACTTCCTTCTCTGCTTTGGTAAGAGCGTAGTTGGCAGGAGTTAAGTGGCATCGTTTACCCTTCTCGTTCTCAGGATGCATAGGATCTTCAGGGTCTTTCATACGTTGCTGGTCCTGCCGTGCTTCCGGTGTATCTTTTGTCTTCTCATACACTCCTAGGAAGCCTAGCAGGTTCACGAAAACATTCTTCGTCACGTGCATCACGTCGATTGAAGAGCGGACCTCTAAGACTTTCCAATAGGGTAGGTCCCAAAATATAGATTGCTTCTTCCACATGGGCTGGTGTCTGGCATCGTCATTCGGAACAGATAGACTGCCATGACCTTTTCCAAAGATTACTTCTAGGTCCTTGACCATACCAAATACCTCCTCACCGGTACGGAGAACATGCTTTCTCCGGGGTTCTGTCAGACGTTTGAAATGCTTGCCTTTCTTTCTTACTGGATGCAGGTTCGGAAGAAATCAACGATACCCTAGGTACACAACCTTCTTACATTTATCCAAATATACACTTTCAGTCTCATCTAAACAGTGTGTGCATGCATTGTATCCCTTGTTTGTCTGCCCTGAAATGTTACTAAGAGCAGGCCATTCATTGATGGTTACGAAAAGCAATGCTCGTAGGTCAAATGGCTCCCCTTTGTGCTTATCCCACATACGTACACCTGGTTTGGCCCACAGCTGTAAAATTTCTTCAACTAATGGCCTTAGGTACACATCAATATCGTTGCCGGGTTGCCTCGGGCCTTGGATGAGCACTGGCATCATAATGAACTTCCTCTTCATGCACAACCAAGGAGGAAGGTTATAGATACATAGAGTCACAGGCCAGGTGTTGTGACTGCAGCTCTCCTCACCAAAAGGATTCATGCCATCTGTACTTAGACCAAACCTTAAGTTCCTTGCGTCACGTGCGAAGTCCGGGTACTCTCGCTCGACTTTTCTCCATTGTGACCCATCAGCGGGGTGTCTCAACATCGCGTCTTTCTTACGGTCTTCCATGTGCCATCGCAACAACTTGCCATGCTCTTTATTTCTGAAGAGACGTTTTAACCATGGTATTATAGGAGCATACCACATAACCTTGGCAGGAACCTTCTTCCTAGGGGCCTCGCCCTCAACATCGCCAGGATCGTCTCATCTGATCTTATACCGTAGTGAAGTGCATACTGGGCATGCATCCAAATTCTCGTACTTCTCACCACGGTAGAGGATGCAGTCATTAATGCAGGCATGTATCTTCTGCACGTCTAATCCTAGAGGGTAGACAACCTTCTTTACTTGGTATGTACTGTCGAGCAACTCATTATTTTTTGGAAGCAGATTCTTCATTTTTACCAACAACTTTGAAAATGCGCTGTCAGTCACACCGTTCTCTGCCTTCCATTGCAGCAAATCCAGTGTGGTACCTAGCTTTTTGTGGCCATCTTCGCAAGTTGGGTACAACAATGTTTTGTGATCCTTTAACATCTGCTCCAGCTTCTCCTTCTCCTTTTCAGTTTCACATTCTTCTTTTGCATCAGTAATGGCCCGACCAAGGTCGTCATCAGCGGGCCCATCTGCTGCCTCTTGATCTTCATTATCTATCCCCGTTGCAGTATCATCATATTCAGGATACATATTATGATAGTTTTTATCATCCTCTTCTTTTTCGTTGTCTTCCATCACAACCCCTTTTTTCTCCGTACTTGGTCCAACAATTATAGCTGGGCATGAAACCGGATCGAAGCAGGTGGGCGTGAATGGTTCTGGTATTTGAGTAGTCTTTCTTGTTCTGACAGTGAACACACGGACAACACATAAAACCATTGTGACCACGGTTTGCATTAGCCACAACGATAATTTTTGGAGGTCCGTAATGTACTCGGAAGTGTGTCAGTCACCGTACATCCATTGCCGGTTCATCTTCATTAATATATAGTATATCAAAAATTAATAGGGAGATGACCATTTATATAGTACATCAATGACACATGAAAGGATAAAGTTCCGACCTCGACCGAGAAGGAAAGAGCAACGAGAAAACTTATTTCGAGCTCTCGGGCATTTCACCGAACACCTCTTGTGCATAGGAAAAAAACACAAACTAGCACACCTTTCACCCTTTTGCTATGCTGCAAAATGAGAGAGTGAAAAAAATGGAAGAGAGGGGTATGGGCTGCGATGTGTTATATAGGCCCCCTCCTTTAACACCGGTTCAAGCCACAAACCGGTGTTAAATGGGGGGGCTACGCGGGCCACTGGTGCAGGGCCTTTAACACCGGTTCGTGGCTCGAACCGGTGTTAAAGGGAATGCTCCTTTTTACTCTATGGACCACGCTGGTACGGAAGAACCGGTGTTAAAGCTCATTTCCGACCTCAACCAAAGACCTCGTTTTCACTAGTGAGAGAATACAATTAATTTCTACAAATATACACTTGCATCTTGCAAATTAATGTATTGTGTATGAATGAGCGTGGTAAACTAAACATGAAAATTAGGTCATGTAATGTGATGTTATGTGTCTAGATGACATACTGCACTAGAGAACATGTGTTTACTTTAATTTACGAGCGTGCATGTGACCTTCAAACATTCTGCATATAAATCATACTATATAGTCACTTACGCAGGTCATAGTGCAAGTATCATAGTACTAGTATCATGTGATACTATGTGTCTAGTGTATTGTATCATGCAGTATTATTATAGTAATAGTATATTTATTGATTTGTAAAATCTCTACTACCTCCATTCCGATTTATCAGGCTAATACGTACTATAAGAAAATAGTTTGACCATAAATTTGATCAACAATATATGAATCATATGTCACAAAAATTATACCATTGAAAGCATATTTTAAATATAAATCTAATGATATAATTTTTTTTAAATATAGTTTGTATTTTGTTGACCAAATTTACGGTCAAACTATTTTGTCGAAAAATGTATTTTCCTTATAAACCGGAATGGAGGTAGTATGTAAAATTTGTGTACAAGATTTACTTCTCATTAAGATTTCTTCTTTTACGTGTTATGATACGGTATCTAACTATGATACTTTAACCGTCTCTTTCTTTATTAATTGTTCTGCCATATCAGATTTTTGCGAACATCACACGCCGCGATCAATTATAACAGTTCTGCCACACTTTGTATGTTAATTTCAGATGCACGGGATATTAACGAAAGCTTAATTCAAATCAATATGGTTACACGATTTTCGATAGTCAAGCAGCTGTGTTAACCACACTTATTCTGCACGCGCACATATAATCATTTGGACAAGACGTAAGTATCAAACAAATGCGTAGATCATGGCCCCGAGGACGAACGCGGCCGTCCCGGAAACTCCAGCTGCCTTGGCGACCGCGGCATTCGTATCGGGGTTCGCCGAGGGCGAGATCGCGATGCCGAAGGGAGGCGGCGGGGACGGCGGCGAGAAGGTGTCGCCGTTGCCGCCAGCAGGCGACGGAGCCAGTGCCGTGTGCGTGGACGTGCCGTTGTCGGCGCGGGCGCCCATGACGACGACGACCAGCTTCTCGTTTTGGTTGCAGTTGTCCTTGTTGCCGCTGATGAAGTAGAAGGGCCCGGACCTGGTGAGGGTGAAGACGGTGTTGCCGTCGGAGAAGGTGTCCACCGGCGAGCCCGTGTCGCAGGCGTCGTAGGCCTTCTGGTCGACGAGCAGCACCGAGTCCTTGCCGGGCTCGTACGTGAACGCTGCACGGGCGCGCGAGCGGGTTAAGAAAGTTGCATGTATACGCACATGTATTCGTTGATGAGCAGAGAGAGAGAGAGAGTAGCTAGTGTGACTTGCCTATGGCGTCACCGACGCGGAACCGGGTGTGCTCCGCCCAGGTGTTGTAGGAGGCGATGTTGCCGCCGCTGGCGTTGGCCTGGCCCGGCACGCGCCACTCGCCGGTGCCGCCGGCCTTGAACACGAACGCCGACGCGGTCGACACGGACATCGCCATGGCCAGGCACGCCAAAGCCAGGCACCGTTGCTGCTGCCCGCGTGCCATGGCGCCGCGCAACCACGAGAAATCTGAAATTTTGAGCTTTGCGCGGCTCGTCTGTTGGTGGTGTGATTCAGCTGGTTGACGATAAGGGCTGCTGTTTGCTTGTTTGGGCTCAATCGGTCGAGATGGTTATATATATATGCTTTGTGCGAGCTAAAGTGCTCGTGATCGACTGTTCTTTTCGTGTGTGTTTGAGGGGAGAATAATACAAGCTGTTCTTTTCGTGAAAGTTAGGGAACGTGACAGCCGATGAGAGGTATATTTCCGGGCTAGGTTTGTGTCCTGGACGTGTCTCGCCGTGCTGCATGGTGTGAACTTTCGCTGGCATGAGCGCTTTTGGCAGCTATTACCTATACCTCCCTTCTTACGTCCTGAAGGAATTTCATGCCGTGTGAGAGAGGAGGATTTCACGATTCCTTTTTAGGGGAAGCTCGTGAAGTGAGTCTCCACAGGGCTTTAGCCTAGTATAGACCGAGGGAGGGTCTGTGTTACGGGCACGAGCATTTCGCCTATGTGGGCCACATTCTGTGCGGTATTTCATAATGTTGTACTACTACACTCCCTTGCTTCAAAGCAAAACAAAAGTGTTCACCACAACAACTTTTTTAGTTCACGATGTCAATTTTTACCCAATACAATGAGGCAACTCCTAAACCATGTACATCTTTTTTATGGTAAAAAAATTCGCGAAAACGCAAAGCTTGCATTTCGACTCATTGATAGAAAAAGAGAGTTTTGCATAAATATTCACACGATCATGACAAGCGAACACCCCCTTACAAATCAACCCACTCGACCTACTAGATCTATGCGTTGGGTATCCGGGCACGTAGTCCCTTTCCCAGCAGCAGTAGCTCGAGATCAAAGCTCAGATCCAATTGTGTCTAGGAGACCTCCCAAGTTCGGCGAGTCTCGAAGACTGTTGAAGTATGATCCAAATTTATTAAGGAGACTAACTTATGATGAGCTATATATACCTCTTGTAAGCCGTTGGCTGGGATAAGTTGCATATGTGAAATCACCGGCGTTGTGTAAACACTCCCCGTTATAGTGATTTTTACTGGCTGGCGCCCGTAGTTTTTTCTTCTCTTTGTTGGAGAGGTTTTTCCACGTTAAATCTGTGTCCCCTTGCTGTGATTTCCTTTTCGTTCTTCGTTATCTTATTGTCGCACTTATAACAGAAGACTACATCATTCTTTTGCTTCCATATCCACCACGCCGTCAGCATCACCAAGGATGAGGTGCCCTTACGTAAGGCATGGGGATAGATTTGCACACCTTCAGCCACCACTTTTCTGGAGATTAACAAATTTTCATGGGGGAGTCCCCCTATTTTATCGGTTTTCTATGACACCGGGAGCATCCAACAAGAGTCAAAAGCTAAACTAATCATTAGCAACAAACATACCATATGCACACATGTATGGAGGGGGTACACATTTTTATGACAAGCCTTTCGGACATTTGAAATTCATGGGAGAAGCATGAGGGTGATATCATTCTACTTATTTTGATCCACATTTTTGCATGTTAATAGTGGTGTCGGGGGCATGACTCCCGGATGGGGCAAGCCAGGCCTAAGCAGGTCGGCTCCAGAAGTAACCGGTCGGATGGCCGCAAGACAAGAGAGTCCCAGCCGGATGGAGCTCAAGCTTTCCTGGTTGGCCCATCTAGCCGGGTAGCCTGAAGAACCGGCTGGGTGGCCGTTTCCACCCGGCCCTCCTTAGATTCGATGGGGAAATACGGAGGGGGTGACACTCCTTGCGGGACACGCCTCTAGCTCCTCCCATCACCAGACAGGCTGGCGCGCCGCCCGGCTAGCGCTACCAGACAAAGATAAAACATAGTTGTCGGCTGACCGCTAAAGCCTCAGGTGACAGCTAATGTAGGGGTTCGTAGCATGGAAAACAAAAAAATTCTATCGCATGAACACACACAAGCCAAGATCTATCTACTAGATTGTAGCAGCAAGTCGATAGAGTACCAACCCTCGAAGATCCAAAGCGGTTAACGAGAGCAGATTCTTGTGGGTGATGTAGTCGTTCACTTGCCGATCTCAAGATCTCGTAGGCGATCCTTCCGGCGCCACGTTCCGGCAGCGCTACAGCAGTCGGTCACACGTACGGTACTCGATGAAGACCTTCCTCTCCCTTGTTCTAGCAGGCAGCGGAGGTTGTAGCTCTCTCTCCTCATGATTTCGGCAGCACGACAGCGTGGTGTCGGAAGTAGAGGAGAGATCCCGCAGGGCTTCGCCTAAGCTGGAGCGAGTATGGTGGAGTGGAAGAGGGCCTTGGAGATCTAGTTTTTAGATGCCGAGGGAAGAGGGCAGCCGGCGGCTAGGGTTTAGGCTAGACGGCAGCGGCGGTTTAGAGGGGATCTAGGGTGCCGGCGGCCTAGGGATTGGGTCTTGGGCGCCTAGGGCAAGAGGGATACCTTGGGGTGCGCCCCCACCCCTCCTTATATAGGTGTGGGCGTCCAAGGGTGTTTCCAACCCAGGTGGAAACCCTCCCTAACTCAGAAACCCTCCCTAACTAGGAAACCATGTTGGGATTTGACTTTTTCAAACTACCTTTTTGACTTTCAAATTAGAGTTTGATTTCTCTCTTCCAAGTGTCCAGCCAAGTGACCTAGGACATGATGCAACCATTACACTTTGTCATGACACATCCATGTACACTTCCCCTTCTAGATCGGTGAACCTTCTAGACCCTTCTAGAACATTTCGGTGAAAACACCGGAATCATTCCCGAACTCCGAAATTTGACTTTCCTTATATGAATCTTATTCTCCGGACCATTTTTGATATCCTCCGTGATATCCCGGATCCCATCCGAGACTCCGAACAACATTCGGTCTCTTTACTCACATTCCATATCTACTAAACAACATCGAATCCTTAAGGCCTTGTTTTGTACGCGTGGGTTGACCGGTTTCTAGGTGTTTAATCCCCGCCAAGTTTCAATCCACCTGAAACCACTCCAAACTGTTTTGTAGGCCGGTTTGGGCCGGGCTCAACCCCGATGACCCCGAAGAAACACGTCGGGTTGGGGTGGAACCAAAACGCTCGCCACCCCTCGATTTTCTTTTCGAGCTGGCGGCGGCGAACACACTCGCAGCGAGCGACCGCTCGACCTCCCTCGCGACGACACCAACCAACGCTGCCAAGGACGCCGGCTGCTCCGCCATCTTGCAACCGGAATTCCGGAGCTCCACCGCCTTCTTCTTCCCATCCCGCGGCCGGCCGTTCCATCCGTTCTGACGCTGTCGATGCCGAGATCCCTCCGCCGCCCGTCTTCGCCGGCAAACCAGGAATTTTCTCATGTAAGTCCCATCCCCTTTGTTCCCTCCTCTCCCATGTACTGCTAGATGAGGGCCTACGTTGATTACTCTGTATATCCGATTCTTGACCTAGGGTTCTTGAATACAAGTTGGGATAAAGGCTCCTGGCTTGACTTGTATGACAAATCATGTGTGTTGGGGTTGCTTTTCTGTCCTCGTAGTGTAGAAGATGCACGACATGGACCTTGCCTTGGACTATTTGTATCATCCTATCCAGCGTTAGGAATAAAATATATAAGAAGGATGAACTCTGATAACCAAGCATCCACAACATACAGTTTTGGGAATTTATGGTTGAAACATAGTATAGTTTTTTATTGATTCGGATTATACCAATACCTTTTACTAGTAAAGATTATACAGTTTGGAGCCATAATAGTGAAATCTTGCTAGTATTAGTATAGGTTGATAGATTCCATAGATGGTATAGCAGAAATTAAGTGACCACCTTCAGCATATTCTCCTGGTATGCGTGCGTGGGCACTTTGCTCATGGGATTGTCATGTAACTGTAGAAACTGGTCGATATTTGGATCTTATAAGAAGCCGCTAGAATTGTATATGAAATTCCTGCATGTGCCATGCAGTTCATGCATTTGACCACGGTTAGAGTTCTTGATTCAAACTTAACAGGTGATAGACATTTCCTTAAAACCACAAACACGATTCATGTGGCATATGCAATCCTTCGATTTTCTTATGATTCTTCTTTGCAAACAAGGATCTTAATTTGATGTTTCATGTCTTTGAATTTCTTTTAACAATCTACTTATTCTTGTTTTAGGATGAGGTTTACTTCAAGGCTGCTGGCAGGGCATGGTACAAGAGCGGAATCTCAGTTATTGACTACACTGAGTTTAGACGTCTTCTCACAATAGCTTGATGTGTCGTAGTGGTTAGCTGAATTATGTTTGCACTTCATGTTAGATGTGATGGCTCGGTCTCTCAAATATCCATAGTTCTTAGTGCACTGCTCGTTGCTTATCCTCAGTTGATAGTGACAGGACTCGGAGTTGAATCTCTGTTTTATTTATTGAGCTGGAATACCCATCGAATTGCTGGTTATAACTAGTACTCCCTCCGTCCTAAAATAAGTGGTTTGGGTTTATGTAGGTTCGTATGTATCTACACACTAAAACACGTCTAGGTGCATTCGAATTTAGACAAATCCAAGCCACTTATTTTGGGACGAAGGGAGTATGTGTGATTAGTGTATACTGTTATTCAGTAGCTAATAGAATTATGTGAAAAAGTTCTCATCTTTTGGAAGCTTGGAATTGTTGCATGCTGTTTTTGAAATTTTTTTGTTCATGTGCTGCTATAAAAATTGAGTCTTCTATAAGCTATGTTTAATTGACTTGATGCTTATGTTGCTAAAATTTTGTGAGATAATGTTGGTGAAATTTCTGAATTTTATATGTGATAACACCAGCGAGGTGTAGAATTCCCATTTTACAAAACAGCATTTGTTAGGAGAGGGTTTGTAGGGGATAAGGATGGAAGAGGATTGGAGTGGATTGGGTGATGGAAGTGTTTTCACCCAAAACACTAGGGATAAAACTCTGAAACACACACTGGACCTCTCCTGCAAAACAAGGCCTGAAGGATGTGGCTATGGACACTGATGAAAAAATACCTACGGGTCCATCAACAAAAAGGAGCTTATATTATGGAGAAGAAGATCTAGAGGGGAAGACACTGTGAATAATAGTGCAAACTTGCGTGTGAATATGATTACTGATGGGGTTCCTATAGAGAACCTTATTACAGGAAGTGGTACTGAAGTGAACAGGTCCAAGCGACCAAAGAAGGACGGAGATAACTCCACTTCATTAGGCCCAGCGGGAGCTAGAGGAGATCATGTGTGTGGCCCTTTATTGGATAGTAACAATAAGAGAAAGAATAAGTTAGCAAAATTGATCGAAGTTCTGCTGGAGCAGGACGATATCAAATGGAATTAGAGATGTCGAGCTAACCGGCTCCTAGACGGTGATAAAAAAACAGCGTATTTCCATAGTTTTTCTTCTACTCGTGTTGGTGTGCATCATTGTGTTGGTGTGCCCTAAAACCTCATATATTTTGCTTGCGTCTATTTGCCTGGTTTTAGATCCACCCAAGAGCAGCCATCTTAATGCAAACGTGCGTACTAAGTTTGGATATGATCACTCCAGCAGCAACGCCGACATGTACCGGATCTAAGTACATATATGGATAACACTCATGAGGCAAGCCAGACATCAACGAAAGAAAACACAAAAAGGCTAGATATTCATATTGATGTATACTACAAGTGTGTAACATGTCAATATGAAAAACCTTCACGCTATAGGCTTTTTCATCATCTTTTCTAGGTAAGCCAAAAGTAGGAGTGTTCTCCATACATTGATTGGATCATACAACAATATGGAAATAACCAGTGCTGCAACAAAAATTAAGATACGTGACGGCCCCACACGCAGCTTTGTCAGACAAGCATTACCTCCTTTTCGAATACTTCCTTGGTCAATGAACGACTCTTTCGATTCCTATTCTTATTAAACATCTGATAAAGATAGTAGGAACTATGACGGAAAATATTCATCTGCACAGGCTGCCGCCTCCTCGCTCCTTCGCAGACTTGCGTTCATGTACTATAAGCAATGTTTTCATGGACAAGGTGAACATAAAATGCTGACGATTCTGAAAAGTCGGCCACGTTATGCAGAACAGTCCATCAACGAGCACACCGGAAGATCCAGCGGCCATGTCACGACTATGTGCAGCATTTTCCACACCACCATCACGGCCGAACTCACCCAAGTCTACTTGTGTACAGCAACATGCCTCAGCCATTGTGCCAAAACAACATGCAGGCGGCAAGGCGAAGCGCCCTTATTCATCTAGTAATAGTTAACCTCCAACATCACATTCTTAGTCTAAGATGTTCATAAACAATTGTTAAGCACTTACACAATGCCATATCACGACCAAAAGACTAAAATGTAACATGCTTGATGCTTTCCTGGCTGATTGGATAACCAGTCAAAGGAGGATCATGGATTCATGCCTGATTGAGAAGTTGTACCCTTCAGTTCAATGATTCATCATGCCTGATTGTACAGGTACCAGGGGGAGCAGGGCCATGAGGGACCAAGAGGCAGGGAGAGACAAAATAGATAATTGGATGAAATCACATACTCGAACTCAAATTCCCGACTCAGGGAGTCAGGGGGCTGCCGGTCTCTAGGCCGCCGAGGCAAGTCACACAGAGGCAGTTGAACAGACAAGAGACGAAGAGGAGACCAGATCGATGATCGATCGCTAAGTCGGATGCTAGGTCTTCGAGATCGATCAGGTAGCTTGGTCGTTGTGCGGTTCCTCTGAAGTCTGAACCTCTCCTTGATGGTCCATCTTGCCTTTCCTTTCCATCCACTTTGGAATTATGCCCTAGAGGCAATAATAAAGATGTTATTATTATAATTCTTGTTCATGATAATGTTTATATTCCATGCTAGAATTGTATTAAGCGGAAACTTTAATACTTGTGTGGTTTGTGAACAACACCGTGTCCCTAGTACGACTCTATGGACTAGCTCATTGATTAATGATGGTTAAGGTTTCCTAACCATGGACATGAGTTGTTGATTAATAATGAGATCATATCATTGGGAGATTGATATGATGGACAGACCCAAAACTAAGCGAAGCAATTAGATCGTGTCATCGTGTTCATCTTTGCGAAGCTTTTCTTATGTCAAGTATTGTATTCCTTAGACCATGAGATAATACATCTCCCTGGTATTGGAAGAAAGCTTTGAGGTCATCAAACGTCATCCTATGAGAGGGTGATCATAAAGGTGTCTCTCAGGTGATCGGAAAGTATCTGTTGGGTTGTATGTATCGAGATGGGATTTGTCCCTCCCAAGTCGGAGAGATATACTTCGGGCCCACTCGGTAATCGATATCAACACCGCTTGCAGGCATGTGGTTAAGGAGTTAATCACAAAGTGATATCGGATTACGGAACGAGTAAAGTACTTGCTGTGAACGAGATTGAACTAGGTATGACGGTACCGACGATCAAATCTCGGGCAAGTAAAATATCGCGAGATGAAGGGAATATATATATCGGATTGATTGAATCCTGGCATCGTGGTTCATCCGATATGATCATCGATGAATGTGTGGGAGTAAATATGGGTTTCCAGACCCCGCTGTTGATTATTGATAGAAGATCATGTCTGCATATTCTCGAACCCGAAGGGTCACACACTTAACGTGTCTCGACGCTAGGGTAGATTGGATAATTGGTTTATGAGTTTTGTTCGGAGTCTCGGATGGGATCCGGGACATCACGAGAGGTTTCGGAATGGTCCAGAGAATAAGATTCATATAAGGCAGTGCAGTTTTTGGAGTTCGGAATTGTTCCGGGTTAATCGGTATTGTACCGGAAGCTTCTATAACCTTCCGGAAGGGGACCAACGTGGCCCCACCTTCCGGGAGGGGGCATGGGCCTATGAGGGAGTTCCCTGGCCGCATTGGGCCAGGGGCACAAGGCCCCATAGGGCCCAGCCGGCCAAGCAAGGGATAAACCCTAATTGGACCTTCTAGAAGGGGGGGTTTCCTTGCCCCCCCACTCCTCCCTCCTTTGGCCGCCGGCCTAGGGCTTGGGGGAGGGGTTATTGCAGGCGCTCACCCCTCTTTATATAGAGGGCTGGGGCGCACCACCCCCCCCCCACACCTTCCCCTCAAGCCTAGTCGCCCTGCTGCCCTCCTCTCTCTCTCTCTCCCTCCCGACTGTGTGTAGGCGAAGCCCTGCTGCAGAAACTCTCCACCAATTGCACCGCGTCGTCGCGTTGTAGATCCAACCAATCTCTCCACCATGCTTGCTGGACCAAGGAAGGAGGAGACGTCGAGGTGCTGCACGTGTGCATCTCACGGAGGCACCGCCACTTGTGGTGCTAGATCGGATCAGATCGCGAGTAGGAGAAGCGATCACGACTACATCACCCACGTTCCGACGAACGTTCCGCTGTGCGAATCTTCAAGGGTATGAAGATCTAATCCAATCTCTCTCGTTGTTTGCATCTCCTAGATTAGATCTTACCTTCCCTCTGTTCGCATCCATAGAAAATTTTGATTTACTATGCCGCGAAACCCTTCAGTGGTATCAGAGCTAGATCTATGCGTAGATGTGTTTCACGAGTAGAACGCAACATGGTTGTTGCGGGCATTGATGTTTTCTGTTGCAAGCCTCTTGTTTGTGTTCTTCTTATGACGCGGGATAGTGAGATTGAAGCGGTCCAGGCCAACCTTACGCGACGTCGTTCGCGAGACCGGCTCCGCACTTGACGTGTGGCTTGTTCCACACATGCGGCTGGTTGATGCCAGTTTCTCTCACTATAGTTATCATGGGATTAACACCGGAGTTTGGCAACCATAATATCACCGTTGTGGCTTTCCGTAGGTAAGAATCGTTCTTAGCATGCTACTCCCATAAGCCACGTAAAACATGCAACAACAAAGTAGAGGCGTCTAACTTGTTTTTGCAGGGAGTGTTTTCTGTGATATGGTATGGCCCAAGATGTGTTGTGTATAATGTATGCGGTGATCATGTTTTGTAATGTTTCACGACTTGCATGTCGATGAGTACACAACCGGCAGGAGCCATATGGTTGTCTTTATAATTGTGTATGACCTGTGTGTCAACTTCTTATACGCCATGTAATAGTTTCACTTTATCGCTAAGTAGTTAGCAATAGTTGTAGTTGCTATTCGTGGTGGAGGCAATCATGGTGGAGTGATGGAGATCATGCCGGCACGCACAAGATGGAGATCATGGCGCGAAGATTGGCTATACCATGTCACATAAAGTTATATGCATGTGATGTTTATCCTTTTATGTATCTTATTATGCTTAGATCGCGACGGTAGCATTATAAGATGATTCCTCACTTAAAGATCAAGATAAAAACTGTGTTCTCCCCAAGTATGCACCGTTACGAAAGTTCGTCGTGTCCAAGCATCACGTGATGATCGGGTGCTATAGACTCTACGTTCACATACAACGGGTGCAATCCAGTTTTGCACACGCGGAAATACTTGGGTCTAACTTGACGAGCCTAGCATGTACAGACATGGCCTCAGAACACAAGAACCGAAAGGTTAAGCACGAGTCATATGAATGATATGATCGACACTTCGTTGTCCACCATTGAAACCACATCTCTTCTCGTGAGGATCGGATTAGGTGTGGTGAATTTGGATCGTGTTCACTAAACAACTTGAGGGATGTTGAATTTAGTGGGAGTTCATCTAGTAATTTGATTAAAATTTGAACTAGTTATCATGAACATAGTCTAATTTGTACTTGCAAATATTGTAGATCAAATGGCTAAGTCCAACTTCAACTTCAACGTTTTTGCTGAGAAGGAAAAGCTTAAAAACAATGGGTCTAACTTCACCAACTGGTTCCGCAATCTGAGAATCATTCTCTCTGGCGGTCAAAAGGACTATGTCCTTGAGAATGCGTTAGGTGACGCCCCTGCTGCTATTGCGCCGGCTGATGAGAAAGCTGTCTATCAGTCACGCAAAGATGATTATGGTGTGATTAAGAGAACCATGTTGTTTGCTATGGCATCGGACCTTCAAAATCGTTTTGAAGACTATCCCGGGCCCTTTGAGATTCTCGAGGAGCTGAAAACCATGTTTCAGACTCAAGACCGTTCTGAGAGATATGAGATCTCTGAGAAGTTCTTTAACTGCAAGATGGAGGAAGGGAGTTCCGTTAGTGAGCACGCCATTAAGATGTTGGGCTACACTCAACGCCTTGAGCAACTGGACTGCAAGATTCCAGAGGAGCTCAAGATTGACAGGGTTCTGCAATCACTCCCTCCCAGCTACAAAAGTTTTGTAGTGACTCACAATCAGATTGGTTCCACTGATACAATCACCGAGCTCTTCGCAAAGCTGAAGGCTGCGGAGGTGGACATCAAAAAGGATAATCATGTGTTGATGGTCAACAAGCCCCCCACCTTTAAGAAAGGTAAGGGTGCAAAGAAGCCCTTCAAGAAAGGCGGCGGCAAGCGCGTTGCCCCTGCTGAGAAGAAGCTCAGGTCTGGTCCTAAGCCGGACACTGAGTGCTTCTATTGCAAGGACAAGGGTCACTGGAAGCGCAACTGTCCGAAGTAATTAGCGGACAAGAAGGATGGCACCATCAAAGGTATATTTGATATACATGTTATTGATGTTTTCCTTACTATCTCTGATAGCAGTGCCTGGGTATTTGATACTGGTTCAGTTGCTAATATTTGTAACTCGAAACAGGAGCTACAGAATAGACGGCGGCTTGCGAGGGATGAGGTGACGATGCGCGTTGGCAACGGATCAAGAGTTGATGTGATGGCCGTCGGCACACTCTCCTTAGTTTTACCAGTTTTTAACCTCAATAAATGTTATTATGTGCCTGCGTTGAGCATGAACATTATTTCTTGATCTTGTTTATTGCAAGACGGTTATTCATTTAAATCGAAGAATAATGGTTGTTCTATTTATATGAGTAACATCTTTTATGGTCATGCACCTATTGTGAATGGTTTATTTCTTCTAAATCTCGGAAAGGATGAAACACACATCCATAACATTGAGGCTAAGAGATGCAAAGTAGATAGTGATAATACTACTTATTTGTGGCACTGTCGTCTAGGTCATATTGGTGTAAAACGCATGAAGAAACTCCATTCTGATGGACTTTTGGAGTATCTTGATTTTGAATCATTTGACACATGCGAACCATGCCTCATGGGCAAGATGATCGAAACCCCGTTCTCCGGTATGATGGAGCGAGCAACGGACTTGTTGGAAATCATACATACCGATGTATGCGGACCGATGAGTGTTTCAACGCGCGGTGCATATCGCTATTTTCTCACTTTTACCGATGACTTAAGTAGATATGGGTATATCTATTTAATGAAACATAAATCTGAAACATTTGAAAAGTTCAAGGAATTTCAGAATGAAGTGGAGAACCATCGTAACAGAAAGATTAAGTTTCTACGATCCGATCGTGGAGGTGAATATTTGAGTTATGATTTTCTCACGCATCTTAAAGCAAGCGGAATCGTTTCGCAACTCACGCCACCCGGAACACCACATCGCAATGGTGTGTCTGAACGCCAGAACCGAACCCTATTAGATATGGTCCGATCGATGATGTCTCTTACTGATTTGCCGTTATCATTTTGGGGTTATGCATTAGAAACCGCTGCATTCACTTTAAATAGGGCACCATCTAAATCCGTTGAGACGACACCGTATGAACTGTGGTTTGGTGCTAAACCTAAGTTGTCGTTTCTTAAAGTTTGGGGATGCGAAGCTTACGTCAAGAAGTTGATGCCGGATAAGCTCGAACCCAAAGCGGAGAAATGCGTCTTCATAGGATACCCTAAGGAAACTATTGGGTATAGCTTCTATCACAGAATCGAAGGCAAAGTGTTTGTCGCAAAGAACGGTTCCTTTCTTGAGAAGGAGTTTCTCTCGAAAGAAGTGAGTGGGAGGAAAGTAGAGCTAGACGAGGTTATTGAACCTTCTCTTGAGTTGGAGAGTAGCACAGCACCTGAAATTGTTCCAGTGCCGCCTGCACCAACAATAGAAGAAGCTAATGACAAGGATCATGAAGCTTCGGACGATGCTGCTACTGAACGTCGCAGGTCAACAAGGTCGCGTGCCCCTCCTGAGTGGTACGGCAACCCTGTCTTGACTGTCTTGTTGGTAGAAGACAGTGAACCTACGAACTATGAGGAAGCGATAATGAGCCCAGACTCTGAGAAATGTCTAGAAGCCATGAAATCCGAATTGGGATCCATGAGCGAAAACCAAGTATGGACTTTGGTGGACCCTCCTAGCGACCGAAAGTCCGTTGAGTGCAAATGGATCTTCAAGAAGAAAACAAACGCGGATGGTAATGTTACCGTCTATAAAGCACGGCTTGTCGCGAAAGGTTTTCGACAAGTTCAAGGTGTTGACAACGATGAGACTTTCTCTCTCGTAGCGATGTTTAAGTCCATTCGGATTTTATTAGCAATTGCTGCGTTTCATGATTATGAAATATGGCAGATGGATGTCAAGACTACGTTCCTCAATGGCAACATTGATGAAGAGTTGTATATGATGCAACCCGAAGGTTTTGTCGATCCTAAGGATGCTGATAAAGTATGCAAACTTCAGCGTTCCATTTATGGACTGAAGCAAGCATCTCGGAGTTGGAACCTTCGTTTTGATCAAGTGATCAAGAGCTTTGGATTTGTTCCAAATTGCTATGAAGCTTGCATCTACAATAAAGTGAGTGGGAGCTCGGTGACATTTCTGGTACTATATGTGGATGACATATTGATTATTGGAAATGACATTAACATGCTTAACGATGTGAAGAGTTATTTGAACAAGTGTTTCTCAATGAAAGACCTAGGTGAAGCTGCTTATATATTGGGCATCAAAATCTATAGAGATAGACAAAGACGCCTGATAGATTTAAGCCAGAGTACATACCTAGACAAAGTTCTGAAAAGGTTCAGAATGGATAAGGCAAAGAAAGGTTCAGTGCCTATGTTGTCAGGTAAGATATTGAGCAAGGCTCAGTGTCCAGCTACGGTAAATGATAGGGAAGCTATGAGCAAAGTGCCTTATGCCTCAGCCATAGGTTCTATCATGTATGCCATGCTGTGTACTAGACCGGATGTGTCCAATGCTCTTAGTTTGACGAGCAGATATCAAAGTGATCCAGGAGTGGAACACTGGACAGCCGTGAAGAACATCCTAAAGTACCTAAATAAGACTAAAGAAATGTTCTTAGTCTATGGGGTGATGAACAGCTCGTCGTAAAAGGTTACGTCGATGCTAGTTTTGACACTGACAAGGATGATTCTAAATCTCAGACAGGATACGTGTATATTTTGAATGGAGGAGCTGTGAGCTGGAGAAGCTGCAAGAAAAGCGTGATCGCGGGATCTACAGTAGAAGCGGAATACATGGCTGCTGCAGAAGCGTCAAGTGAAGGAGTTTGGATCAGGAACTTCATCACTGATCTTGGCGTGGTTCCAAGTGCATTGGACCCACTGGAGATATTGTGTGACAACACTGGCGCCATAGCACTCGCTAAGGAACCAAGATATCATCCAAAGACCAAGCATATCAACCGCAAGTTTCATATAATCCAAGATTATATAGAAGATGGAGATCTGAAGATTAGTAAAGTACATACAGATCTGAATGTCGCAGATCCATTGACTAAACCTCTTCCACGTGTAAAACATGATCAACACCTCAGTGCCATGGGTGTGAGATTGTTGCCAAATGTAAACTAGATTATTGACTCTAGTGCAAGTGAGAGACTGTTGGAATTATGCCCTAGAGGCAATAATAAAGATGTTATTATTATAATTCTTGTTCATGATAATGTTTATATTCCATGCTAGAATTGTATTAAGCGGAAACTTTAATACTTGTGTGGTTTGTGAACAACACCGTGTCCCTAGTACGCCTCTATGGACTAGCTCATTGATTAATGATGGTTAAGGTTTCCTAACCATGGACATGAGTTGTCGATTAATAATGAGATCATATCATTGGGAGAATGATATGATGGACAGACCCAAAACTAAGCGAAGCAATTAGATCGTGTCATCGTGTTCATCTTTGCGAAGCTTTTCTTATGTCAAATATTGTATTCCTTAGACCATGATATAATATAACTCCCTGGTATTGGAAGAAAGCTTTGAGGTCATCAAACGTCATCCTATGAGAGGGTGATCATAAAGGTGTCTCTCAGGTGATCGGAAAGTATCTGTTGGGTTGTATGTATCGAGATGGGATTTGTCCCTCCCAAGTCGGAGAGATATACTTCGGGCCCACTCGGTAATCGATATCAACACCGCTTGCAGGCATGTGGTTAAGGAGTTAATCACAAAGTGATATCGGATTACGAAACGATTAAAGTACTTGCTGTGAACGAGATTGAACTAGGTATGACGGTACCGACGATCAAATCTCGGGCAAGTAAAATATCGCGAGACGAAGGGAATATATATGGGATTGACTGAATCCTGGCATCGTGGTTCATCCGATATGATCATCGATGAATGTTTGGGAGTCAATATGGGTTTCCAGACCCCGCTGTTGATTATTGATAGAAGATCATGTCTGCATATTCTCGAACCCGAAGGGTCACACACTTAACGTGTCTCGACGCTAGGATAGATTGGATAATTGGTTTATGAGTTTTGTTCGGAGTCTCGGATGGGATCCGGGACATCACGAGAGGTTCGGAATGGTCCGGAGAATAAGATTCATATAAGGCAGTGCAGTTTTTGGAGTTCGGAATTGTTCCGGGTTAATCGGTATTGTACCGGAAGCTTCTAGAACCTTCCGGAAGGGGACCAACGTGGCCCAACCTTCTGAGAGGGGGCATGGGCCTATGAGGGAGTGCCCTGGCTGCATTGGTCTAGGGGCACAAGGCCCCATAGGGCCCAGCCGGCCAAGCAAGGGATAAACCCTAATTGGACCTTCTAGAAGGGGGGGGGGGGTTCCTTGCCCCCCACTCCTCCCTCCTTTGGCCGCCAGCCTAGGGCTTGGGGGAGGGGTTAGGGCAGGCGCCCACCCCTCTATATATAGAGGGCTGGGGTGCACTACCCCCCCCCCCCACACCTTCCCCTCAAGCCTAGTCGCCCTGCTGCCCTCCTCTCTCTCTCTCCCTCCCGACTGTGTGTAGGCGAAGCCCTGCTGCAGAAACTCTCCACCAATTGCACCGCGTCGTCGCATTGTAGATCCAACCAATCTCTCCACCATACTTGCTGGACCAAGAAAGGAGGAGACGTCGAGCTGTTGCACGTGTGCATCTCACGGAGGCACCGCCACTTGTGGTGCTAGATCGGATCGGATCGCGAGGAGGACAAGCGAGTACGACTACATCACCCACGTTCCGACGAACGTTCCGCTGTGCGAATCTTCAATGGTATGAAGATCTAATCCAATCTCTCTTGTTGTTTGCATCTCCTAGATTAGATCTTACCTTCCCTCTGTTCGCATCCGTAGAAAATTTTGATTTACTATGCCGCGAAACCCTTCAATCCCAACACAACAAACAGTTGGACATTGCATAGGTATACTATATAGAGGATGTCCCCTCCCTGACATGGGCTGACATGGGCTTTAGGCGGTCACCGTGGTCACCATGGGTTGAAATATTTCCTTTGTTATCCCCCCCCCCACACATCCATCCCACTTTCCTCATCCCCCCTTTGTGTTCGACATCATCCCAGCCATTTGATACTATCGTACTACTCGAATCTACATACTTACATTAATTATCCCATTTAGTGGCTCAACCCAACACTACCATCGTCGTGGTACTGTAACCTTAAAAAAATATTATGGTAAATGATACGTCATAAATGTATCTATAATTTTTTATGTTCCATGCTTGTTTAATATCAACTTCTCTATGCTTTATCTACACTTTGAGGTGTTTTTATACATTTTATGGGACTAACCTATTAACAAGATGCTGCAGTGCCAGTTGCCTATTTTCTGCTGGTTTTGGTTTTAGAAAAGCTAGTAAGGTAATATTCTCGGGATTTGACGGGACAAAAGCCAAAGTCAATATTTTACCGGAACAAACACGGAGTCTAGAGGAGAGACGGAGGGGCGCCATAAGGTGGCCACACCCCCCACCCTAGGCCACGCCAGGGCAGGGTGTGGCCCCCTGGCCTCCCTCATGCCTCACCTCTTCGCCTATAAAGTCCCCCCGATGCAGAAACCCTAAGCACCCGATCAGATCTCCACGAAATAGTCTGTAGCCTCCGCCACCATCGTCCCTAGATTGGGGGGATCTAAAGCTCTTCCCGGCATCCTGCCGGAGGGGAGAGATCATCCCGGAGGCCTTCTTCATCACCATGCCAGCCTCCGGTATGATGTGTGTGTTAGAATTATGCCCTAGAGGCAATAATAAAGATGTTATTATTATAATTCTTGTTCATGATAAAGTTTATATTCCATGCTAGAATTGTATTAAGCGGAAACTTTAATACTTGTGTGGTTTGTGAACAACACCGTGTCCCTAGTATGCCTCTATGGACTGGCTCATTGATTAATGATGGTTAAGGTTTCCTAACCATGGACATGAGTTGTTGATTAATAATGAGATCATATCATTGGGAGAATGATATGATGGACAGACCCAAACTAAGCGGAGCAATTAGATCGTGTCATCGTGTTCATCTTTGCGAAGCTTTTCTTATGTCAAATATTGTATTCCTTAGACCATGAGATAATACAACTCCCTAGTATCGGAAGAAATCTTTCAGGTCATCAAACGTCATCCTATGAGAGGGTGATCATAAAGGTGTCTCTCAGGTGATCGGAAAGTAGCTGTTGGGTTGTATGTACCGAGATGGGATTTGTCCCTCCCAAGTCGGAGAGATTTACTTCGGGCCCACTCGATAATCGATATCAACACCTCTTGCAAGCATGTGGTTAAGGAGTTAATCACAAAGTGATATCGGATTACGGAACGAGTAAAGTACTTGCTGTGAACGAGATTGAACTAGGTATGACGGTACCAACGATCAAATCTCGTGCAAGTAAAATATCGCGAGACGAAGGGAATATATATATGGGATTGATTGAATCCTGGCATCGTGGTTCATCCGATATGATCATCGATGAATGTGTGGGAGTCAATATGGGTTTCCAGACCCCGCTGTTGATTATTGATATAAAATCATGTCTGCATGTTCTCGAACCCGAAAGGGTCACACACTTAACGTGTCTTGACGCTAGGATAGATTGGATAATTGGTTTATGAGTTTTTGTTCGGAGTCTCGGATGGGATCCGGGACATCACGAGAGGTTCCGGAATGGTCCGGAGAATAAGATTCATATAAGGCAATGCAGTTTTTTGGAGTTCGGAATTGTTTCGGGTTAATCGGTATTGTACCAGAAGCTTCTAGAACCTTCCGGAGGGGGACCAACGTGGCCCCACCTGCCGGGAGGGGGCATGGGCCTATGAGGGAGTGCCCTGGCTGCATTGGGCCCAGTCGGCCAAACCAAGGGGAAACCCTAGGGGAGCTTCTAGAAGGGGGGAAACTTGCCCCCCACTCCTCCCTCCTTGGCCGCCGGCCTAGGGCTTGGGGGAGGGGCTAGGGCTCGCGCCCACCCCTCTATATATAGAGGGCTGGGGCGCACCCTCCCCCCACACCTCCTCCACAACCCTAGCCGCCGTGCTGCCCTCCTCTCTCTCTTCCTCCCGACTGCACGTAGGCGAAGCCATGCTGCAGAAACTCTCCACCACTTGCACCACGCCGTCGCGTTGTAGATCCAATCTGTCTCTCCACCATACTTGCTGGAACGAGGAAGGAGGAGACGTCGAGGTGCCGCACGTGTGAATCTCTCGGAGGCATCGCCACTTACGGTGTTAGATCGGATCGGATCGCGAGGAGGAGAAGCGAGTACGACTACATCACCCACGTTCCGACGAACGTTCCGCTGTGCGAATCTTCAAGGGTATGAAGATCTCATCTAATACCCCTCATTGTTTGCATATCCTAGATTAGATCTTGGCTTTCCTTTTCGCATCCGTAGAAATTTTTTGATTTACTATGCTGCGAAACCCTTCAGTGGTATCAGAGCTAGATCTATGCGTAGATGTGTTTCACGAGTAGAACACAACATGGTTGTTGCGGGCGTTGATGTTTTCTGTTGCAAGCCTCTTGTTTGTGTTCTTCTTATGACGCGGGATAGTGAGATTGAAGCGGTCCAGGCCAACCTTACGCGACGTCGTTCGCGAGACCGGCTCCGCACTTGACGTGTGGCTTGTTCCACACATGCGGCTGGTGGATGTCAGTTTCTCTCACTATAGTTGTCATGAGATTTACACCGGAGTTTGGAAACCATAATATTACCTTTGTTGCTTTCCGTAGGTAAGAATCGTTCTTTGCTTTCTACTCCCATAAGCCACGTAAAACATGCAACAACAAAGTAGAGGCGTCTAACTTGTTTTTGCAGGGAGTGTTTTCTGTGATATGGTATGGCCCAAGATGTGATGTGTGTATTGTATGCGATGATCATGTTTTGTAATATTTCACGACTTGCATGTCGATGAGTACACAATCGGCAGGAGCCATATGGTTTTCTTTATAATTGTGTATGACCTGTGTGTCAACTTCTTATACGCCATGTAATAGTTTCACTTTATCGCTAAGTAGTTAGAAATAGTTGTAGTTGCTATTCGTGGTGGAGGCAATCATGGTGGAGTGATGGAGATCATGCCGACACGCACGAGATGAAGATCATTGCGCGAAGATTGGCTATACCAGGTCACATAAAGTTATATGCATGTGATGTTTATCCTTTTATGTATCTTATTATGCTTAGATCGCGACAGTAGCATTATAAGATGATTCCTCACTTAAAGATCAAGATAAAACTGTGTTCTCCCCATGTATGCACCATTGCGAAAGTTCGTCGTGTCCAAGCATCACGTGATGATCGGGTGCTATAGACTCTGCGTTCACATACAATGGGTGCAAGCCAGTTTTTGCACACGCGGAAATACTTGGGTTTGACTTGACGAGCCTAGCATGTACAGACATGGCCTCGGAACACATGAATCGAAAGGTTAAGCATGAGTCATATGAATGATATGATCAACACTTCATTGTCCACCATTGAAGCCACATCTCTTCTCGTGAAGATCGGATTAGGTGTGGTGAATTTGGATCGTGTTCACTAAACAACTTGAGGGATGTTGAATTTAGTGGGAGTTCATCTAGTAATTTGATTAAAGTTGAACTAGTTATCATGAACATAGTCTAATTTGTACTTGCAAACATTGTAGATCAAATGGCTAAGTCCAACTTCAACTTCAACGTTTTTGCTGAGAAGGAAAATCTTAGAAACAATGGGTATAACTTCACCAACTGGTTCCGCAATCTGAGAATCATTCTCTCTGGCGGTCAAAAGGACTATGTCCATGAAAATGCGTTAGGTGACGCCCCTACTGTAGATGCGCCGGCTGATGAGAAAACTGTCTATCAGTCGCGCAAAATTGATTATGGTGTGATTAAGAGCACCATGTTGTTTGCTATGGAATCGGACCTTCAAAATCGTTTTGAAAACTATCCCGAGCCCTTTGAGATTCTTGAGGAGCTGAAAACTATGTTTCAGACTCAGGCCCGTTTTGAGAGATATGAGATCTCTGAGAAATTCTTTAACTGCAAGATGGAGGAAGGGAGTTCCGTTAATGAGCATGCCATAAAGATGTCGGGCTACACTCAACGCCTTGAGCAACTGGACTGCAAGATTCCAGAGCAGCTCAAGATTGACAGGGTTCTGCAATCACTCCCTCCCAGCTACAAAAGTTTTGTAGTGACTCACAATCAGATTGGTTCCACTGATACGATCACCGAGCTCTTCGCAAAGCTGAAGGCTGCGGAGGTGGACATCAAAAAGGATAATCATGTGTTGATGTTCAACAAGCCCCCCACCTTTAAGAAAGGTAAGGGTGCAAAGAAGCCCTTCAAGAAAGGCGGCGGCAAGCGCGTTTCCCCTGCTGAGAAGAAGCTCAAGTCTGGTCCTAAGCCGGGCACTGGGTGCTTCTATTGCAAGAACAAGGGTCACTGGAAGCGCAACTGTCCGAAGTACTTAGCGGACAAGAAGGCTGGTGTAACATCCCTAAAATCATAATTTCAAAGTTTGCATATCATTCATGCATGCATATAGATTTGAGAACAATTTCAAACTCATTTTGGAAAAAACAGAAGCACAAAGTGCTATGATTTTATGTGAGCAGATTTAAATCAAATGGCCATCCCCATTTGAGAAGTTTGAGTGATTTTAAACCTAGCTTGTTTGTCTTCCTTATAGAAAGGATTGAGAGTGGTTGAACCAAATTTTACAATTTGGAAATAGTTTCAAAAACCATTTCTCAAATTTTGCAAACCAAGTGCCAAGTCTGTGATATTTTGATTCTCCAAGCTTGACCAAGCCCTTGCAAAGCAACCACATGATTTTGTGCCTATATTTGAGACTACTGCTCACTACAAAAATCCCAAGAAAATTTGAATTCAAATGGAACTTGAATTCATTTGAAAACCAATTCAGAAAATAGAAACAGAAAAAGGAAAAAGAGAAAGAATTAGAAAAGGGCCGGCGCCAGGATTCCAGCCCAACTTCAGAACAGGCCCAGCTAGCCCACCCGGGCCATTTCTTTCTCTCTCGCACGCGCCAGCACACCCACACAGCCGCTGACAGCCAGACCCCACCTCCCCTTCGCGCGCTTCGCTGACGAGCGGGCCCTCTCCACGTCGCCCTCGTCTTCCTCAAACCGCGCCCGCGACCACGTCGCCGCTGCTGTCAAGGCCGGTAATGGCGTGGCGTAATTAGCCTTAATGCCACAGGCGTTTCCTGTCGCACCTGGGCCTATTTAATCCCCTCTGCACCCCGAGCATTTCCCCCCACTCTCCTCGCTCACTCCGCCACCAGGCTGCGGCGCATTAGCTCTCGAAGCCTCGCTGTACCGACGACTCCAGCGATCGATTCCGGTGAGCCTCGACCGCCCCCCTCTCTCTGGTTCAAACGATGATGCCCAGCTTGATCTTGCACATACGCTGACGCCTTCCTTTTGCCTTCTCGTGACCCAGGTCGTCGTCTCCGTCCACGACCGCAACCACCTGCGCCGCCGCGTGTCTCCGGCGACCAATTAAGGTAAAACCCGAGCGCCCCTTGCCCCCTTCTTCACGCGAGTTTGTTCGCCTGCGTCTTGCGCAACTCCTGATGCCTCTGGTTCGTGCTAGGGCGACGCCAAACCTCGCCAGTGAGCATGTCTGCAAGCGACCGACGCCGCCCGCAACTCCGACGAGCTCCAGAGACCGTTCCCGCGCGCCCCTTCGCAAACCAACGCCCCGTCGAGCTTCAGCACGCCACTGCGGATCTGGTACGACCCTTCTCCCTCTCGCGCACGACCTAGAACGCCAGCGCCGCCGCTGACTGAGCGCTCCGCCGCTCGCTGACGCCGCACGCCACCAGGACATGGTCGCTTGCTTGAGCGTCGTTGGATCTAGATCCAACGCTTACGATAGAATCACTAATCGAACCGTTATGCTAGATCTGGACCGTGTGTTTTACTTAGATCCTACGGCCCGTAGAGCTCGATCCGGCCGAACCGGTACGCGCCAATAGAAACACGACGCGTGGCTAGAGTTTAAATCAAAAACAGAATTTAAATCAGATTTAGATCCAATTTTCAAATGGCTATAACTTTTGATTCCCACGTTAGATTTTTGCAAATTTTATACTGTTGGAATCAGTGAGTCAAGCCCTTTCTGAATCTGCAATGTGTTTAACAAAAAGTTTCTGTTAAAATGACTTTGTATGTAGAAACATATTTAGGTCCAATTTGAGTATAGATTTTGTTTAAGAAATAGTTTTAGTGCTAAATAAGTTTAGTTAGCAAGTTTTTGACTTGGTTATGTTTCTGTATCATGCACTTGCTTGGTGGAGTTTTCAAAAATCATCACTTAGCATTTTCTTGCATGCATGCATTCATATTATTTTTGTTTGTATATGAATTGTGTGTAATTTTTGTGCTACAAATTTTGTATAGATTTTGCTAGTGACTGTGATTGTGAAGAGTGCTGCTCCCCCCATTACCAAGGCAAGTGGTACTTCATGAATATTTCCATCCCTATATTTTGTATAAGCATTAGAAATATTTTGCTAAGTCTTGCATGTTACTTTTGCCAAATGCTATGTTGGGAAATCCTAAGTAGTTGTAGAATTGTAGAAGTGCTAGGAATTTTCCTAAGTTAAGTTACTATGCCATGCTTAGCCTAGCTAGTAGAAAACAAGGGTTGGTAAAGTTTATACATGCTATGATGAAAATATTTCTAAGTCTTTTTGACTTATGTTTTTCTTAATAAAACAACTAAGTCAATGAACCTCCTGGGTGGAATGGGACTTGAATGGTGGTTTTTTGGTTGAGTGGTTACACAAGGCCCATGGATATGGTTTACCTTGTGTATCACACTTGTGGTATGCCACCCAGGCACAAAGGGATTTGGAGGCCAAGTGTTGAGAAGCTTATAGTGCAACCACTTGGCAATATGGGCTCTGCCTTGATCATATAGGTTGCTAGAACTTAGCCTCTTGGACAGTTGGTGGTAGTGGGAATGTTAGGTTGGAGCGCGTCCATTTGGCTAAGGAAAGGCTTCTGAAAGGTCCTGTCTTGGGAAACCAAGTCTGGTGGGGAAAGTGCACAACCTCTGCAGATGGAAAATCTAAGTACTTAGCCAAGTCCATGGCAATGGACAACTTGAGCATCAAGACATGGAAGCTACAAGAATCTCATCACTCCAACTTCTAAGTAAAACTTGTGGGTGAACAAGGGTGAAGGACCCCAATGTCTATTGGTGGTTTCTTGGGAATGTTTTGACAAAGAAAAACTTAGTGATTTCAACTAATAGGAAAAACCTATTTTGAGCAAAGCAAATCCAAGCTACACTTAGCCAAAATGCATATAGTAGTATAGTCCACCTAAAATTTACTAAGGTATCACTTGCCAATACTATTCCAAAGTATTGACCCACTGTGGCTGTAACTTGTGATGTTGCAGGTTACTCCGTTGATGATTAGGTGTCATGAGTCTACACTCAACATGCTTGCCTGTGGGACATGAAGATGAAGACTTATGTTTATTTACTTATTCCAAAACTCTTGTATTAGGCCTGTGGCCATGAGTTGTAAAAGACTATGTTTTTATCTCTGGAATGGATGTAATAAATGACCTTTGTTTCTGTGTACTTCATCTTAAACTGTGGATGCTAGCAATGATCCAGGGACTAGCATTGCAATCACAGGGATCCTTTTCCTTTACAAAGGAGGGATCTTACAGATGGTATCAGAGCACTGTGTTGCCTGTAGGATTATGACCCTAGGATTGGAAAACCACTAAGGAAAATTTTTCAACTACTTCTACACTTGTCTATTCTTCTCGTAAACTTTTATAATCTTCTCATTCTCATCTCTATTTGTAGATGAACTCCATCAACGAAGCCATGAAGAAAGGACCACTCATGACCATGACCTTGGAGTGTGAAACTGAATTTCCCAAAATTCTCAAGGACCTCATGGTGGCAATGGAAGCACATGGTGCAGCTGTTTACAAAGGCTTTCCAGTGATGGATGAAGGAGTAGAGTACTGGTGGGTGCAACTTCACTTGTACAAAAACAAGGAAGACAACCACAAAGAAAGAGGATTCTGCATGTACACCAACACTGTGATGCACACCACATTCTTTGAGTCAGCAAGAGAAGCAGCTTAGAGGACTATCAAAGAACTAAGTGCTAGAGTCAAGTGCAGAATGCTCAACCTCCAAAAAGACTTAGAGAAAGAGAAGGAACATACCCAAGAGTTGGAAGCCACCAACCAAACCTTAAGGGGAGATATTATAGACTTAGTGATGGAATCATATGAGCAAGATAGGCTGGTTGCCTCTAGGAACATTGTGTTAGCCAACAGATCCAGTGAGATAGGATTGTAAACGTACTTCGTTAGTTGGACCACCACCTATCACCTTATTTTCCAAAACGATACCTTAAATAAGTTTGGACCTTGGTTGATGTAATGGATTCATGTATGCATGACTTGTGTGATTTTGTGTTCCAAGGATGTGTATGTGATGTTTATCTTTGTTTTATCTTAAATAGTGTTGTTCTAACTTTTCTATCTTATAAATAGATGCCTATTACCATCAGCACCGTTGAGGAGTTCTAGGTTACCCGCTTTGGTCCTCGTATCGTTGAGCTTACCACTTTGCTCGATCTCCCTCTTCCCACCATCATGGTGCACCCACTCACCAAGTTCGAGAGGAAGGACCTCTGGGGCTTCAAGGTGAACCAGCCCGGACGCCAGACAGAGCCTACTACGGAGGCCATCGTCTTCAAGCTTATGCACGATGACAGGGAGAGAGGCATGGAGGTAGTCATGCAGGACCTGATAGGATGTCTGCTAGGCCGTCACTCCCGACAAGTTAGAGGCACTCACTTCCACGTCTTCGGAAGACGTGATGAGGATGGAGAGTCCATCGACTTCGAGGACGACTCGAGGGACGCAGCAGAGCCGATACGTCTGTATCTCCAGGACTTAGAGTCTCTCATTAGGCACGTGGACACGGACAGGACCAATGTCATGCTCAGTAATGACGAGCTCTAGGTGCAGCTTCGCGAGAAGGACAAGCTCTTCGCGCAGCAGGACGAGATAGTCAAGGAAATGGAGACGAAGTTCGAGACCCAGGACCGGAAGTTCAAGAGTCAGGAGAAACGTGTCCAGGATAGGAACAAGAAGATCTGGGACATGACTGAAGAACTGAAGTCCAAGGACTTCGAGCTAGAGCAGCAGCAGATGGTGATCGAGAGGCTTCGTTCCCAGAAGAGGGCTCTCAAGGCCAAGATTGAGTCCTTGACCACTACTATTGAGGAGAACAAGACCGCGATGGAGAATGCAGGTCTTACCTTTGTCGAGGAGGAGATTGATGCTGAGGAGTAGACTTGACTACTCGTTTATCTTTTATTATCATACTTGTTATTTTGTGAACTTGTTATTGGACCATCCGACATGTGGATGGCTTGCCACTTGTGTGTTTTACTTTGAGAACTTGTTATCTGGTTGTTGAACTTTTATCTTCTGTTGCATGCTTGTGTTTGTTTATGTGATGTAATGTGCATAAAACATCTATGGGTATCTCATTCTTATCTCTATTTGAACAAACCACAGATGCCTCCCCGTCGCGCAAACCCCAACCCCAACAACATTACTCCAGAAATGCAGCAAATGATGAATGCTCAAACACAGCTCATGCAGATGATGACAACATTCATCCAGAACTAGAATAACAATAACAACAACAACCCCAATAACAACAACAATAACAACAACAACAACCCTCCGGGCTTTGATATGCTCACCAGATTTCTGCGTTTGAGGCCAGCTAAGTTCTCGGGGACGACTGATCCCATGGTGGCCAATGATTGGCTACGTTCTGTAAACAAGGACTTAGTGACCGTGGGCTGCACGGATGCTGAAAAGGTCAGGTTTGCAGCACATCTGCTGGAAGGGTGTAACACCCTCAGAATCGGCCCTATGCAAGTTTTAGCGAAACGCGCCAAACCCGCATAGAAACGATTCAAAGGTGCCCACCAGGCACTCTCGTGCGGGTGGAAAACGAAGTAATAACATTACACAATAGTCCTCGATGGGACCCACATAACAGATATATATACAACACGACTCCATGAGTCAAGAATACAAATATAAGGTACAAAGATCCAAATCACCTTGAAAAGATAGAGCGTCCGACTACGGACAAGATGCAAATGGGGCTAAGAGCCCTGAAGAATAACCAATGGCGTCCATAACCCTGCCCAGGCCAAGCCGGAAGGGTAACCCTGCTAACGACGTCGATCTCAAAACCTGCTTAAACAAAAGGGGTGCCGACAAAGGGCAAAGGAAAAAGAGGAGCGTCAGTACTGAGGCCAGTACACGGCGAGGCTAGAATTCGGCGGTCCTCGCCTACATAGGTATGGTGGACTGAAGCGGCAGCGGCAGCGTGCATTAAACAACCTATGGAGACTCGATACAACTGTCGGCTATCAGAGAGGGATAAGAAAGACCTATTCGAAACCAACCTGATGCTACCATCAAACAAACCCATCCTGGTATTTCCCCCTCGAGACCAAACGAGGAAGTCAACCGAGGAACTCACACCGTTGGCAGTTTTATTTATTCAGTTATCGTTGCAGCAATTACTAGTCAGGTTTAGCTAATCATCCTGATATAATAAGCAGTGTGCAGTTTTATTTAACCATTCCGTTGTAGTTGCGACACTTACTAGTCAAGTACAATTAGCATGAGATAACCCAAAACCCAGTAGTTGTTGGTACTTTTATTTAGCCATTCCGTTATAGTTGCAATACTTACTAGTCAGATGCAATTGTCGCAAGCGACAACCCAAGCAAGCAATTGTTGGCAGTTTTATTTAGCCATTCCATTATAGTGAAGCTGATTACTAGTCATTATCAAGTCAAATTTATAGCACTACTTTAGTTATAGTTGTCTATGATCGAGATACTGTGCTCCAAGTCGTCCATAACCGCGGACACGGCTTTTAGAAAGTTTTACCCGGCCGAGGTGCACCAATAGCAACACACACTCGATCAACCTCGGAAAAACCAAATCAAAACCCAACGAGGCCTTCACGACAAAGCAATCACAAGATTCAGAAATATTTCAGGGGGCCACCCCTTGGAGTACACCCGCAACGAAGCTAGCTGACTCCGAGACGGACCCGAGGTTTGGGTGGACGGCTGTGAACGACTGGGAACCCAAAACTGGGCTTGTCGACACCGCGAAAACGTGTCCCGATCCTAAACAGTACAGTGTGCTCCTCGCACAATCGTAATAAAGCAGTAGCATGGCATAAGTACATGATAGTAAATAAAACCTCAAACTAGTTTGTGGCCCCAAGCAATAAGACGGAATCAAAGATCTGGCTCAGGGGGGTCCCATAATCCTCCCGGATGTGGATAGCGCGAAAAATCAAGGAACAGGTATCAAGCACTCGGGGTCCTACGGGACACAAGTGGACGGTTAACAACCAAATAACATCTATTGCCCACCTGTGCCTCTGCTTACTTACTTCAATTTTAGTTGTTAAGCAGTATTTGAAGTGAACGAGAAGTAAAGCCATGATCATCTCCAACATCAACATGCGGCAATACACCAACAACTGTGGCACTTGACGACATGCAACAGCTCTTGAGCAAGCGACTACGACGCGCAAGTCCAACTATCTACCAAACAACAGGTAATAGGAGGTGTCCAAGGCAATATAAGGCTGCGAGGGATATCACGGGTACGAAACTAGAGCATCGCAACACAGATAGCAATAGATCAACATGAGGGAATAAATACTATAAAAGTAAGATAGGTAGAAAGGGGGAGATGCTCGCCTGAAAAACATTGTCGAAGGTTCAACCGAAGATCGGGTCGACTCTCGCATCAACTCAACGGCCTTATCCGCGAAGAACCAAAACACTAGAATAAGCAACGGATGCAATATTTAATACTACGACAGAAGATCGGGCATGATGCATGTATGATGTATGACATGGCAAAGGTGCGATGCAATTAGGTCATATTAAGCGGAACCGGGGTCCCGACAATTAATTAGGTGGTTCATGTTGTTTATCTACTCTGCAAATTAAATGTTGTATTAGCATGGCAAAATATATCACCGGTTCGCTACACAAATTTAAATGAGGCCAATATGAGACTAGATTTGCCCGCATATGGGCCCCATATTTAATTTAGGTGAATCGTCCTAAGGCCCCCAAACCACAGACAAGGATACATGCATGAACAATTTAATATGCGACAGGTTTATATTTCATTTTATAAAATAGGGATCGGGAAGGGAATCACACATTAGGGTTCGGCAGATCTTGGGATTCCGGGGTTCGGGGTTCGGCCTCAGGGTTCGGATCTGGGGTTCGGCCTTGGCGGGTTCGTTCTCTGATAACGGAGGTAGATCTTGGCATTCTGGGAAGGAGGACTTGGTTAGCATCGGGGGCGCATCGGGCTCGCCCTGGTCGGTGTCGATCTTGTTGTTGCGACGATCTTGCCGCCTCCGCGGTCGTCGGTCCCTGTCGTCGGTCTTGTCGTTACACCGTGGATATCTGGTCATCGGCGCACTCAGGGTTTCGGGATCGGTCTTCGGTTCCAGATCTTGGCGCGCCAGGGGTCCTGCATCACCGGATCTGTGGACCAGGGTCTTCGGATCCGTGCTCTCGGTTTCATGACGAAGATCTTGTCGATCCATGACGAGGATGTTCGGGTACTGGCTTGGGTAGACGATGACGGACTTGGGTGTGGTACCGGTGTTATCGCCATATTTTGGCCAACGAAGGAGATGGGCCGTGATCAAGATGGGCTTGGAAGATGCGTATATTCAACGTGTTGTTGGATCGGCCTAGTGTGTAGAATTGGGCTAAATTGCCCGTGTATCTTGTATCATAGTAGGTTTCGTTTCAGTTTAGATAAAGATAGAGTTGTAGAGTTATTCCAAAAGTAGAGAGTCTCCGGACTATAAATATGTACCTAAGGTTATCGAGAAAAGGAGGACAATCACGTTCACAACAAACACAATCTCGGCGCATCGCCACCCCTTGTTTCTAGGGTTTTTCTCGGGTAAGTGCCATGCTGCCTAGATCGCATCTTGCGATCTAGGCAGTATTTACTTATGCGATTGTTTGGTGTTACTCGTACTGAAGCCTTGTTGATGGCGAGTAATACTTTTATGATAGATTTGTGTAGGCTAGCAACAGTACTTTTCGCTATGATTGTTTAGTTTTGCTGCCTCTAGCTATCTCGCCGCCTTTGCACCTCTTCCCGGGTGTAAGGGTGGCATCTTGCTTGATCTTTATTTAAGTCGATTTGATCTGTTATAGTTGTGCCTTGTTCTCCAAGGTTTAGTTTGATATCTACATGATCAGGCCTTGCAAACGGGTTGAACGATCCAGTAATATGTAAGATATGGTTTGCCAATCCAAGAGGAGTTGTTCCGGGAATTGACTTTATGTTGGTTTTTAGGCCTTCTCTAGGGTTAGTTTTCCATCATCTTTTATATCTACCAGGCTCAATTACGTGTAGGACGTTCCAATTATGTAGTGAAAACATTAAACTATCGTAGATCGATTTAACTTGTATCGATGAAGCAAAACCCCATGTTATCATAGATCTAATGCAGAACCATGGGTTAATCGGCTCTAGGAGCCGATTCACAGGGAAACCTGGGAGCCGGTCACGGCTCGAATTTTACGTATACTTGTTTACCATGCAGGAAACCAATCGGAGCAATCCATCACCTTCCTGATCAGGTATAGATCAGGTGGCACGCCCTCGAACCAAGCCAGGACGTGTGCCGGAGTTTTGCGGGCCGTTGCCCGAGGGACCAGGGCCCACCAGCAGTTCTGGGAGCCTCCCGACTCTTCGTGTTGCTCGTCGCTGCTCGCCGGTGAGTTTTGGCAGGCAACACATTCTGGCACGCCCGGTGGGACCTTCAACAACGTCTACATCAACATCCGACGCTGCGATGGAGAGCAGACCAGTCACGTACGACGAGCTGCCTGAAGAGCACAAGGCGAAGTACGATGAGATCAGAAATCTCTTCGAAGCCGATCTCATCGGCTCTTTCGAGAGGACCCGTAAGCATGGCATCAAGTGGAGAGGGTTCTACGCCGAGGGTGCTCTTGATGAGGTAGATCTGTCTGTTCCTTCGGAGGAACGTACCAGAGCTCTGCGACAGGAAGTCAACTACATGGTGGCTCATTCTCTTCACCGCCATTCTGAGAGCTTGGTAAACGCTTTCGAGCGGGTAGCAGTTAGCGTGGTTCAGGAGATCATGAAACATCAGTACTCTCCGTCGGGGCCTACTCTGGGGACTCACCAGGGAGAAAGACCGCTCCAGACCAGGCCACAGCTGCCATTCACACTTGCAGCTCCAGAGCCGCCAGGGGCACCGGCGTACGTCGTCTACAAGGTCGGAGGCGACCCTGGCGATTGCCATTTCCTGTTTGAACCACCTAAAGAAATCCCACATGGATATGTGTGCACTTACGTACCGGACTGCAACAGCTTAGCGCGCACTAACCAGATTGCAACCGCAGGGATTGCTGGGGCAGGAGTTTCTGGAATAGGGGCTTCGGGAGCAGGTGTTTCTGGAGCAGGAATCTCTGGGATGGACGCTGACAAACAGGCGTGGCTAGCCAAGTATGCCACTGGAACAAATCATGAGAATCTAGCCCCTGCAGCTCAAACAGTGGAGCAAATCGGTACCATCCTGAGGGACCAGTTCGGCTTCGTGCCGAAGAGAAGGACAATCGGCTATTCAAAGCCGTACCCCAACGAGTTTGATCTGATTCCGCTGCCACCCAAGTATAAGCTCCCTGAGTTCTCAAGGTTCAGCGGGTCAGAAGGGTCAAGCTCGATCGAGCACATAAGCCGATACCTAGCACAGCTAGGCATGATTTCGGCATCGGATCAGATGCGCGTAAGATTTTTTGCGCAATCTCTGACAGGACCAGCCTTTGGGTGGTACACCTCGCTGCCACCTGATTCAATTCGTACCTGGAAGCAACTGGAAGAGCAGTTCCACATCCAGTACCATTCAGAGGCTACTGAGGCTGGCATTGCAGACCTAGCGCAAGTGCGGCAGAAGCAGGGAGAAACTGTAGCCGAATACATCCAGCGCTTCAGGACCGTCAAGAACCGATGTTACTCAGCTCGTTTAACTGAGAAGGAAGCAGGCGAGCTGGCAGTGTTGGGTCTCTTAGCACCCATCAAGGATCTGGCTTTCCAAGTGGAGTACAACTCATTGGCGCACATGGCCCAGAAACTGACGATGTATGAACAGCGCCACCCTGAGTTCTACCAAGACAAATTCAAACGTCCGATAGGCCTGGTCGATGCAGAAGAAGATGATCCTACACAAGACCAGGAAGTGGCCGTAGCCGAATGGGCTCGAGGGGCAGATCCTGTGTCCTGTAAATGGGTGAAATAGCAAGGGCCTGCAAAAGGGTTCGACTTCGATGTGAGCAAAGCCGAGCAGATATTCGATTTACTGCTGAAGGATAAGCAGCTGAGGTTACCCGAAGGCCACAAAATCCCTACGGCTCAGGAAATGCACGGGAGACCATACTGCAAGTGGCATCATTCGTTCACCCACACCACCAATGATTGCAAAGAGCTACGTCGCCAGATCCAAACGGCGATAGAACAAGGCCGGCTGATCCTTGGGCAGGTCGCAATGAAAGTGGACACAAACCCATTTCCCGGCGTCAACATGGTAGAGCTCAGTCGCTCCGCGAGGCGTCAGTTGGATTTCTCGTTCGGCATTAATATGGCAGGGTCTGGGTACCACCATGACTACAAGGAGGAGGGCGGTCGCTCTCGGGCCAAAGAAAGAGAGAAGGCTAGTCCACGCGACCGGCCCAGCCACAATGACAGGCGGTACTTGACAGAGGAACAAGTGAGGAGAGTGCGATATCAGAAGCCACATTCCACGCATCTCCTTAACAAGTATGAGCGGCAATATGACCAACATCGCCGGCGCGACGGAGAAGATGAAGGATATGAGCACCTCGCTAGGGGACCGCCAAGAGGAAAGGAAGGCGCGGACAAACATTGGGATTGCCCGTTCTTCAAGTATTGCTGGGACGCGGGAATGAGCCGATTGCCTACGATTGGTAACTGCCCGGAATGCGGACAACAACGGGAGAACACAGAGCCAGTGTCAGTGTTCCAGCGCCTAGGGCCTCTCCCACCACAGAACAGACGCAGGGGAGCATCCCGAACACAAGGTCTCAAGGAGCCAGTGGGTGACAAAGAAGAAGACAGGTATCACCGTCCAAAGTGGTGTCCCGATGGACTCAGACACACCCAAAAGCGCAGAGTGCAGCGGCTACGTAACTTGGAGGAAGCCGAAGCGCAGTATCTCCACGCTTTAAAGAAAGCACGGCCTGATCTGGCCGTCAAAGTGAGGCAGACTTTGGAAACGGAAGATCACCCGAGAAGGAAGGAGTGGCGCCCCAAACCGGTAAAAGCCGATGCGAAGACATCGGCTGGCACAAACATGGTGTTCATACTTCCGTCAGAATTCTGCGCACCAAGAACCAGCGAGCTACCAGTGGCACAGTTCGACGGCGGGCCACGGCCAGTTATTTTTGAGAAGCCGCGTGAGAAGGGTTACAAGCATCTGAAAGCCCTGTACCTACGAGGTTACATCAATGGGCAGCCTGTCACCAAGATGTTGGTGGACACTGGAGCGGCAGTCAATATCATGCCATACTCCATGCTACGGAGTTTGGGACGCTCCACCGCAGATTTGATCAAAACCAACGTCACGTTAAGCGACTTCAACGGTCAGACTTCGGAAACGCAAGGCGTACTGAACGTGGATCTGACCGTGGGCAGAAAAACCATCCCCACGTCATTCTTCGTCGTGGACAGCAAAAGCACCTACGCCGTCCTACTAGGGAGAGATTGGATTCATGCTAACTGCTGCATCCCATCCACGATGCACCAGTGCCTGATACAATGGGATGGAGATGAGGTAGAAGTCATTCACGCAGACGATTCTGTCGAGGTCTCCATTGCTGGCATGAACGTCTGGGAAGCAGAAGACCAAGAGCCGATCTCTGGAATCAGTCTAGACGGCTGTGAACGCATCGAGGCTACAAAAAACGGGGTGAGGCTGGTCTTATCCACCGGCCTGACGGAGTAGCAAAGTCCACGACGGTGCGTGGTACGGCCGATCCCTGCGATCGGCCACAAAAAACAAAACTCAGCAATCTTACGACAAGCAGATCATGTAGTCGTAGCAGGGAGATTCCCTGCCATTGTAAAACCATAAGGTGTAAACCGTCCTTGACTAATGCAACAAGAAAGGGGGCCGATTCAGGCAATCGGCCCAAATTATTTTTGTTAACCTCACCTACTGTTTGCCCTGTGCTTAGCATCGATTTGACAGGTGACGGAAAGCTAGGGTATGGGTTTACATCGGCTGATGAACTAGAAGAAATCGACATTGGTCCTGGGGATAAGCCACGACCAACTTTTATCAGCAAAAGGTTGGACCCGAGTCTGCGGGATCCGATGATAGCTCTGTTAAAACAATATCCAGACTGCTTCGCTTGGGACTACACAGAGATGCCCGGGTTAGACAGAGCATCATTGAGCACCGACTCCCTCTTAAAAAAGGATTTCAGCCGTTCCAGCAGCGGGCACGACAGATGAAGGCCGAAATTCTGGAACAAGTCAAGAAAGAGATCGAGAAAATGTTGGCAGCCGATTTAATCAGGCCATGCAGGTATGCTGAATGGATTTCTAGTATCGTACCTGTGGAGAAAAAGGATGGCCGTTGGCATGTCGCCATAGATTTTCGGGACCTCAACAGAGCTACCCCAAAGGATGAGTACCCAATGCCGGTGGCAGAAACGTTAATCAACGCAGCGGCTGGCCATAAGATCTTGAGCTTTATGGATGGAAATGCCGGTTACAACCAAATTTTTATGGCTCCAGAAGACATACACAAGACTGCGTTCAGAGTACCAGGCTCGGTGGGGTTGTTTGAATACGTTGTCATGACGTTTGGACTGAAAAATGCTGGTGCCACGTACCAAAGAGCCATGAACTACATCTTCCATGATCTGATCGGCAAGCTCGTGGAAATTTATATTGACGACGTAGTGGTCAAGTCTGCCTCAGTAGAAGGACACTTGAGTGATCTGCAACGCGTCCTAGACCGAACGAGAAAATTCGGGCTACGGATGAACCCAAAGAAGTGCGCCTTCGGGGTAACGGCCGGTCAATTCTTGGGTTTCTTGGTCCATGAACGCGGGATTGAGATCGGCCTGAAAAGTCAGGAGGCAGTGCGAACAATGAAGCCAACCACCACAAAGAAAGAGCTACAGTCTCTCATCGGCAAGATCAACTTCGTCAGAAGGTTCATCTCCAATCTGTCAGGAAGGATAGAGCCGTTCATGGGACTAGTAAAAATTAAATCTGACGAGGAATTCCGCTGGGGAGCAGAACAACAACGAGCCTTTGACGAGATCAAAGAATATCTGACGAAGCCGCCAGTGTTGGTTCCACCCCAGCCGGACAGACCGTTCTACATTTACCTGTCAGTAGCTGACACGTCCATCGCCTCGGTGGTGGTGCAAGTTTATGATGGGCTGGAGCGAGTCGTTTTTTACATAAGCAGGAGGATGCTGGACGCAGAGACAAGGTATCCTGATATTGAGAAGTTATGCCTCTGCCTGTTTTTCACCTGCACCAAGCTGCGCCACATTTTGCTATCAGCAGAGATCATCATCATATGCAAATCAGACGTCATAAAGCACATGCTGTCGGCTCCCATGTTAAAAGGCCGACTGGGCAAATGGATGTTTGCATTATCAGAGTTTGACATCCGGTATCAACCCGCGAAAGCAGTCAAGGGACAGGCGTTGGCCGATCTTATTGCTGAAAGGATCAACACCAACATAGCAGCCTTGTCCATAAGAGCGTGGGCTATGTTTTTCGACGGATCAGTTTGCGACGATGGCTGCGGCATCGGCATTTTACTCGTGTCGCCCCGGGGGGCAACATTTTCCTTCTCCATTAGATTGTCTACCTCTCGCACCAACAATGTAGCCGAGTATGAGGCGATACGCAAGGGAATGGAGTTGCTCATCGAAGCTGGAGCGGAAGCAGTGGAAATTTTTGGAGACTCCAAGCTGGTGGTTTCTCAACTCACGGAGGAATATAAGTGTGAGAGTGAGTCGCTCTTCCCATTATGGATGCAATGCCGTGAGCTGATGGCACAGTTCCGATACATAAACTTCACCTGGATCCCGCGATCGCAGAATACCGAAGCAAACGATCTTGCACAAATGGCTTCAGGCTACAAGGACATAGCAGAGGGAGCCGATGTTCAGGTGCAATTCCTGGACGCAGACGACTGGAGAGCCGATATCTTCAATTACTTGAAGGATTCGGCTCGGGGGGCACCTAAACGGATAAGATACAAGGCCATGAAGTATGTGCTCATCGGGGACGACATCTTTTACAGGACTCTTGAGGGGTTATTGCTCAAATGTCTGGGGACAGCCGAGGCCAATCGGCTCCTACATGAAGTACACGAAGGCGCCTGTGGAACTCACCAATCGGCTCATAAGATGAAATGGTTGATCAGGCGATCGGGGTTTTATTGGCCTACCATGCTCGAGGACTGTTTTAAGTACTACAAAGGGTGTCAAGCATGTCAGAGATTTGGAAAAATCCAGATGGTACCCGCGTCAGCAATGAATCCCATCATCAAGCCTTGGCCATTCCGAGGTTGGGGCATGGATATGATCGGCAAGATCAATCCTCCGTCAAGCAAGGGCCACATGTGGATCTTGGCCATCACGGATTATTTCACCAAGTGGGTGGAAGCCGTCCCCATGAAGTCAGTAAGTTCAAAGGATGTTGTCGATTTTGTGAAAGAGCACGTCATTCATAGGTTTGGGATTCCCCAGACTATCACGACCGATGGAGGTTCGGTTTTCACTTCTCACGAGTTCAGGACGTTCTGTGAGGATACAGGGGTTAAGCTGATTCGGTCATCTCCGTACTATGCTCAAGCAAATGGGCAAGCTGAAGCGTCCAACCAGAGCCTTATCAAGCTGATCAAGAGGAAAATCGAGGAGCACCCTAGGCGTTGGCATGAGGTTTTATCAGAGGCTTTATGGGCTTACCGCATGTCATGTCATGGAGCGATAAAAACCTCGCCGTACCATCTGGTCTATGGACAAGAAGCCATATTGCCTTGGGAAATTACGGCTGGATCGAGACGCGTCACCTTTCAGAGCGATCTAACGGCTGAAGAATATGCAGCTTTGATGAGTGACAGTGTTGAAGATGTGACTGAGCTTAGGCTGTGGTCACTTGAGAAAATCAAAGAGAACAAGGCCAAAGTAGCTCGTGCATACAACAAGAAGGTGAGACCTAAGGAGTTCCACGTTGGCGATCTGGTATGGGAAGCGGTGTTGCCGTTAGGGACTAAGGATGCAGCATATGGTAAATGGTCTCCAAATTGGCACGGGCCATACAGGGTCGATCAGATTTTAAGAGGAAACGCGTACATACTGGAAGAGCTGGACGGCGTGAAATTCCCGGTGGCGGTCAACGGTCAACATCTCAAGAAATATTTCCCAAGCATGTGGGATGATGGACAGTAAAACATGGGGGCCGATACATGAAATCGGCCAGGTAAAAAAGCACGTGAGATGATGGGCAGTAAAAATGTGGGGGCCGATACCAAAAATCGGCCGAATAAAAGCAAAAATATATAGCCGATGCACGGTCATCGACTCTAGAGGTCCACACACATTACAAACAGATGCCAGTTTGCACATACGAACTACTGAAGAAATGCCTCGAAGGCGTGGAGGGCGTCAACATGGACACGGTCCACCTCGGCGATCTCGGCTTCGTCATCTTCATCCTCACCCATCACTAGCTGCTTGCTCAGGGCACGTATGTCTGTCAGATCGTTCTTCAGTTGAGCTTTGAGGCCTTCCGCCTCTTCTTGGGAACGGGCGATGGACTCTTCCTTGTCGCGGATGAGCTGTTTAGTCACCCGGACCTTCTCCTCAAGATCTTCTAGCTCCTTTTTCAAGGATGCGAGCTCGGCGGTACTGACGGAGGTGTCAGTTTTAGCATCCAGAGACGCCTTTTTCTCGTTAAGCTGCTGACATCTGTCTGCGATATCGGCTTTCAGCGGAAGTTGGGCGTGGCGCAGATTGATCCTTTCACGAGCTAACTTCACCCGTGGCCCAAAAAAGGACAGATTTGCAACTGACCAAAGCTTCACCTGCAATGCTACTGGAAGATGGTCCTGGATTTCGGCAAGAACGCTCTTCACTTCCTCAGAACCCTCGATCAACTCCTCGATTGGGGTGGACAGCAAGGTTCTAAGACGATGGAAATGAGGAAGAGCAACCCTGGCTTGTGGTTCAATGTGGGCAATAGAGGGAGTTGGTTCGATGGATTCAGGATCGAACGACAGCAAACCTGAAAGATCACAACTCTGGCAGCCAGAAAAGCGTCAGTATGCGTCTAAACGTGCAAGGATGGACCAAAAGAACTTAAACGCACCTCTCCTATCGAGGGGATAGCCGATGAGGAGACCATCGGTTTGTGTGTGGTCGCTGGAGGCTTGGCCAGATTGGTAGCCGTTTCATCTACACCTTCGGGGATCCCCAGATCCGGCGTCGGCATTGCCACAGCTGTCCCGCTGAGGACGTCAGTCGTCTGCATGGAGGGTGTTCTTAGCCGGTGTAAATAACGATAAATCGGCAGAGTAAAGGAAACAAGTAGTAAGGGTATGAAGGGTGGTGATTTTTTTTGAAACCTCCTGGCTCGACGAAGAAGCTTGTTGTCCTTAGCGAGCTCTCTTAGGACCCGCAGTTGGCCCCGCCTCGACTGGTGCTCGGGGGGCAGCAGGTTCAGGAGCCGACCTTTTTCTGGAAGCCGATGGTGGTGAATCTGGCTGGTTCGGAGTGATGGTCCTCTCAGAATCCGTTGGGCCTAGTTCTCTTCGATTAGTCTGGGTATCCTCACTGGAGGTGTCTTCGATGGAAGCCTGTAAAAGAGGAGAACCAGTAAGCGTGAGTATGTTTACAAGAATGGAGGAATGACGAGGATCGACCAAGGCCTGAATTAGCTTACATGCGAGCTGTTGGGGGAAGGGCTCCGGCGCCTCAAGGTCTTCCTAGCAGCTACCTTCCTCACCATTGTTCTGGTTTTAGTCGGAACTCGAGGGGCAGCTGACTTAGGAGTTGCTGGTTTCTTGGAAGCCGATTGTGGTGTTATCGGCTGTTTCTGCATTATGACCTTTTTCAGAGGTGGCGAGTTTTTGCAGAAGAGAACCACAGGAGCTGGTGGAAAGAACTCGAAGGGGGAGCCATCACTGTGTGTAGGCTCAGGGCCATCTTGTTGCTGCAAAGGGAAAGAATGGATTAGTAAAAGGATCAATTGCAGGCTGCATCAAGAAAATTTGCAAGTTGTGGTACCTGTTCCACGGGGATGTCATAGTCAGCATCGAGCTGTTTCAACAACGGTCCCAGAGCCCTCCTGAAGGCGTGAGTTTTCCACATCATCCACCAGTCTTCAAAGCCATCGGTTGATGAGGCAAAGATGAGGTCGTTGGGAATTGGGATGGTCAGAGCGTCAAAAAAGGAGTAACACCTTTGGCTGGTAAGAGGATCAGGCAGGTCAGCTCTGCTTTCCGTAAGATGATGGAGAAAGAAGTGGGGTGCTACTTGTCCAAGGCCAAATTGGCGGGCCATTAAGATTGGCTGGTAGAATTCATACCCAGGTTTGATTATTCTGTTGGACGTACTCATGCCAACTGGAAGGAAACAGGGACGAATTACGGTGGAAAAGAGCTGCCGAGTGCTAGTGTCATCGGCAAAATTATCCAGCCTGAAGGAGAGTGGATTTTCAAAGTGTTCCGATTCCTCCATGTAAGGGAAGAAGGTAGGGTTGTCCAGGCCCTGGAAGAAAGTGCTGAACCACTTGGATGCTTCCTGAGGGGATAGTTTGCTGCCTGGCAGCCTATACAAAGCTTGGCCGTAACTAGTGCATCGGATCTGTTTCCCTTTGACATCTGGGAAGGTGCAACTCGCCAAAAGGGGGAAGTTTGGGATGTGATTTTGGAAGTATAGCTGAGCCCATAGCTGAATAAACCACCAAGGACCACCTGTTTTGATTGCTATGCCTGAGAACAGCTTAACAGACATCAACTGGAGATATCGATAGACCTCTCCAAGGAACAGTTTGCCGATGCCAAGTTGAGTACCTTTGGCTAGTTCGTGGGCTAGGGAGAGATAGTTCTTGGTTGGAGCCAGGGAAGGGCCACAGAATATGAAATGCTCCAGCCAGAAGTTGAGAAAGGCTGTATGTTCTTTCTCTGAGACAGGGCCCTTTGTTTTCATATGGCGTTGGAGGTAGGCACCCCAGTTCGTGCAGTCTGTTTTAGAAGACAGCTTATAGGGTACTTTGGTCAGTTTAAAAGCAGAGGGGCTGGGCGAGGTGACATCCAGGCCAGTAATCATCACCACGTCTAACAAAGTTGGTGACATAGGGCCATGACCAAACATAAAGCAGTTCAGAGCGTCAGACCAGAAGTAGCCGATGGTTTTCAGAAGGTTCTCATGTTTTTCAAGAGGAGACAATGATAAGTGCAAGGCATCGGCTATCCCTGTAGTTTCCCATTGGGATTGGTAAGCTCTAGCTACTCTACTGAACCAGGAGACCCATTGTTCAGGGGGATTAGGCCAGGCTCGCAAGCAGTCGGCCCAAGAGTTCAGATCTAGATCTTGGCTTACGAAGGGGATTCTATTTGCTTCGCAAGAAATCAGATGGGCAGGACTAGAATCTGTACGAGGGCCAAGACAAAGGGAATTTGGGAGAGAAGGATGTGGCAGCAGGATGTCTGAAACCTAGAAAGTTTAATGGTGGAGTAAAGGCATTAATTCAGGTGTTCGCCATTAAATTCTAACATCGCGTTCAGACTGCGAAGAGTAGGCGTACCTTCAGACTGAAGACCTCTGGATTGGTATTAGAGGATTCCGCCATTTAGTTGCCGGCGAAGATGGATCTGTGCAAGTTGAGGATTGGGGGTTCTTGTTGCTATGAGCTCGATCTGGTCAGTGGGAGATTGAAGATCTAGGTCGCCCTTTTTGAAGGGAGTCGCAGGTTACCGTTTGAAACTAAGAAGTGGCCGTTTAGGTTTGCCTAAGTATGCGACTGAGTTGACCTTGTCAACGATTTCGGGAAAGCCGATGTGCATCGGCTCTTTGAGTTATGGCTTGGTTGACTGTGAGAACGTAACAAGGTGAAAGCCGATGCGTTGCTATCGGCTCCTGGAGCATCGACTTATTTGTGTTATCGACAAAATTGGGGCGGAAAGACAAATCTGCGAGAAACGGATTTTTCATTCATTCATTCAAAAGCAGATTGCTTACAAGCGACTGATGGATTACAAAAGGGAGCACACTACTACTACTACTACTACGGGTTCCTAATCTAGGCCGAGGTCGTCGTCGCTGCCGTCGCCGCCGTCTTGTTCGCTGTCATCAGCGCTGCTGCCGGCGTCGTCTTCGCTGCTGCTGCTGAAGAAGCCAGCGGGGGCCTCCTCGTCCTCGTCCTCGTCGTCGTCGTCCTCGGACCCGGCGCGGAAGTACTTCATCGGCTGGTACTCCTCGGAGGAGGTGTCCTCCTCTTCTTCCTCCTCGTCGGAGGAGTCGACGCCGTCCCAGGACATGGCGTCGTCGGTGCTGTCCGCCTCCAGTTCCCCATCGGCGAGGAACTGCAGGTCCTCCTCGCCGTCAGTCATGGACGCGTCGTCCTCCGACCAAGCGGCGAAGTCCCAGTCTCTCTCGTCCCACCATTGTGGGGTGAGAGCGTGGTACGCCGCCATCGGCGGGTGCTCTGGCGTTGGCTCTCGATCACTGATGCTGTTGGAGGCATGGGAGGACAGGCCAGAGGAGGCAGAGGAAGCAGAGGAGGCCATGGCGGAGAAAGAGGGTTTTTTCGGCGGAGGAAGAGGGTTTCTGGCTACTGGAGGAAGATGGGGACTGCGAACTGCTCAGACAGATTTAAATAAGGGGAATATTGGAGAGACGGTTCAATGCCATAGCGGTTTCCCAGATTGCACTGCCAAAATCGTCGAATCATGCAGTGCGAAGGAGTTGAGAAGACAGGGCATCATGATGAAGGGGTAGCGTGACGATTCTGTTCTGCCACGCATTCTGTCAACGCGCAACCCGATACAAAAAAAAGGGAGAGGAGAAGAGAAAAAAACACAGAGTGGTTTTGGAATTATCATTGCCAAAACCAGGGGGGCATGTGTTATCGCCATATTTTGGCCAACAAAGGAGATGGGCCGTGATCAAGATGGGCTTGGAAGATGCGTATATTCAACGTGTTGTTGGATCGGCCTAGTGCGTAGAATTGGGCTAAATTGCCCGTGTATCTTGTATCATAGTAGGTTTCGTTTCAGTTTAGATAAAGATAGAGTTGTAGAGTTATTCCAAAAGTAGAGAGTCTCCGGACTATAAATATGTACCTAAGGTTATCGAGAAAAGGAGGACAATCACGTTCACAACAAACACAATCTCGGCGCATCGCCACCCCTTGTTTCTAGGGTTTTTCTCGGGTAAGTGCCATGCTGCCTAGATCGCATCTTGCGATCTAGGCAGTATTTACTTATGCGATTGTTTGGTGTTACTCGTACTGAAGCCTTGTTGATGGCGAGTAATACTTTTATCATAGATTTGTGTAGGCTAGCAACAGTACTTTTCGCTATGATTGTTTAGTTTTGCTGCCTCTAGCTATCTCGCCGCCTTTGCACCTCTTCCCGGGTGTAAGGGTGGCATCTTGCTTGATCTTTATTTAAGTCGATTTGATCTGTTATAGTTGTGCCTTGTTCTCCAAGGTTTAGTTTGATATCTACATGATCAGGCCTTGCAAACGGGTTGAACGATCCAGTAATATGTAAGATATGGTTTGCCAATCCAAGAGGAGTTGTTCCGGGAATTGACTTTATGTTGGTTTTTAGGCCTTCTCTAGGGTTAGTTTTCCATCATCTTTTATATCTACCAGGCTCAATTACGTGTAGGACGTTCCAATTATGTAGTGAAAACATTAAACTATCATAGATCGATTTAACTTGTATCGATGAAGCAAAACCCCATGTTATCATAGATCTAATGCAGAACCATGGGTTAATCGGCTCTAGGAGCCGATTCACAGGGAAACCTGGGAGCCGGTCACGGCTCGAATTTTACGTATACTTGTTTACCATGCAGGAAACCAATCGGAGCAATCCATCACCTTCCTGATCAGGTATAGATCAGGTGGCACGCCCTCGAACCAAGCCAGGACGTGTGCCGGAGTTTTGCGGGCCGTTGCCCGAGGGACCAGGGCCCACCAGCAGTTCTGGGAGCCTCCCGGCTCTTCGTGTTGCTCGTCGCTGCTCGCCGGTGAGTTTTGGCAGGCAACAACCGGCAACCTCCTAGAGTCCCAGTCTCGGTACAATCTTCACGCATCGGTCCTCGACGACGGAGTGCTTGGTAAAGAGCATGGCGTTCTAGGGTCTTCGGAAGATCTTGTGGGATTCTCGTCAACACGAGGGTCTGGAACATCCTCGCGAGCTTCATCACATCTTGTAGCAACAACTTCGACACAATTTCGGAGGGGGTCGGTTGCAGGGACGTGCAGGCCGTGGAGCTCCACGCAGCAGCGATCGCTGGCGGGGCAGCCCCAGCAGCGGCGTGCGGGATGAGGCAGAGCGTCGGTGGCGACCCAGGACGAGGATAGGGTGGCGAGGCGGACGTGGTAGCGCCCGGCGTCGCCGGTTCCCAAGGCAGCACGGCGAAGGAGATGGCTTGGAGGCGGCGGGCGGAGGCGCTGGAGGAGGGGAGAGGTCGGGGCGGCGGTGCACGGACGCGCTGGCGGCGGAGCTCGAAGGCAGGGCGCCAGGGAGAAGCTGGTGAGGGGGACGGACCGGAGGAGGCCGGCGCGGGCACGTCGGAGGCGAGGAGGGCGAGGCGACGCGGAGGAGAGGAGGGGCTCGGGCCGGCGAGCCTGGCGGAGGTGGTGCCGGAGGAAGGCGGCGGCCGGAGAGGGGAGGGGCGAGCTCGGGCGCGCCGGGGGAGGAGGGAGACGCGGCGGCCGGAGAGAAGGGGGGCGCGGGGGAGCGGCCGGCGGGAGCGGGAGCGAGGGGGGAGCGGCCGCGAGCGGTGGCGCCATGGCCGGGCGTGGCCGAGCGTGGCGGGGGGAGCGGCGGCTCGCCGGAGCGGTGAGGGAGAGGGGACCCGAGGAAGGAGGAGGGAGGAGGCTGCGGGGGGGCGTGAGGGAAGGGAGCGGGGCTGCGGTGCGGGTGGGGCCAGAGAGGTGGGGCCGGGTGGTGGGGTCGGGGAGAGTGGGAGTGGGAGAGAGGGGAGGTTGGCCAGGGAGGTGGGGGCCCAGGTGTCGGTGGGGGTGGGTACAGCGCGTGCGGTGAGGGTGTTGTCTGGTGTGAGCTGGTTGGTGGGGTGGGGAGAGAGGGAGAGAGAGGTGGCTGGGGTGACGTGGCAGCTGGGGGTTGGCTGGAGGGAAGGAAGAGGGTGAGGTGGCGTCTCGCGATAGGAGGGGGTGATGTGGCTGGTTGGGTGGGTAGAATAGGATTGGTAGAAAAAGGTTTTAGGCGGACCGTTTTTGTACTGGGGGTGGTCGACTGGGTCGGTCCGGCCCGTTCGACTGCCCCCACTAAAATAATTAAATATTTTATTTGTTAACCCGGGCTTTTACAAACCAATAGCAGACAAACAAAATAAATCCGGAGACCCGGGTTTTGCGTTTGAACAAAGACGGGGCGTTTAGAAAACAAAAAATAGGTTTTTCCGAAAATAGTTTTATGCAAGCAAATGCAAGATGATGACGATGCTCAAATGCAAGGTGGCATGATGACATGAGCATGCGGTCATGATGATGCAATGCACAAAAACAACGCGATTTTCTAGTAGTGGTTTTACGGGATGCCACAATTCGACACCACTAACAATGGATCTCGCCCTCGAGATCCGCCTCATGGTACCGGAAAGAAGGTCGGCGATCTGCGTCTTCTCGCTTCGTGTAGATCCTCGCGACACCACTAACAAGAGTTCGTTGTCCGTGATCGTCGAGAGAACACTCCGGGAACAAAAGGTCGAAGGTAGAGGTATCAACAAATAAAGCCACCTCTATCTTCGATGGAAAAGGGGGAACCGATGCATTCTCATCCATTTCAATGTACAAAAGCGAATAGAAGGGGTAGTCGGCATGAGGGCCAATCCATCACGCACCCAAACTATTACTCCGCACAATCAGTGGAAAAGCGTGCAACCATTCTCGGAATCAGACTGAAGATCTCGACAATCGAGGTTCAGGAACAAAAGAGTGATGCAGACTCTGCATCGGATCTGGCGTAGATGATGTCGTCGCGTCAGAAAGCACCGGAAGGCACGAGAAAGAACAAAGAGAAGTCCACCATACGAAGGGTTCCTCGGATAGCATGAAGACCAGATGTAGCAACACCGTTACCAAAGGAGGAAGCGAAACCCTGAAGGTACGATGGAACCCAACCACTAGAAATCCTGGACTCGAAGAGAGAGAAGAGAGCAGATTCAAAACACGTAGAGGTAAGAGGAGAATAGCAGAGGGGTAAGGAATAAAAGCAGACCAAACCAGAACTATCCAACCGATTTTTCGAAAATAGTTTTGACACTCTACTTCGGCCGTTAGCTAGGTTATCCTACAGGTTGGACTTGTGGGGTATCGTAACTGCTGAGCTCTGATACCACTCTGTAACACCCTCAGAATCGGCCCTATGCAAGTTTTAGCGAAACTCGCCAAACCCGCATAGAAACGATTCAAAGGTGCCCACCAGGCACTTTCGTGCGGGTGGAAAACGAAGTAATAACATTACACAACAGTCCTCGATGGGACCCACAGAACAGATATATATACAACACGACTCCATGAGTCAAGAATACAGATATAAGGTACAAAGATCCAAATCACCTTGAAAAGATAGAGCGTCCGACTACGGACAAGATGCAAATGGGGCTAAGAGCCCTGAAGAATAACCAATGGCGTCCATAACCCTGCCCAGGCCAAGCCGGAAGGGTAACCCTGCTAACGACGTCGATCTCAAAACCTGCTTAAACAAAAGGGGTGCCGACAAAGGGCAAAGGAAAAAGAGGAGCGTCAGTACTGAGGCCAGTACACGGCGAGGCTAGAATTCGGCGGTCCTCGCCTACATAGGTATGGTGGACTGAAGCGGCAGCGGTAGCGTGCACTAAACAACCTATGGAGACTCGATACAACTGTCGGCTATCAGAGAGGGATAAGAAAGACCTATTCGAAACCAACCTGATGCTACCATCAAACAAACCCATCCTGGTATTTCCCCCTCGAGACCAAACGAGGAAGTCAACCGAGGAACTCACACCGTTGGCAGTTTTATTTATTCAGTTATCGTTGCAGCAGTTACTAGTCAGGTTTAGCTAATCATCCTGATATAATAAGCAGTGTGCAGTTTTATTTAACCATTCCGTTGTAGTTGCGACACTTACTAGTCAAGTACAATTAGCATGAGATAACCCAAAACCCAGCAGTTGTTGGTACTTTTATTTAGCCATTCCGTTATAGTTGCAATACTTACTAGTCAGATGCAATTGTCGCAAGCGACAACCCAAGAAAGCAATTGTTGGCAGTTTTATTTAGCCATTCCATTATAGTGAAGTTGATTACTAGTCATTATCAAGTCAAATTTATAGCACTACTTTAGTTATAGTTGTCTATGATCGAGATACTGTGCTCCAAGTCGTCCAGAACCGCGGACACGGCTTTTAGAAAGTTTTACCCGGCCGGGGTGCACCAATAGCAACACACACTCGATCAACCTCGGAAAAACCAAATCAAAACCCAACGAGGCCTTCACGACAAAGCAATCACAAGATTCAGAAATATTTCAGGGGGCCACCCCTTGGAGTACACCCGCAACGAAGCTAGCTGACTCCGAGACGGACCCGAGGTTTGGGTGGACGACTGTGAACGACTGGGAACCCAAAATTGGGCTTGTCGACACCGCGAAAACGTGTCCCGATCCTAAACAGTACAGTGTGCTCCTCGCACAATCGTAATAAAGCAGTAGCATGGCATAAGTACAGGATAGTAAATAAAACCTCAAACTAGTTTGTGGCCCCAAGAAATAAGACGGAATCAAGCTCTGGCTCAGGGGGGTCCCATAATCCTCCCGGATGTGGATAGCGCGAAAAATCAAGGAACATGTATCAAGCACTCGGGGTCCTACGGGACACAAGTGGACGGTTAACAACCAAATAACATCTATTGCCCACCTGTGCCTCTGCTTACTTACTTCAATTTTAGTTGTTAAGCAGTATTTGAAGTGAACGAAAAGTAAATCCATGATCATCTCCAACATCAACATGCGGCAATACACCAACAACTGTGGCACTTGACGACACGCAACAGCTCTTGAGCAAGCGACTACGACGCGCAAGTCCAACTATCTACCAAACAACAGGTAATAGGAGGTGTCCAAGGCAATATAAGGCTGCGAGGGATATCACGGGTACGAAACTAGAGCATCGCAACACAGATAGCAATAGATCAACAGGAGGGAATAAATACTATAAAAGTAAGATAGGTAGAAAGGGGGAGATGCTCGCCTGAAAAACATTGTCGAAGGTTCAACCGAAGATCGGGTCGACTCTCGCATCAACTCAACGGCCTTATCCGCGAAGAACCAAAACACTAGAATAAGCAACAGATGCAATATTTAATACTACGACAGAAGATCGGGCATGATGCATGTATGATGTATGACATGGCAAAGGTGCGATGCAATTAGGTCATATTAAGCGGAACCGGGGTCCCGACAATTAATTAGGTGGTTCATGTTGTTTATCTACCCCGCAAATTAAATGTTGTATTAGCATGGCAAAATATATCACCGGTTCGCTATACAAATTTAAATGAGGCCAATATGAGACTAGATTTGCCCGCATATGGGCCCCATATTTAATTTAGGTGAATTGGCCTAAGGCCCCCAAACCACAGACAAGGATGCATGCATGAACAATTTAATATGCGACAGGTTTATATTCCATTTTATAAAATAGGGCTCGGGAAGGGAATCACACATTAGGGTTCGGCAGATCTTGGGATTCCGGGGTTCGGGGTTCGGCCTCAGGGTTCGGATCTGGGGTTCGGCCTTGGCGGGTTCGTTCTCTGATAACGGAGGTAGATCTTGGCATTCCGGGAAGGAGGACTTGGTTAGCGTCGGGGGCGCATCGGGCTCGCCCTGGTCGGTGTCGATCTTGTCGTTGCGACGATCTTGCCGCCTCCGCGGTCATCGGTCCCTGTCGTCGGTCTTGTCGTTACACCGTGGAGATCTGGTCGTCGGCGCACTCAGGGTTTCGGGATCGGTCTTTGGTTCCAGATCTTGGCGCGCCAGGGGTCCTGCATCATCGGATCTGTGGACCAGGGTCTTCGGATCCGTGCTCTCGGTTTCATGACGAAGATCTTGTCGATCCGTGACGAGGATGTTTGGGTACTGGCTTGGGTAGACGATGACGGACTTGGGTGTGGTACCGGCAACCTCCTAGAGTCCCAGTCTCGGTACAATCTTCACGCATCGGTCCTCGACGACGGAGTGCTTGGTAAAGAGCATGGCGTTCTAGGGTCTTCGGAAGATCTTGTGGGATTCTCGTCAACACGAGGGTCTGGAACATCCTCGCGAGCTTCATCACATCTTGTAGCAACAACTTCGACACAATTTCGGAGGGGGTCGGTTGCAGGGACGTGCAGGCCGTGGAGCTCCACGCAGCAGCGATCGCTGGCGGGGCAGCCCCATCAGCGGCGTGCGGGATGAGGCAGAGCGTCGGTGGCGACCCAGGACGAGGATAGGGTGGCGAGGCGGACGTGGTAGCGCCCGGCGTCGCCGGTTCCCAATGCAGCACGGCGAAGGAGATGGCTTGGAGGCGGCGGGCGGAGGCGCTGGAGGAGGGGAGAGGTCGGGGCGGCGGTGCACGGACGCGCTGGCGGCGGAGCTCGAAGGCAGGGCGCCAGGGAGAAGCTGGCGAGGGGGGCGGACCGGAGGAGGCCGGCGCGGGCACGTCGGAGGCGAGGAGGGCGAGGCGACGCGGAGGAGAGGAGGGGCTCGGGCCGGCGAGCCTGGCGGAGGTGGTGCCGGAGGAAGGCGGCGGCCGGAGAGGGGAGGGGCGAGCTCGGGCGCGCCGGGGGAGGAGGGAGACGCGGCGGCCGGAGAGAAGGGGGGCGCGGGGGAGCGGCCGGCGGGAGCGGGAGCGAGGGGGGAGCGGCCGCGAGCGGTGGCGCCATGGCCGGGCGTGGCCGAGCGTGGCGGGGGGAGCGGCGGCTCGCCGGAGCGGTGAGGGAGAGGGGACCCGAGGAAGGAGGAGGGAGGAGGCTGCGGGGAGGCGTGAGGGAAGGGAGCGGGGCTGCGGTGCGGGTGGGGCCAGAGAGGTGGGGCCGGGTGGTGGGGTCGGGGAGAGTGGGAGTGGGAGAGAGGGGAGGTTGGCCAGGGAGGTGGGGGCCCAGGTGTCGGTGGGGGTGGGTACAGCGCGTGCGGTGAGGGTGTTGTATGGTGTGAGCTGGTTGGTGGGGTGGGGAGAGAGGGAGAGAGAGGTGGCTGGGGTGACGTGGCAGCTAGGGGTTGGCTGGAGGGAAGGAAGAGGGTGAGGTGGCGTCTCGCGATAGGAGGGGGTGATGTGGCTGGTTGGGTGGGTAGAATAGGATTGGTAGAAAAAGGTTTTAGGCGGACCGTTTTTGTACTGGGGGTGGTCGACTGGGTCGGTCCGGCCCGTTCGACTGCCCCCACTAAAATAATTAAATATTTTATTTGTTAACCCGGGCTTTTACAAACCAATAGCAGACAAACAAAATAAATCCGGAGACCCGGGTTTTGCGTTTGAACAAAGACGGGGCGTTTAGAAAACAAAAAATAGGTTTTTCCGAAAATAGTTTTATGCAAGCAAATGCAAGATGATAACGATGCTCAAATGCAAGGTGGCATGATGACATGAGCATGCGGTCATGATGATGCAATGCACAAAAACAACGCGATTTTCTAGTAGTGGTTTTACGGGATGCCACAAAGGGCCAGCCGCCACATGGTGGGACAACTTCCAAATCACCACTCCTATAGATGAGGTGACTTGGGCTATCTTTGAAGATGGCTTTCGCACTGCTCATATCTCATCAGGAATAATGAGCCTGAAAAAGAAGGAGTTCCCCAATCTGAAGCAGCGCCACCGCAGCGTGGCTGAATACATTGAAGAGTTCAACAATCTGGCGCGTTATGCACCGGATGAGGTTGACACAGATGCCAATAGAAAGGAAAAATTTCTGTAAGGATTGAATGATGAGCTGAATCTACAGCTGGCCATGGCATATGTTCCCACTTATCAGTCGCTCTGTGACAAGGCGGCTATATTGGAGAACAAAATGAAGCAAGTCGAGAGTAGGAAGAGGAAACACTCCAACAAGCACAGCTCAGGATCGTCTCACAAACGATCTGACTATGATGACAGTGGAAGCTCAGGATCCCATAATCATGGGAAATTCAACAAGCACCACAACCACAACCGTCATGACAACAAGCATCTCCGCAGTCATGACAATGACAAGTACAAGAACCACAAGAGTGGACATAAGAGCCACCACAGTGGTAATGGTAGTGGAAGTGGAAGTCAGCCTGCTAAGAGAGACATCAGTCAGGTTGAATGCTTCAAATGCAAGAAGATGGGACACTATGCAAATGAGTGCCCCGAAAATAAAGTTGAAGGACCTGTCAAGCCCAATCCTTTCTAGAAAGGACAGGTGAACCACATTAGTGTGGAGGAGGTCTATGAGGAACCTGACGCTGTTGCAGGTAAGTTCAGACTCAATTCCATTCCAGCATTTGTACTCTTTGATACTGGTGCATCGCATTCATTCATATCAAAGGCATTTGTTGATAGAAATGGGTTTCCGTATGAAAACATTGGGTGTCCAATAAAAGTTAGTTCTCCAGGAGGAGATATGATAGTAAGTCTTGGATGCCGGGATCTGGTAATAGAATTTGGAAAACATAAGTTTCCAGTAAGCCTGATAATTCTAGATTCCCAAGGACTGGATGTAATATTGGGAATGGATTGGATGGCTAAGTATGAAGGAGTACTATATTGTGCTAATCGTACTGTTGCACTCACAACCCCGGAAAGAAAACGGATTAAGTTCAAGTCCAACTTTGAGTCTAAAGGCAGTAAGCTAAATTCTCTTAAGGGGGTTAGCATGGACAGTGTGCCAATTGTGTGTGAGTATCCGGATGTATTTCCGGAAGAATTGCCAGGAATGCCACCAGATAGAGATGTGGAGTTTCTGATAGATTTGCTACCAGGTTCTGGACCAATAGCAAAGAGACCATACAAAATGTCAGTTGATGAACTGAAGGAGCTCAAGAAGCAACTAGGAGAACAGTTGCAGAAAGGATTTATACAACCAAGTTCTTCATCTTGGGGAGCCCCAGTTTTGTTTGTGGAGAAGAAAGATAGAAGCCAAAGGTTATGCATAGATTACCATTCTCTCAACGAGGTAACTATCAAGAACAAATATCCTTTGCCTAGAATCAATGACTTGTTTGATCAGCTTGAAGGAGCATGTGTGTTCTCAAAGATTGATCTAAGGTCAGGCTATTTTCAACTCAAGATAAGAGAGCAAGACATACCTAAAACAGCATTCACCACAAGGTATGGATTGTATGAATATACCATAATGCCTTTTGGCTTAACCAATGCTCCAGCATACTTCATGAATATGATGAACAAGGTGTTCATAGAATTCCTCGACAAGTTTGTTGTCGTTTTCATCGATGACATCTTAGTCTACTCCAAGAGTAAAGAAGAGCGTGAAGGACACTTGCGTTTGATACTTGAGAAATTGAGAGAGCATAAACTTTATGCCAAATTCAGCAAGTGTGAGTTCTGGTTAGAGGAAGTTGGTTTTCTTGGTCATGTTATGACAAAGGATGGTGTAGCAGTTGATCCTGCTAAGGTTTCAGCTGTGACTGAATGGGAATCTCCTAAGAACGTGAAGGAAGTTCGTAGTTTCCTTGGCTTAGCAGGTTACTACAGAAGGTTCATTGAGAATTTCTCAAAAGTTGCTAAGCCAATGACTGAATTATTGAAGAAAGACAAGAAGTTTGCTTGGTCTGAAGGTTGTGAAGTCAGCTTTCAAGAGTTGAAGAAGAGACTTGTGACAGCACCAGTTCTATGTCTGCCAGATTTGGAAAAGGATTTCCAAGTATATTGTGATGCGTCTCATCAAGGTTTGGGTGTTGTACTTATGCAAGACGGTAAAGTTGTGGCCTATGCCTCGAGACAACTCAAAACTCATGAGGTAAACTATCCTACTCATGATTTGGAGTTAGCCTCTGTCGTCCATGCACTCAAAACATGGAGACATTACCTCTTGGGAAAGCGTTGTGAAGTGTTCACGGACCACAAAAGTTTGAAGTATATCTTCACCCAAAAGGAAAGCAATATGAGACAAAGAAGATGGTTAGAGCTTATCAAGGATTATGACTTAAGTTTGCAATACCACCCAGGTAAAGCAAACGTAGTAGCAGATTCTCTAAGTCGTAAGGTATTTGTAAATGGCCTTACCAAAGGAGAATTACCCGATGATTTGTGTACTCAATTCAGAGAACTCAGATTAGAGATTGTGCCTGAAGGACATCTCATGTCTTTGGACGTTCAACCCACCTTGTTGGACAAGATCCGAGAAGCTCAGAAGACTGATAAGGAAATTGAGGAGATTAAGAAAAATATTGGCCTGGGGAAAGCTAAGAATTTCCATGAAGACGAACAGGGTACTTTATGGCATGGGAAACGTATTTGTGTTCCACAAGATCCGGAGTTACGGAAACTGATTTTGCAGGAGGCACACAACTCCCCGTATTCTATTCACCCGGGTAACACCAAAATGTACATGGACATGAAAGAAAGATTTTGGTGGAACAATCTCAAGAGAGACATCGCCGAACATATTGCTTTGTGTGATGTGTGTAGTAGAGTAAAAGCGGAACATCAGAAACCAGCGGGTTTACTTCAACCATTACCTATTCCTGATTGGAAGTGGGACAATATTGGTATGGATTTTATTACCGGATTGCCAAGGACCAGATCGGGATATGATTCCATATGGGTTGTAGTAGATCGCCTAACTAAAGTGGCTCACTTTATACCCGTGAAGACAACCTATACAAGTGCCAAGTTAGCCAAAATCTACATGAGTAGAATTGTGTGTCTTCATGGTGTGCCTAAGAGTATTGTGTCTGATAGGGGAACTCAGTTCACTTCCCATTTTTGGAGACAGCTACATGAGTCATTGGGAACGAGGTTGGAATTCAGTACTGCTTTTCATCCTCAAAGCGATGGGCAAACAGAAAGGACTAATCAAATTCCGGAAGACATGTTGAGGGCATGTGCCCTAGACTATGGAGCAAGTTGGGATGAAAGTATGCCTTACGCAGAATTTTCTTATAACAACGGCTATCAAGCCAGCATTGAGATGGCACCATTTGAGTTTCTCTACGGAAGAAAGTGTACCACCCCATTGTTATGGAATGGTGTGGGAGAAAGAAGTTTATTCGGGCCAGAACTTATCAAAGAAGCCGAAGAGAAAGTCAAATTGGTTAAGGACAGATTGAAGATAGCACAGTCCCGACAGAAAAGCTACGCTGATCCTAAGCGTAGAGAAGTCACCTACGAAGTTGGTGATAGAGCCTATCTTAGAGTATCACCACTCCGTGGAGTGAAAAGATTCGTAGTCAAAGGAAAGTTGGCACCAAGATATGTTGGACCATTCAAGATTCTGAGTCGCAAAGGAGAAGTTGCTTATGAAATTGAACTGCCAGCATCTCTATCAGCAGTCCATAATGTGTTTCATGTGAGTCAGCTTAAGAAATGTCACCTAGAAATGGAAGAAACTTCTTTGAAAGATACTATACCTTTGGAGGAGGTTCAACTAGAAAGTGATCTCACTTATGAAGAAAAGCCTATCAAGATTCTTGAGACTGCAGAAAGAGTCACAAGGACAAAGACTATCAAGTTTTGCAAAGTGCAATGGAATCATCATTCCGAAGAGGAAGCAACATGGGAAAGAGAAGATGATCTTCGGAAAGACCACCCTCACCTATTTGCTAGCCAATCCGAATCTCGAGGGCGAGATTCACCTTAAGGGGGTTGGATTTGTAACATCCCTAAAATCATAATTTCAAAGTTTGCATATCATTCATGCATGCATATAGATTTGAGAACAATTTCAAACTCATTTTGGAAAAAAACAGAAGCACATTTGCTATGATTTTATGTGAGCAGATTTAAATCAAATGGCCATCCCCATTTGAGAAGTTTGAATGATTTTAAACCTAGCTTGTTTGTCTTCCTTATAGAAAGGATTGAGAGTGGTTGAACCAAATTTTACAATTTGGAAATAGTTTCAAAAACCATTTCTCAAATTTTGCAAACCAAGTGCCAAGTCTCTGATATTTTGATTCTCCAAGCTTGACCAAGCCCTTGCAAAGCAACCACATGATTTTGTGCCTATATTTGAGACTACTGCTCACTGCAAAAATCCCAAGAAAATTTGAATTCAAATGGAACTTGAATTCATTTGAAAATCAATTCAGAAAATAGAAACAGAAAAAGGAAAAAGAGAAAGAATTAGAAAAGGGTCGGCGCCAGGATTCCAGCCCAGCTTCAGAACATGCCCAGCTAGCCCACCCGGGCCATTTCTTTCTCTCTCGCACGCGCCAGCACACCCACACAGCCGCTGACAGCCAGACCCCACCTCCCCTTCGCGCGCTTCACTGACGAGCGGGCCCTCTCCACGTCGCCCTCGTATTCCTCAAACCGCGCCCGCGACCACGTCGTCGCTGCTGTCAAGGCCGGTAATGGCGTGGCGTAATTAGCCTTAATGCCGCAGGCGTTTCCTGTCGCGCCTGGGCCTATTTAATCCCCTCTACACCCCGAGCATTTCCCCCCACACTCCTCGCTCACTCTGCCACCAAGCTGCGCGCATTAGCTCTCGAAGCCCCGCTGTACTGACGACTCCGGCGATCGATTCTGGTGAGCCTCGACCGCCCCCCTCTCTCTGGTTCAAACGATGATTCCCAACTTGATCTTGCGCATACGCTGACGCCTTCCTTTTGCCTGCTCATGACCCAGGTCGTCGTCTCCGTCCACGACCGCAACCACCTGCGCCGCCGCGTGTCTCCGGCGACCAATTAAGGTAAAACCCGAGCGCCCCTTGCCCCCTCCTTCACGCGAGTTTGTTCGCCTGCGTCTTGCGCAACTCCTGATGCCTCTGGTTCGTGCTAGGGCGACGCCAAACCTCGCCAATGACCACGTCTGCAAGCGACCGACGCCGCCCGCAACTCCGACGAGCTCCAGAGACCGTTCCCGCGCGCCCCTTCGCAAACCAACGCCACGTCGAGCTTCAGCACGCCACTGCGGATCTGGTACGACCCTTCTCCCTCTCGCGCACGACCTAGAACGCCAGCGCCGCCACTGACTGAGCGCTCCGCCGCTCACTGACGCCGCGCGCCGCCAGGACATGGTCGCTTGCTTGAGCGTCGTTGGATCTAGATCCAACGCTTACGATAGAATCACTAATCGAACCGTTATGCTAGATCTGGACCGTGTGTTTTACTTAGATCCTACGGCCCGCAGAGCTCGATCCGGCCGAACCGGTACGCGCCAATAGAAACACGACGCGTGGCTAGAGTTTAAATCAAAAACAGAATTCAAATCAGATTTAGATCCAATTTTCAAATGGCTATAACTTTTGATTCCCACGTTAGATTTTTGCAAATTTTATACCGTTGGAATCAGTGAGTCAAGCCCTTTCTGAATCTGCAATGTGTTTAACAAAAAGTTTCTGTTAAAATGACTTTGTATGCAGAAACATATTTAGGTCCAATTTGAGTATAGATTTTGTTTAAGAAATAGTTTTAGTGCTAAATAAGTTTAGTTAGCAAGTTTTTGACTTGGTTATGTTTCTGTATCATGCACTTGCTTGGTGGAGTTTTCAAAAATCATCACTTAGCATTTTCTTGCATGCATGCATTCATATTATTTTTGTTTGTATATGAATTGTGTGTAATTTTTGTGCTACAAATTTTGTATAGATTTTGCTAGTGACTGTGATTGTGAAGAGTGATGCTCTCCCCATTACCAAGGCAAGTGGTACTTCATGAATACTTCCATCCCTATATTTTGTATAAGCATTAGAAATATTTTGCTAAGTCTTGCATGTTACTTTTGCCAAATGCTATGTTGGGAAATCCTAAGTAGTTGTAGAATTGTAGAAGTGTTAGGAATTTTCCTAAGTTAAGTTACTATGCCATGCTTAGCCTAGCTAGTAGAAAACAAGGGTTGGTAAAGTTTATACATGCTATGATGAAAATATTTGTAAGTCTTTTTGACTTATGTTTTTCTTAATAAAACAACTAAGTCAATGAACCTCCTGGGTGGAATGGGACTTGAATGGTGGTTTTTTGGTTGAGTGGTTACACAAGGCCCATGGATATGGTTTACCTTGTGTATCACACTTGTGGTATGCCACCCAGGCACAAAGGGATTTGGAGGCCAAGTGTTGAGAAGCTTATAGTGCAACCACTTGGCAATATGGGCTCTGCCTTGATCATATAGGTTGCTAGAACTTAGCCTCTTGGACAGTTGGTGGTAGTGGGAATGTTAGGTTGGAGCGCGTCCATTTGGCTAAGGAAAGGCTTCTGAAAGGTCCTGTCTTGGGAAACCAAGTCTGGTGGGGAAAGTGCACAACCTCTGTAGATGGAAAATCTAAGTACTTAGCCAAGTCCATGGCAATGGACAACTTGAGCATCAAGACATGGAAGCTACAAGAATCTCATCACTCCAACTTCTAAGTAAAACTTGTGGGTGAACAAGGGTGAAGGACCCCAATGTCTATTGGTGGTTTCTTGGGAATGTTTTGACAAAGAAAAACTTAGTGATTTCAACTAATAGGAAAAACCTATTTTGAGCAAAGCAAATCCAAGCTACACTTATCCAAAATGCATATAGTAGTATAGTCCACCTAAAATTTACTAAGGTATCACTTGCCAATACTATTCCAAAGTATTGACCCACTGTGGCTGTAACTTGTGATGTTGCAGGTTACTCCGATGATGATTAGGTGTCATGAGTCTACACTCAACATGCTTGCCTGTGGCACATGAAGATGAAGACTTATGTTTATTTACTTATTCCAAAACTCTTGTATTAGGCATGTGGCCATGAGTTGTAAAAGACTATGTTTTTATCTCTGGAATGGATGTAATAAATGACCTTTGTTTCTGTGTACTTCATCTTAAACTGTGGATGCTAGCAATGATCCAGGGACTAGCATTGCAATCACAGGGATCCTTTTCCTTTACAAAGGAGGGATCTTACAGCTGGCACCATCAAAGGTATATTTGATATACATGTTGGCACCATCATTACTAGCCCCCGTTGTAGTGCCTGGGTATTTGATACTGGTTCAGTTGCTAATATTTGTAACTCGAAACAAGATCTACGGAATAGACGGCGGCTTGCGAGGGATGAGGTGACGATGCGCGTTGGCAACGGATCAAGAGTTGATGTGATGGCCGTCGGCACGCTCTCCTTAGTTTTACCTTCGGGATTAGTTTTAAACCTTAATAAATGTTATTATGTGCCTGCTTTGAGCATGAACATTATTTCTGGATCGTGTTTATTTCAAGACGGTTATTCATTTAAATCGGAGAATAATGGTTGTTCTATTTATATGAGTAACATCTTTTATGGTCATGCACCTATTGTGAATGGTTTATTTCCTCTGAATCTCGAAAGGGATGAAACACACATCCATAACATTGAGGCTAAGAGATGCAAAGTAGATAGTGATAATACTACTTATTTGTGGCACTGTCGTGTGGGTCATATTGGTGTAAAGCGCATGAAGAAACTCCATTCTGATGGACTTTTGGAGTCTCTTGATTTTGAATCATTTGACACGTGCGAACCATGCCTCATGGGCAAGATGATCAAAACCCCGTTCTCCGGTATGATGGAGCGAGCAACGGACTTGTTGGAAATCATACATACCGATGTATGCGGACCGATGAGTGTTTCGACGCGCGGTGGATATCGCTACTTTCTCACTTTTACCAATGACTTAAGTAGATATGGGTATATCTATTTGATGAAACATAAATCTGAAACATTTGAAAAGTTCAAGGAATTTCAGAATGAAGTGGAGAACCATCGTAACAGAAAGATTAAGTTTCTGCGATCCGATCGTGGAGGTGAATATTTGAGTTATGATTTTCTCACGCATCTTAAAGCAAGCGGAATCGTTTCGCAACTCATGCCACCCGGAACACCACAGCGCAATGGTGTGTCTGAACGCCAGGGCCGATCGATGATGTCTCTTACTGATTTGCCGTTATCTTTTTGGGGTTATGCATTAGAAACCGCTGCATTCACTTTAAATAGGGCACCATCTAAATCCGTTGAGACGACACCGTATGAACTGTGGTTTGGTGCTAAACCTAAGTTGTCGTTTCTTAAAGTTTGGGGATGCGAAGCTTACGTCAAGAAGTGATGCCGGACAAGCTCGAACCCAAAGCGGAGAAATGCGTCTTCATAGGATACCCTAAGGAAACTATTGGGTATACCTTCTATCACAGAACCGAAGGCAAAGTGTTTGTCGCAAAGAACGGTTCCTTTCTTGAGAAGGAGTTTCTCTCGAAAGAAGTGAGTGGGAGGAAAGTAGAGCTAGACGAGGTTGTTGAACCTTCTCTTGAGTTGGAGAGTAGCACAGCACCTGAAATTGTTCTAGTGCCGCCTGCACCAACAATAGAGGAAGCTAATGACAAGGATCATGAAGCTTCGGACGATGCTACTACTGAACGTCGCAGGTTGACAAGGTCGCGTGCCCCTCCTGAGTGGTACGGCAACCCTGTCTTGACTGTCTTGTTGGTAGAAGACAGTGAACCTACGAACTATGATGAAGCGATGATGAGCCCAGACTCTGAGAAATGGCTAGAGGCCATGAAATCCGAATTGGGATCCATGAGCGAAAACCAAGTATGGACTTTGGTGGACCCTCCTAGCGACCGAAAGGCCGTTGAGTGCAAATGGATTTTCAAGAAGAAAACGGACGCGGATGGTAATGTTACCGTCTATAAAGCACAACTTGTCGCAAAAGGTTTTCGACAAGTTCAAGGTGTTGACTATGATGAGACTTTCTCTCCCGTAGCGATGTTTAAGTCCATTCGGATTTATTAGCAATTGCTGCGTTTCATGATTATGAAATATGGCAGATGGATGTCAATACTGCGTTCCTCAATGGCAACATTGATGAAGAGTTGAAGGTTTTGTCGATCCTAAGGATGCATTCTGTAGCTAGATGGTTGTTTCTCCTCCTTTGTGCTATCATGTTTAGATCTTGTGAGATCCGTTAATGATCAAGATCATCTATTTGTAATCATACATGTTGTATTTACGAGGATCCGATGGATATTGAGATACTATGTTAGATTGATTATTGATTCTATCATGTCTTATTGATTATTGATTCTATCATGCATGTGTTGTTTGTGATCTTGCATGATCTCCGTTACTAGTAGCTATCTTGGCCAAGTAGATGCTTGTGACTCCAAGAGGGAGTATTTATGCTCGATAGTGGGTTCATGCCTCTAGTAATCTGGGGAAGTGACAGAAATCTCTAAGGTTGTAGATGTGTTGTTGCTACTAGGGAGAAAACAACAATCTTTTGTTGATGGAACAATTGTATTGTTTACTTTATACACATTGCTTAATGCAATTATCCGTTGCTTGCAACTTAATACTAGAAGGGGTTCGGATGATAACCTGAAGGTGGATTATTAGTCATAGATGCATTTGGATGGCGGTCTATGTATATTGTTGTAATGCCCAATCAAATCTCATAGGAGTCATGATGTCTAGTATTTGCATTGTTATGCTTGCTCAGTCCTGTCAATTACTCCACTATAATTTGTTCACCTAGCATGTCATTTATCTTAATGAGAACACCTCTAGTGAACTATGGAACCCGGTCCAACCTTTACCATTGATACATCATCTACTGTTATTGTTTACCTTTTGCAGGCAACCATTATCTTCCACACTATACGTTTAATCCTTTCTTTTCAGCAAACCAGTGAGATTGAAAACCTCACTGTAAGTTGGGGCAAAGTCTTGAGTTTGTGTTGTGTAGGATTCCATGTTGTTAGCAACACCTTGGAGTTGTTTCCTTGCTCCTACCGGTTCGATAACCTTGGTTTCATAACTGTGGGAAAACTTACTGCTGTTCTCATCACACCTTCCTCTTGGGGTATCCCAACGAAGCTCTACATTGATCTGAGCCCATCAAGACTTCTTCTGGCGCCGTTGCCGGGGAGTTAAGGACAGCTTTACAAGGGGAGTCTCTCACAACCACTCTCTTTACTTTGTTTTTGTTTTGCTTAGTTTCTTTTGTTTTGTTTCGCTTGCTTATTTTTACTAAAAATACAAAAAATATAGTTCCGTTTGGTTTGTTTTTTTATAAAAAACACACAAAAATTAGTTCCTACCCTAGTTGCTACCATGTATAGTGTTGCTCCAATCACTGTGTCACCTGTGGAAATGATATTTACTTTCAAACAAGGAAGTGAAGAGAGTTTCAAAGAAGCTTGGTCTAGAATTTCTGATTCACATGAAAAAACTGAGCCTAAAATGACTTTAGGCTTGGTTCTTAGCAGTTTCTACTATGGTCTTACTCTTTGTTATAGATATGCTTTGGATGCTGTAGCAGGATGAGATTTTATCCAATGTAATGAGGATGAAGCTTTGAATGCCATAAAGAAGTTGATTACAATTTATAATTTGCCTTGCAAGTTTGATTTTTTCCTTTATAAACATCTATGCTAGGTTGAACACTCTTGAGACCAATACTGCTAGCTTAAAAGGTTGCTATAGCATGCTTAGAGAACATCATGATTATGTTCCAATAAATTCTGAGCCTTCAAAATGGTCCCCTACAATAAAAGTTGTTATAAACAATGAAACGTTTGATGCTCGTTGTGATATCATGTCTGAATTTTGTCTTATGCCTAAAGATATCTATGAATCTTTGAATATTTGGGGACTTTCTGAAGGAGGAGAAGAAATATCTCTTACCAATAATGCAACTATATTACCCATTGGAATAACTAAAGGAGTGTTTACAAAGATCTTAGGGAAAGTGGTGTCTACTGATTATCTTGTTATTGAATGTGTAGGGAAAGGACAAATTACACTTGGAAGATCCCTACTAAAACTCCTTGGAGCAATAATAGATGTGGGGAAAGGCATTATGAATTTTGCTTCTCCAACAAGCAATCATACGTTCCCTAAAGATAAGAGTAAAGGTAAGAAAGGTAGGGGCAAGAAGATTGATGTTAATGCTTCTTCATTTGAAAATACATGATTCTTGTTTCTTGTGCCTAACTTAAAGGCGTTAAAGAAACGTACTTCTTGGGAGATAACCCAATAGTTTTATTGAGTCTTGGAAGTTATTACTTCTGTAATAACCCCTCCTTATCCTTTTTGTGTGATTTTTGTGCCAATAATAACCTCTAATGAGAGAGAAGTAAGATTTGGGGAAGTTGTTGTGCCGAAACAGATTTTTGTGCTTCACTGTAAAAATTCGGAAAAAATCTTTGTATGTCGGATTGAGCTGTAATTTTCCGAGTAAATGTAAGGTTCCCAACCTTTAATAAGGTAGAGATCCCTGTGTTTATAATGCTAGTCCCTGGATCAATAGCTAGCATCCACAGTTAAGATGTAATATCAAGAAACAAAGGTCATAATACAACTTTATAACCAGGAATAACATAATTTTATTACATCTTACATAGCTCATTTGGCTATTGCATTACATTGCAGCAGAATATCTATAAGCATGGGGTCCTTCATCTTCAATGTGCCACAGGCAAACATGTTGGTTGTAGACTTGTAATCCTAATCAATAAACTTCACTAACACCAAACCAACCTGCAACATTACAACTTACAGCCACAGGGGTCAATACATTTGAATTGTATTGGCAAGTTTCACTACTATGTAGAAATAAGTGGATCCTAACATTACATGCATATTTGGCTAAGTAGGGTTTTAGGCTCATTTGCAGAAAGCAGTATAATTTATCCTATCTTTTCGAAATAGTTTTGATCTTTTGTCAAATCTTTCTGAAATCCTTGGAAACCTCCAAGTGCTTCAAGTCTCTTGTTGTCACTTTCAAGTTTTACTTTTAGAAATTGGAATGTCGAGATTTCCCATAGCTTCAGGCCTTAGTTGCTCAGTATTGTCCATAACCGGGGACACGGCTAAGTACTTAGATTTTTTATCTTCTGCAGAAGTTATACACTTTACCCACATGACACAATCTCATCTTGTTACCACCAGTGGCCGCTGGATAAGTACTCACCAAGATGGAGTACTGGCAGATTGAGAATGTGACGAAGTCTTTCCATAGGGGTCCTCCCAATACACAATGCTGGCTTGTCTTCCAGGCACCAATGTAGGGTTCCAAGTTCCCTCATTCTAGTTAACCTAAAGAGGCCAGTGCATGGGTCTTCCACTATGTAGTTGACTAAGCCAGTGCCCTTTTAGCATGTGGCTGTACACGGAAGCCACTGTACGAGAAACATGTTCAATCTCTAAGTCCCTGGGTGGTTTTCTTCTAGTGCACAACAAAAAGAGATTGCCATATAAACATGGTTCCTCTTGTTGTCACCTTGTCCAAAACTTGAGTATCCTTGTCCACCCAGGTGGTTCATTGAGTACTTGTTTTATTATATAAAACACAAGTCTTTTCAATACTTCTCATAATCTCAACATGTATCCCTTCTCAATACATAAAGCAGGGCTAAGCATATTACAACTACATTGTTTTCACTAAGGAATATATAGGGGTACCCTATTAGGATTTAGCATAGCAAAATATAGTAGACCTCATCATGCATGTTTCAAAATCCACTAAGTGTAATGAAAATAGTAGGACTTGGATGATAGTGTCACTTGCCTTTTTGGTAGAGAATGTTGGTTCAATTCTTGATCTTGCTAATATCACACTCTTCTAACTTCACTACAAATCAATCAAGCAAACATAGATTCAACTAGCATTCCAACCAATATTTAAACAATTTAACACACATAAAATAATAGAAACAAAGTAATGCATGCAAGCATGCAAAAGATAGTTTTATTTGCAAAGGTGGTTTCTAATAGGCTCTAAACATTATAAGGTTCAAAGTGGTCATTTTCTAAAGTGGCAAAGTCATTTGCAAAAGGGTTTTATCTATAAACCATTTTTTTAAATCAATCATTATTTCATGTGGTGGAAAATGTTTTTAGAAAGCAACAATTTTATATTGTTCACCGAATAAGTTGTTAATTCAAAAAACTTAGTGTTTAGGGTCAGTAGGTTTGAATCAAAACATTTTCCAAAGGTTTTGCTCAAAAATCATTTCCATATCAAAATCAATATTTTTATTTGTCTAGAAAGGAGTTAATTCAATTATCTAATCCTAAACTTCACAAAATACATTTGTAAATCCATGAGTTAGTTCCTAGGGTCAGTAAGTTCACAACAAACCTTTTTGCAAAGATTTCACATTAACAATTTATCTAGAACAATTTTTATATTCAAAATAAGCCTACACAAGTTTCTGCAAATTCAACCAATTTTCCAGAAGCAAATCATTAAACAAAGTGCATGTTGCAAAGTACATGTTCTACTGAATCCATTGATATAAAATTTGCAAAATTTGGACGTGTGGTTTGAAAGTTATGGATTTTACAAGTTTGCACAATAATCAGATTCAAAATTCTGTTTTAAACAGAACCAGTGCCACGCGGCGCAACCTAATTGGCTGGTACCGCTTCGGGTGGATCGGCCTCCGTGGATCGTTGGATCTAACTTAAACGAATGGATCAGATGGGCGCGTACCCCTTCGTCTGGTTCTAATCTCAGTCGCAGGATTAACATCTAACGGTGTATATCTAATTGACCATACTCGAGGGGCGCTGACGGCGGCGCTCTGGCGGCAGCGCACTGGCGTGGTCGTCGCCGACGATGTACGACGCGAGAAGGCATGGGAGAGGGCTCACCGTGCTCGCAGGGAGGTGCTGAAGCTCAAGGTGGCGTTGGTTTGGTGAGGGGCGCTCGGAGCAGCTGGCAATTCCTCGCCGGATTCGATGGTGGCGTCGGGCACGCTCAGGCATCGTCGCTGGCGTCATTTAGGACCGCGCTAAGACAAGGCAGAGGTATGGTTAGGTGCGCACGAGGGTCGCGAGTAAGGGAGCGTCATCGGGGGATGCTGGGGAGGTCGAGACTTACCAGGGGAGGTCGCCGGAAAAAGGGACAGACGCGGCGGCGCTCAGTTGATGACGAAGCTGAGCTTCTAGAGCGCGCGGGAGTGAGCTGGGGCTATGGGCAGGTGCGCATGGGTCTGGAGAGCGATCTAGCGTGCTCAGTGAGGAGAGGGGCGGCTGTGGTTCGCCGGAATTAGCCGGAAACACCGTCGGAGGCAGAGGTGGTGTGGGGGCAAATTCGAACAGCCCTGGGGCAGAGGGGGAGAGGTGAGTGGGGGAAAATGTAGAGGAGGAGCGGGCGGTTAAATGTGCGTAGTCACTGGAGGAATTAGGGCCGCTATCAACGCGTAATCAACGCCGGAGTTATTCAGCTGCAACAGCAGGGGCGACGGGGTCGTGGTGGAGACGATGAACAGGAGGGTGGGGCCTTGCTGTCAGTGAGGGAGAGAGATAGGGAGAGGGGGCCACCTGTCTGTGACTTTGCGGGTGGGTTTGCGCATAGAAAACGTTTTCCTGAGGGGCGAGCTGGTGGGCTGCGTTGCTGGGCTGTTTGGGCCAGGTGGGTTGGGCTGTTGGTTTCATTTTTTTTTATTCAGTAATCTTTTCTTTTTCTATTTGATTTTCCTGTTTTAAATTTTCAAACAACAAATCAAACACCCAAATGAATTCAAAACCTTGCTAACTTTGTATTGAGTTTTAGTTCTGTTTAACAACACAATTCCAAAGTCCAAAATAAAATAATATTTTTATTCTTTTTAGGATCTATTTAATAATTAAATAAAATAGTCCTTAGTTATTAATTCAAATAGGTTTTGATTTATTAAAATCTCCATTTGAAATCTAAATATTATGAAAACCAAATCAGTAGGTTTTATTTGAAAATATAAAATACTTGGAAGACTTGTTTAAAATAATTTAACAAGTTTTTTGATGTTTAATTAAAATGGTAAAACCTTTATTTTTAATAAAATTGGATATTAATAAATCCTCATTATTTTGTTTAAATAACCCTTTACTACTTTAATCAAAACAAAATATTTTATTTCAAAAACTTGGCCAAGGTTTAATTTGGCTCTATAAAAATAGTCCTTATTTATATTCCTACCTTTTCATTTGAAAACCAAATCTTTTTATTAAAAGATCCAAAAATAGTAATTTCACTTATTTAATTTTTTTATTAATTGTTTATCTTTTCAAATCCCTTTAGGATTTGTTTGATCAAAAATAGGTTTGAAGGTTTCCAATTGGAATCAAATGTTTCTTCTCACCCTAAAATCAACAAAGTTTTATTTTATTCATTTATTTTTCACATAACAAGATTTGGAAAATCTTGGGATGTGACAGTAAATGCCCCAGGTTGTTATCTAACTAACTTTTTTTAGTTCAACACTTTTTGATTTGAGCAACAGAAGGTCTTGAAAAAAATCGGTTTTTACCTGCTGGTCTGTTTTGACAGATTTCTGCCATTATTTTCATTTGCTTCTTAATTGGTTTCTTTTTGAGTTCTCCTTGATCACTTGAGATTTTAAAAGGAATTGCTACAGTATCTTGTGTTTTAATGAAAGTTTTCCTTGTTTTAAAACAAAACCCAAAGGCCTATTATCTTGAATACACTAATGTTGCCAATGAAGATTGTGTGAAGTTTTGTGTGGAGGAAAAATTCCAAGTGTAGGGGAAGAAAGATGTGATAAGATGAAGAATGGACAAAATCTCAAGCTTGGGGATGCCACCCCGTGTCACCCCAAGAAAATTCAAGAGGTACAAGCGTCAAAGCTTGGGGATGCCCAAGGCATCCCCGTCTTCATCAATAAAAATCTCAGGTCTCTTTCTAGACACTTTGTTTTTATTGTTTCATGCACTGTTGTGTTGTTCTTGGAGCGTCTTAGTTTTTGTTTTTGGTTTTCGTTTGTTTAGTTTGCTTGAATAAAGTAGTTGGACCCCCGTTGTTGCTGTGTTGTTTCAAATAAGTTGATTGGTGTTGGAAAAGAGTAGAAAGTTTCATGCTTAAGTGGTACAAAAGGGAGCTTGTTTGACTGTGACTTAGACTTTATCATGTCATGCTAGATGTTGTTTTGACCTTTGCTTAGTGATTATTGTTGTAGCATGACTTGTTCCAAACAATTGAGATTTCTTAATATGCCTTGCAAGATTCATGCGTTGTTTTAGCATATAAAAGCATAATGTTGTGGTATTCTCCTTTGATGCTTTGTTTGGGTTGACTTGGCACATGCTTACACCATGTTATGACTATGAACCAGTCACCTTAGACTCTATGATCATTTATTTTTTTGACTTGTAATATCACTTTATGCTTTAGTTGATAATGTTTTGTCGCTCTGCATGATTATGGCCATTATTGCTCTCTTAGTTGGTCGCTCCCAGTCTTTTGCTAGCCTCCACTTGCATTGAGTAAGCTCTACTCATGCATCCAACTCCCAAGAAACCAAGTTATTCCAAAGAGTCCACTATAAATTCCTATGCATGGTGTGTTACACCATTCCAAGTATATTCTTGTTTTATCTATCTTCCAAAACTTGTTATGAGAAAAAATAGTTATTAAAGCTCTCACAAACTTGATGGCACACTTTACTTTTTGCACCTAATAAGCTTGAATCATTGTGTAATCTATGTTGTATATGCGTGCACTTATAAGTTGGGAATTAGCAGAACCATGCTGTCATGGGGACCACTTTCAACACCTGTACATATCTACCCAGTTGATATCATGATCTTTTGTTTGCGAATGTCGGCGGTGTGAAATAAAAGGGGAGCTTGTAAGTCCATGGAGGTATGTATATGTGTTAGAGAAACACCTGGGCCGCTAGCCTAAGCCATGCCTAATTATGGTGGAAACTTGCAACATAACCATAGTGAGAAATCTGTGAAGCATCCTTAATAAAAACCTATGCAAATAGCAAATAAAAAGATCGCTGAGATGCTCATTGTCTGTTGCCTTGTCATTTTGATATGGTATAGCTCTATATCATGGGGCAAGGGGTACCCCGTTGGCGGTTCTTTATGATACACATATACTTACTATGACAAGAACTTATCGGTGACTAAAGTTGAGTAGCATGTGGAACGGCCCTCGTACTCAAGGGAAATGAGATTGCCAACTTATGATTTGTCAAGCATATACTCCATATTTTTTTCACTTTAACCTTAATCACTTCAAGATGCTTATGATAGGGGCAATGAGAGCTAAAAGCTAACAAGTACCATAATTTTTGGAAGCTCTTTATGAAACTTGAAATCCCTGCTTCCTTTTATGAAGGGTCTTTCTTCCTACTTTTATATTGAGTCTCCACCTTCTTTCTTTATGCACCAATTAAGAGAGCATAGTTGTCATTCTTAGTTCTATGTGCATTGTCCCAAAACTTATTGATTGATTCATAATGTTCATATTGTTTGTTCTTGAACTATTTATATCTAGTCACCCTTATGAACTTTGAAGGTGTCCTATGCATTTATGTTTTGCTACTCCATGAGGGACAAGCTGGATACCACTATGCTATGTTTTCTATATGTGAAACAAACAAACGTCTTTCAATGCATTGTTATTGATACGTCATGAACGTATCTATAATTTTTGATGTTCCATTCTTGTTTTATATCAATTGTCTTATGTTTTGTCTACACTTTGAGGTATTTTATAATTTTTTCGGAACTAACCTATTGACAAGATGCCACAGTACTAGTTGTCTGTTTTCTGCTATTTTTGGTTTCAGAAAAGCTAGTAAGGAAATATTCTCGGAATTGGACGGGACAAAAGCCAAAGTTTCTATTTTTCCAGACGCAACACGGAGCCCGAAGGAGAGACGGAGGAGGACACCAGGGCGGCCACACCATACGGTGGTGCGGGCCCCCTGGCCACGTGGGCACATGGTGTGGTCCCCTGGCCCTCCATCGACCTTGCCCTTTCGCCTATATATACGTCTCCCCGAGACGTAAACCCTACATGGATCAGATCTCCACAAAAAGTTCTGCTGCACCGCCACCACTGATGAGGAGATTTGGGGGACATAAGTCTCCATTTCGGCACCCTGCCGGGATGGGGAATTCCCCCAGAGCCATCTCCATCGATCTCCATCACCATCTCCATCATCGTTGCTGATTCCCATGATGAGGAGGGAGTAGTTCTCCCTCGAGGCTAAGGGCTATACCGGTAGCTATGTGTCCATATCTCTCTCTATGCGTGATCTTATTGTGGTCATGAGCTTTGTAATTAAGTAGATCTACTCTGCTACTCAAGTGCTTTAATTAATCTCCGGCTATCCCCACGTGTGTGAAGGTTCCAGTGTGCACACCGTGTGGCACTTAGTCTAAAGATTACATAAATACTTATCATGAGTTATATTTTGAGTTGGATGTCTTTATGAAATTGTGGTGTTTGTTGAAACAATCTAGCGCTCAAGGTGACAGTGTGGGGTTATCTAGATGGGAATGCGAACTTTGAGGTGTGCTGTTATAGCCCTACCGTGGATTAGAGTTGTCCAATCGGAGAGTAGTTCAGAGTAGTATCATAAAGAGAAGATATTTATATGAGAGTGTCCACTAGTGAAAGTATGATCCTCAGGCCTTGTTTCTAAGCATTGAAACACTGTTTACAACTAGACCTGGCGCCGTTGCCGGGGAATATAGGGCCTTCAATCTCTTCCTCCCCATCAAGCTCTTTTCTGGCGCCGTTTCTTGCTACCATCTTTATTTTAGATTGTAATTACCACTTATAATCATCCATATTACTTGTATTAACTATCTCTTCGTCGAACTAGTGTGCCTATACACCTGACAATTTTATTGGGTATGTTGGGGACACAAGAGACTTCTTGTATCTTGATTGCAGGGTTGCTTGAGAGGGATACCTTTGACCACTTCCTCCCTGAGCTTGATAAACCTTGGGTGATCCACTTAAAGGAAACTTGTTGCTGTTCTACAAACCTCTGCACTTGAAGGCCTAACATTGTCTACAAGAATAGAAGCGTGCGTAGACATCAGTTATTCATGATCCTTTGTTTGTATCTTTTCATGTTGCAACATAGTTACTTTGTCTTATTGTTAGAGCTACCTCTTTCATGCTCATGTTTAGAGTACTTTGATCCCAGCTTTCAATGCTTTGCAAATGGTTTGATCAAGATTGTGATGGCGCATGTCACCTCAAAAAATTATTCTTTTTATCACTTACCTACTCAAGGACAAGCAGGAGTTAAGCTTGGGGATGCTTAATATGTCGTAAACGTATCTATAATTTTTTATGTTCCATGCTTGTTTAGTATCAACTTTTCTATGCTTTGTCTACACTTTGAGGTGTTTTTATACATTTTCTGGGACTAACCTATTAACAAGATGCCGTAGTGCTAGTTACCTGTTTTCTGCTGTTTTTGGTTTCAGAAAAGCTAGTAAGGAAATATTCTCGGAATTGGACGGGACAAAAGCCAAGTTAATATTTTACCGAAACAAACACGGATTCCAGAGGAGAGATGGAGGGGCGCCACAGGGTGGCCACACCCCCCAGGCGCGGGCCCACCCTAGGCCACGCTAGGGCAGGGTGTGGCCCCCCTCGCCGCCCTCCTGCCTCGCCTCTTCGCCTATACAGTCCCTCGATGCAGAAACCCTAAGCACTCGATCATATCTCCACGAAATAGTCAGTAGCCGCCGCCACCACCATCGTCCCTAGATCGGGGGGGGGGGGTCTGAAGCTCTTCCCGACACCCTGCCGAAGGGGAGAGATCATCCCGGAGGCCTTCTTTATCACCATGCCAGCCGCAGGTATGATGCGTGAGTAGTTCACCCTTGGACTATGGGTCCATACAGTAGCTAGATGGTTGTTTCTCCTCCTTTGTGCTATCATGTTTAGATCTTGTGAGCTCCCTTAATGATCAAGATCATCTATTTGTAATCATACATGTTGTGTTTGCAGGCATCTGATGGATAATGAGATAATATGTCAGATTGATTATTGATTATATCATGTCTTATTGATTATTGACTTTATCATGCCTATGTTGTTTGTGATCTTGCATGCTCTCCGTTTCTAGTAGCTATCTTGGCCAAGTAGATGCTAGTGACTGCAAGAGGGAGTATTTATGCTCGATAGTGGGTTCATGCCTCTAGTAATCTGGGGAAGTGACAGAAATTTGTAAGGTTGTAGATGTGCTGTTGCTACTAGGGAGAAAACAACAATATTTTATTCATGGAATAAGTGTATTGTTTACTTTACACACATTGCTTAATGCAATTATCTGTTGCTTGCAACTTAATACTGAAAGGGGTTCGAATGATAACCTAAAGGTGGACTATTAGTCATAGATACAGTTGTATGGCGGTCTATGTATATTATTGTAATGCTCAATCAAATCTCATATGAGTCATGATGTCTAGTATTTGCATTGTTATGCTTGCTCAATCCTGTAAATTGCCCCGCTGTAATTTGTTCACCCAGCATGTCATTTATTTTAAGGAGAACACTTCTAGTGAACTGTGGACCCCGGTCCAATATTTACCATTGATACATCATCTACTGTTACTGTTTACCTTCTGCAAGCAACCATTATCTTCCACACTATACGTTTTATCCTTTGTTTTTAGCAAACCAGTGAGATTGACAACCTCACTATAAGTTGGGGTAAAGTCTTGAGTTTGTGTTGTGCAGGATTCTAAGTTGTTAGCAACACCTTGAAGTTGTTTCCTTGCTCCTATTGGTTCGATAACCTTGGTTTCATAACTGAGGGAAAACTTACTGCTGTACTCATCACACCTTCCTCTTGGGGTATCCCAACGAAGCTCTATAGTGATCTGAGCCCATCCGTAAATCACAGAATCATTGCTTGATGAATGAAAATCCAAATTTATTGACAAAATTGTGTTTGCAGTCTGTTATTGGGACAATCAATTTTTATTTATGGGTAGGTTAAAGTATAGAAATATTTGTGTCATTATCTTCACCTATATTATGGGTATTTTAAGAATCTTACATTAAATATGAATCTCCTTTCAATCTTGTTTTGCAATATGAATGTAATACATTACATGGACACATATTTACCTACTTAAAAAATACTCGTGACAGTAAATATGAGTGTGATGGTCATGGTATGCACACTCGTGCATTAAACTTAAATATATGTGCATGCATTGATTTTTTTTGTAATAAATCTTGTCGCCTGGTCTAATTTTCTTCTTCTTTAATTTGCTTATCCCTCACAATCATTCATCGGCAATACATTAATTTACATGGGGTGGTATATTTTTTAGCAATTAATTATATTCCCTATACTTTTCTAGCTGCCCCTCCCCCTCTTAATTATAAGCATATTTATTTATTTTATTCAATAATGAACCACAAATATTCTCCGTATCTGCACAATAATTAGGAGCAATGAATTGCCGAATCTAGTATATTAATGAATGTTACTAGTTAATTTTCTAAAACCAACAAAAAGGTTAAAATGCAACAACTACCATTAGGCTAGGGTAGCCCATAGGCAAATGGAAGGGAAAAAAACCACAAGAGTACTCCATAGCTCATACCTAAGTATGTTTGACACAAGTGTAAAACGGTTAGGACCATTGTATGCACATTGTCCCTGATCAAGTTCTATGGTAAATCACATGATCATTTTTTTTGATGAATGAAAAACCAATTTTTTTTATAAAATATTCTTCGTAGTCTCTTATTGGAACATTCAATTTTTCTTTATGGGTGAGTTAAAGTATAGAAATATATGTGTTGTTATCTTCACCTATATTATGGGTATTTTGAGCATCTTACATTAAATATGAATCTCCTTTCAATCTTGTTTTGCAATATGAATGTAATACATTACAAGGACACACATTTACCTACTTAAAAACACCCGTGATAGTAAATATGAGTGTGAGGGTTACGGTATGCACACTAGTGCATTAAACTAAAACATATGTGCATGCGTTGATTTTTTGCGACATATCGTCTACACCTCGTCCCCTGGTCTAATTTTCTTCTTCTTTAACTTGATTATCTCTCACAATCATTCATCAAAATACATTAATTTGCATAGGGTGGTATATTTGGTAGCAATTAATTATACTCCCTAGACTTTTCTAGACGCCCTCCCCCTCTTAATTATAAGCATATTTATTTATTGTATACAATAATGAATCAAAAAGATTCTCCATATCTTTACAAAATTTAGGAGCAATGAATTGCTGAATCTAGTATATCAATGAATGTTACTAGATAATTTTCTAAAGCTAACAAAAAGGTTAAACTGCAACAACTACCGTTAGGCTAGGGTATCCCAGAGACAACAGAGGCAAAGGGAAAGGGAAAAAACATAAGAGTACTCCATAGCTCCTACCTAAGTAAGTTCAACACAAGTTAGAAACACATTTACCCACTTGGAAACACTCATGGGGTGTAAATATGAGAAAAACAATTAGGATCATTGTATGCACATTGTCCCTTGATCAAGTGCAATGTATTTTGCACACTCCTAAAATCCCGTCCTTGTTTAATTTGCCTTTTCAACAATACATTAATTTGCCTAAGGCAACAATATATTTGGTAGAAACTAATTGTACTCTCTATAAACCTGCATAATTATATGCATGTTCATTTAGTGTGTAGGGTAATGAACAAAAAGAATCGCCAAATCTTCATTATATTTAGTAGAAATGAATTAATGAATATTTATATATATATATTTAATGGTTGTCATTAATTAATTTTCCGAATCCAAAAAATATATTCAAGTTCAACATCTAGTGTGAGGCCAGGGTAGCCGGGAGGTAACACTTATAATCTATAAATAGGGTGAAGGGAAGGGGCAAACAACACAAGAATACTCCATAGTCCCTACCTATGTACATCAGTCGCAAGTTGTAGGTTTTGGGATTCAACCTTGGAACGGAGCAAGCTTGTAAGGGTATACAATAGTTCATGGTGATGTGATGTCTCATGCTGCTCGTGGTGGTAGTAGGAGAAAATCGGTATATACTTTTCCCTATCTCTAAGAATAACTAGTTGAAAATTTTGAGGACTGCTTTCTAGGAGTGGTAAATGGGTTGTTTTTAGAGGAACGAGTTGATAAAATATGAACACATAAGTTCTTATGGATATATTTTGTGATGAATTCTTTTATGGTCGATCATCATCAAATGTTTGTGGTTCAATATACTAATTCTATAAAAATGTGTGCTTCTCCATGAAATCTCCACTAATTTTGAGTTGTGTTGCCTTAAATTATTTGTTGTTGTAAGACTGGGAATTATATTGAGTGAATGTTCAGTGTTTCATAATTAGGCCCAACACACTGCATGTCGTCTGATGCGCCTCATTTGGTTCATTACCATGGCCACATGAGACATAGTCCATGTGACAGACGCTAGCCTATGGATTTGTGAGTATCAACACATTGCGCTTACCGTGTGAGTTGTCAGTAGGGGTGCTAGGCTTAGATAGTCCATGTGACAGACTCCAGCCTATGGGTTGATGAGTGTCGGCATATTGCGCTTACCACGTGTGTTTCTAGTAGTGGTATTAGCCTTATGACCATGTGATGATAATCCCACTGAACTTATCTTAATTATGCTAATTTCTAGCTAAATACAAAAAACAATTAAGCATGTTTTATGGTAAATAGGTGAATCTTTTGAGGACTGCTTCTATCATCATCATCATCATCATCATCATCATCATCATCATCATCATCGTATTATAACCTTTATATTATATTATAGTAAATCATGGGACTGTGGTAGGAGATATGAATTTATTCGATGAAATATAGTCCATGTTCTTAGCACAATAAAAATTTCTTGGATGAGCAGATTAAAGTATGGAAATATTTGTCGTTGTTATCTCCACCAATATATTGTGGGTATTTTGAGGCTCTTATGGTAAATATTAAATATATTTTTGCAATATGACCACAATACAGTACATGTACTTTCTTAGAAACATTCATGACTGTAAATATGGGCATGAGGGTTAGGATCATGGTATGCACCTTCGTGAATTATAATTAAACATATGTTCCTTAATTTTGTGCAACATATCTTCTATAATTATAAAACTAGAAGGATACCCCGCGTGTTGCAGCAGGTATCTTTTAAAAAACTCTTTTATATAAATGAAATGGTACAATATGCATTAAACATGGAGTTTTATGTAAAATATATATATTCAAGATTCATTTGATAAAAATAGGTCGAGATGCTAAATTTAATTGACTTGTATATTAGATGGATATAAATTGGTGATGTGGATAATTAGATGAGGTGACATGGATAGCTCGCATGTAAATAAACACTATTATTAATAGATATTGGTGGATGATATGGATATTTGATTGGATGAGACCGTATGCATTGGAGGTCCTAAAAGTTTGGACGAAACCGTATTCAGGTCCTAAAAGTTTCAACTTATGTACCGGAGGTCCTAATTCTCAGTTAGTTATGCACTGTAGATCCTAATTCTCAGTTAATTGTACACTGCAGGTCCTAGTTCTCTGCTATAGCCCCAGCTACAGTGCACATGGATCTGAAAATTAGGACTGTGGGACTGCGCTGCACAAGTTGAAACTTTTAGAACCTGTATACAGTTTCATCCAAACTTTTAGGACCTCCGGTGCATTTTAATCCTCGTAGAGTAGATGGTGTGGGTGGCTTGCATGTAGAGATAGACCAGTATTAATTGCAGTTTAGTGGAATTTTGCTTTATAAGAAGTACTAGACAAATATCCCGTGCATTTCGGTAAATGTTAACTGATTTTGGATATCCAAAATGCTAAACATATATCATGTTAAACTATACAAAAACATATATATAATAGTATACAATTTTGCATGTGATGTGATAAAATATTCGCGTTAACCAAATTTCTCATAAGTAAAATTTAGTTCCGGAACACTCGATTTTGTAAGGATAAACCATTTGATGTGGAGGAATGGCAAGTTTGGAGAAAAATAGTACTAACCATGACTTCTTAAAATTCCACCAACTGACATACATAGGAACCTTGGTAGTAGTTTTGCAGACGGTAGTGTACAGATAAATACTACTCCCTCTGTCCAAGAATAAATGTCTTAAATTTATCAAAATTTGTATGAATCTAGATATTATTTAGTATATAGATTCATCAAAAATTTAAAAACCCTAAGACATCTATTCTTGGACGGAGGGAGTATATGGTTTCCGTACCTTGCATAAGTCGTAGATATACATATCCATTTTAATCTTTTTCTTGGAAGACATCCGCTGGAAGAGACTGCGAATGGCTCCAAACATTTGTGGATTCATGTTGTACTGCAGATTAGCTGTTTTGTAGAGATTTATTTAATGATCAGTTGAATACTATCTGTTTCTCAAGATTTATCAATTGCATTTTCATGTAGTAGTAGTGGTGGTTACTTCACCAAGCGTGATACTAATTAGAAAAGATCATACTAGTGAAATTGATGCGACCCTAGCTACAAAAAATTGTAAAAGAATGATGGAATAACAGTGGATGAAAACAAAGTAGTAACAGAATTAAGAAGTTATGGAGATGACATCTGGTTAAAGGGTACGTTTAGAAATTTAGAAAATGAAATCATGTAATTATATATGCGGTAAAAGCATATATAGATTAATTTGAGTACAAAATATATCAAATGACTGAAAATTCATGGCGGCCTAAAATTCATGTGATTCAATCCAAAAAAATCCCGGTGGTTGAGGGGCATACCTGTACAAAACACAATCTGTAGAAAAGAGACTGATAGAAAGTTGGATAGAAGATGGAGAGAGAACAGACCATTAAGGATATTGTGCGGCTAAGAGCATGTATAATGGGAGGTGCTTAGAGGAGTGCTTACAAAAATATGTTGGAGATATGCCCTAGAGGCAATAATAAATGTAGTTATTATTATATCTTTGTGTTTATGATAAATTTTTACATTCATGCTATAATAGTATTATCAAGAAAACATTAATACTTGTGTGATTTGTAAACTAAATTGAAGTCCCTAGTGAATCCTCTTCATAATACTAGCTTGTTGATTAATAAATGATTGTGGTTTCCCTATCATGAACATTGAGATGTTATTAACAACAAGATCATATCGTTAGGAGAATGATATGATGGACATACTCCTATAGATAAGCGTAGCATAAAGATCAAGTCATTTTAATAGTTCAATTGCTATATGCTTTCTGATACATAGTAACCTAATTCCTTTGACCATGAGATCATGTTTATCACCATCACCGGAAGGATGCTTTGATGACATCAAACACCACACCGTAACTGGGTGGCTATAAAGGTGGCATTGAGTGTTCGGAAAGTATTGGTTGAGACACATGGATCAAGAGTGGGATTTTTTCCATCCATATGACGGATAGATATACTCTGGGCCCTCTCGGTGGAATGTCATCCAATTAGCTTGCAAGCATGTGACTGGCTCACAAGGGATCACATATCACGGGAACGAGAAAAGAGTACTTATCAGTAACGAGGTTGAACTAGGTATGCAGAGATACCGACGATCAAAACCTCGGATAAGTAAACTATCGTGAGACAAAGGGAAATTGGTATCGTATGTAAGTGGTTCATTCGATCGCAAAGTAATCGTAGAAATATGTGGAAACCATATGAATTTCCATATTCCTCTATTGGTTATTGTTCAGAGAAGTGTCTCGATCATGTCCGCATAATTCACGAACCGTAGGGAGACACACTTAAGGATTCGACGTTGTTGAGTAGTTATGGAATGATGAGTAAGAGACCGAATTTTTTTCGGAATCTCGGATGGGATCCGGGATATCACGAGGAGATCCGGAATTGTCTGGAGAATAAGATTCATATAAGGAAAGTCCTGTTTCGGGGTTGGAGAATGGTTCCGGTGTTTTCATCGGGAATGTTCTAGAAGGTTCCGGAATGTCCGGCACTCCGGAGGGGAAGGGTACATGAATGTGTCATGACAAGTTGGAATGGTTGCATCATGTACTAGGTGTCATCGCTGAGCGAAATAAAGGGATAAATCAAATCCTAGTTTGAAAAGTCAAACGCCAATTTAAAAAAGTCAAACGGCTATTTTGCTTGGTGGAGGGAGAGTAGGAAACCTACTTGGGGAGGAAGTCCCTCTCCCTCCACCGCCGGCCTTGGAAGCCGAGTTGGGGAGGGACTCCCCTCCCCTTGGCCGGCGCCCTCCACCTATATAAGGAGGGGCAGGGCTGCCCCTCCAAACACACAACTCCACCACCCAAAACCCTAGCCCCAAGCCGACGGCGCCACCACCTCCTGCTGCTGCCGCCGCCTAGGGCAAACCCTAGCCACCGACTTGGGCTTCCCCAAGCCCTAGCCGCCGGCCTAGCCCTCTCTCCTTGGTGCGTCTAAACCCTAGATCACCGAGGCCTCTCTCATAGTCCACCATACTCGCTCCGGCTTAAGGCGAAGCCCTGCGAGATCTCCCCTCTACTTCCGGTACCACGCCGTCGTGCTGCCGAAATCGCGAGCAGAGTGCTACAACCTTTGCTGCCTGCTGGAACAAGGGAGAGGAAGGTCTTCGTCGAGTACCGAACGTGTGACCGACTGCGGAAGCGCTGCCGGAACGCAGCGCCGGAAGGATCGTCTACACGATCTTGAGATCGGCAAGAGTACGACTACATCACCCACGAGAATCCGCTCTCGTTAAACACTTTGGAATCTTCGAGGGTGAGTTATTCTATCGACTCGTTGCTACAATCTAGTAGATAGATCTTGGCTTGTTTGTTTGTATGCGGTAGAATTTTTTTGTTTTTCATGCTACGAACCCCTACAAAATAAACCAGCCATTTTACTAAGCATTGGTGCTTATTTCTATAGAAGAGGTGCTTAGTTAGGCATCTACCCAGTATAAATAAGCACCGGTGCTAAAAAACCCGGTTTATTTTTCTAAGCACCATCCTAAACACCTTGCATTGTACATGCTCTAATGGGGAAGGTTGGGAGGCGTTGTGAACTGCCAAGTAGTACCACCGATGTTTGGGGCCAAGGGGAGAGCGTGGGGAATAGACTTTGTAAGGGTGGAGATGAGTCAAACTTTGTAACGTTGGAGCATGGTCACTGTGAGATGCTCTGCATCGAAATCAAACGGCTTGGAAGTTGGAATAGGAGATGACGTGGCTAAGCTGCATGTTGAGATAGACAAACTTACATGACTATTAGTGGGGGTCTACTTTATAAGAAGATATAGTACTAGATAGATTCCTTCTTTAATTTTCTTACCCCGCTTGTTAATGGGCAGAACATTAATTTGCATGAGCATGAGGCCATTAATGATGAACAAAAATAATCTACATATATTAACCATATTTTGGAGCAATTATAACCAAATCTTTCTTATATGTGTAATGAATGTTACTAGATAATCCATAAATAGAGGTACCATCTATAAATAGAGACAAACGGAAAGGATAAACAACACAATAGTACTCCATAGTCCATAATCTCTACCTAAGTGCAATAGACACAAGTTGTGGGTTATTTGGGTTTCGACCTTGGAATGGATCAAGCTTGTAAAGGCATCCATTCGTTCATGGTGATGACATCTCGCGCTGGAAGTAGGAGACAGTCGGTATATACTTTTCCCTATCTCTAACAATAGATAGGTGAATGCTTTGTACTGCTTTCTTGTTGTTCCAAAGAGTGGTAAATGTGTTCTTAGATTAGAGAGTTGATAAGGTTGCTGAGTGTCACGTGTTGCGCTTACCGAGTGACGTCGCTTGTAGGGGTGTTGCATGAGGCCATTAATATTTTGTAGCCATTAATTGTACTCACTATACCCCCCCCCCCACACACACACACACCCACCCCCACCCCCCTCCCGCTGCCCGCACGTGCATAGTTCTAAGGCATTTACTTAGTGTATAAAATGATGAACAAAAATAATCTATTAACCATATTTTGGAGCAATTATAACCAAATCTTTCTTGATATCTATAATGAATGTTACTAGATAATCCATAAATAGAGGTAGCATCTATAAATAGAGACAAACGGGAAGAATAAACAACACAACGGTACTCCATATATAGTCCATACTCTCTACCTAAGTGCAATAGACACAAGTTGTGGGTTTTGGATTTCGACCTTGGAATGGATCAAGCTTGTAAAGACATCCATTCGTTCATGGTGATGACATCTCACGCTTCTCGCGCTGGAAGTAGGAGACAGTCGGTATATACTCTTTCCTATCTGTAACAATAGATAGGTGAATACTTTGTACTGCTTTCTTGTTGTTCCAAAGAGTGGTACATGTTTTCTTAGATGAGAGAGTTGATAAGGCTGCTGAGTGTTCACGTGGTGCACTTACCGAGTGACGTCGCCGGTAGGGGTGTTGCCCTATGACCCACTAAACTTCTCTTAATTATACGAATTTCTAGATAAATATGAAAATGTTTAAGCATGATTTGCAGAACTGTGATTTCTGGATAAGTATGGAAAATAGTTAAGCGTGTTTTGCACAAACTGTGATTTCTGGATAAATATGAAAATATATGTGTGTGTTTTACGCAAGTTGTAATGTTTGTTGACATTATAGTCTTGTATGTAGCGCGACTACTGATCGTCACGCCCTATAGGCGTGATACACACATTCTTTAATCTGTTAACTAAACATGTCCATCCTAGATTCGCATATGACCCGCTCAAACTTGCAAATTCACATGATATTATAAATGCCTGTCTAAAATGGGAACTTGTAAGCTCTTAGATTCAGCATTGAAGTTTCTTTTAACCTTCCTATTATGATACTAGTAGATTCAATCTGCTAGAGTAAGTTTTAGTAACTTTTGAAGCTATAAACATTTAGACTGGAGTATAAATATATAAATGGAAGTACCATTTTTAATATCTGAAAAGCATAACACAGGCACAGGCTGGTCAAGCGCACGACGAGGAGCAGCAGAGCTTCGACAATTACTCCGGCGAATTAGATACAATTTATGATGATGATGTCGACTTGGATATATCGACTAGCAACAGAAACATACGTGGGAGAAACCCCACTAATGACCAAGATGGCCAACGAACAAGGAGGAAGCGCCTGCGGAGGCTCACTTTCGAGCAAACCCACATGCTCGAAGGGTATGGATCTTACCAAAGATACCATGATTATTAGTTTCAAGTTGATACTTCTTTTTTTTCTTTTACAAGTGCAAATATTTATAACCAAGAATTTACATTCTAACTCCAATGAATATTTGGTAGAAATGAATTTCGACCTACCTGTAGCAGTGTTGGCTTATACACATCCCTATACCGATCTACCAACAAACAGTGAAAATGGGTCTTTCAAATCTCTGAAAAGAGGAACAGTTGTGTAAACCGCAAAGGTTCGTTTTAGGAACTTAATGACTTGCCATTTATCTTTTTTTCCTTCACATGAATGAATAGGTTCTTTAGCATATGTTCACGCCCTGATGAATTTCAAAGGAGGGAGCTGAGTGGGACAACGGGTCTTACAACATAACAAGTGAAGTATTGGTTTCAAAACAAGAGAACACAAGTGAAGGTCTGGTCTAAAACACTTCAACTTGTATATTTAAGCTGCACTGTCATATCTTCACTTCTTCAGTTACACTTACTGTATGTAGCATTAGCATTAGCATGAGATATCTCATTTTGAAATTAGTAATCATTCTCTGTACATGTTCCATGACATACAAACTTCAAATTGCATACTTAAGCTGCACTGTCATATCTTCACTTCTTCAGTTGCACTTACTGTATGTAGAATTAGCATGAGAACTCTCCATTTCGAAATTAGTACTAATCATTCTCTGTACTTGTTCCATGACATACAAACTGCAGAATCTGCGTGAAAAAGAAGAGACATTTAGGTTGAAAGTGCAGAATGTGATGCTGTGGAATGAAAACCAGAAGCTTAAGCAGGCGCATAGGACTACATATTGCCTAGTTTGTGATTCACGGCCACAGAATCAGCTCCCTCCAGATATGCAAAGGCTAAAAGAGGAAAATGACTGGATGAAGCTAGAGGTACAGCATATAAACAATCCCATCTGGTATTTTTCAACTAAACGTCAGTGATCTTAGAAACATTCGGCCGATTATGTTTCAAGTTCAGTGACTCGAAAGAAATGCTAGATCTACTGTTTTGGAATTATAACAGTGAATTGCAAAGCTTGTGGAGATTGTTATCTCAAGAGTCAACTTTTAGTCCTCTTACTAATGGTGTATTCTTCATTTGGCAGATCTCGCGGCTGCACGCTGAAACACTTGCAGAATCAAAACGTTCTTTCCAACTCGACTCATCTGCAGAAAGTGTTCGTTGCGAGACAAAATGACACACAGATGATTGTTGAACTAGCTCAGAATGCAATGCACGAGTTTGTCACTTTGTGCGAGTCCCACGGCCCACTACGACTGCCGGTCCCTGGTGGTTCATTTGAAATACTGAACAAGATGGTTTATGCTCAAACATTTGGTGGAAAAAATAGTACTGATATAATAGGATTCAAGACCGAGGCTACTCGTGCTGATGCTGTGGTCATGATGAATGCCAAAAAAATGATGGATTATCTCATGGATACTGTAAGTTGCATACCGGTTGTAAGAGAAGAGCCAGTTATTCTTTCTCTACCAAAAAATTACTACTTGATTAAAATTCTAATGCCATTTATGCTATTTGAAGTCGCAATCTGATCCTGATGTTAAATGACTGCAGGAATGCTATGCATCTCTCTGTCCTGGAATTCTGTCCAGTGCAAAAACCATTAAGGTTTACAAGTGGCCTACTAATGCAGGCAGCTACGATGGGTCTATTCATTTGGTATGTATGCTTTATCTTTCAATGAGTTTAGCATAGAAGTGTTTTTGGCGTGAGTGCAAAGATCCAGTCCAAAGTCAAAACAACAATACATTACTGGCAAAACAAGCACTAACCTAAGGTGAAATTAGTTTGCTCCATTACTGACAGTTTGCCATATTTTTGTTTGCTTGGAAACAACAGATGACAACTGAGACAGTATTCCCATCGCCCCTGGTACCATCTAGGAAATGCACATTCGTGAGGCACTGCAGGGAGCTGCAAAATGAGTCAGTGGTCGTTGTTGACGTGTCCCTGGATGCCGGTGATGGCACCTTCTTTAAATGCCGCAAAATGCCATCAGGAGTACTAATTCAGCCCCTGGAGCGCAACACCTGCAAGGTATGGTAAAAAAATACTGACCAATGGCAACAATGAATTCCTACAATGTGTGATACCGGTACGGCAGTAACTTAACCCATGCTTTATTTGCTCGGAAATCTTCTTGCCAGGTCATCGCCATAGAACATGTTCTTGTAGATGATACTGGCGTGCACGAGCTCTACCGGCCATGTTTGAGTGGACTCATGTTTGGAGCTAGGCGCTGGGTGACAAGCATCGAGCGGCAGAGCGTGCGCATAAGAGATGTCTTCCTTGTTACAGGAGCTGCTTTAAGAAGTAACTAGAACCTCGAGATCTTCGTTGTCTGAAACTCTGAACTGAACATAATCTGGAAGGCATGTCCTTACTGAAACAAGCTTTTCCTCCTTGGTTTGTTTCAGCCAACTCAAATGGGAGGAAGACCCTCATGAAGTTAGCCGATGACCTGCTCGTGTGCTACAGCAACAGCATCGCCGTTCTCCCTGAGGATGCATGGACCATCGTGCGCGGTGCTGGTACGGACCAAGATATCAAGATCACGCATAGGAGGGATCCCGACCGCAGCAACACCGCCATTGTGTCTGTGAGTGCATCATTCCAGCTGCCAATGCCACTCAGGGTCACGTTTGATCTGCTCAGGAACAACATGCTACGCCCAAAGGTATGCAAATGAAATAGCCTGATCTGCCCCTCCAATCACACGCATTGCACGGACGATCTCTTCTCTCTACAGCTAGCCATGTACTCATGGCATGTTCACCTTACACAGTGGGACGTGCTGGTGAGCAGTCCGTGTCTCCAGCAGCCTAGAAGCTGATGATGCCGTCTCTATACTGAATGTCAAGGTGCAACCACATCTAGTTTCAGTATCTGCAAGACTCATCACTTCCTCTAGTTATCTCACATTTCACCTGACTCAAGTATATATATGTGATTGATCAGCATAACATGGGAAACATCATGATCCTCCAGAACAGCTGCTACGATGTGACGGGCTCAGAATAAGATCATGAGCCCTGGGGGCATGGCTGAGAGGATGGTATCCATCTACCCCACCGGCTTCTCCCTGCTCCCCGTAGGCGAGTCTGCCCAGGGTGGCATTGGACTAGGCGAAGATGGATAAACTCTTGTTACCGTGGGGTTCCAGATTCTGCTGAAGCTCGCCCGTGGTACTGGCCTATATCCTAGGTCTGTAACCACGGCCATTAGTCTCATGTCTGGGAACATTGCGACAATCAAGAAGTCCTTGATCAACAGCAATCCCATCTTATATAGCAGCGGCCAGGATCCCAGTCCCATCTAGAATTTACCAGGTAATCTTCTTCCTGTTAAACTCTACTAATTCTCACCTGGTACTCGGTAATTTGCTGATTACGGCTTGCTGATTTGCACAGGAGGAGAAAGGGAGGTGCAATGCTTGTGGAAGATGTCAACCCGCGTGGATTATCAGTTCAGATCAACTAAATTTCTCCTGGTGTCACTCCAACATTTAGTTATATTTCCTTTACTGTTTGCAACTTTCAGTTTACAATATGAACTTGTAATAATGGTTTAAGAACCAGACATATGTCGCATTTCCTTTACTATTTGCAACTTTCAGTATAATAAGAACCTGTAATGATGGTTTAAGAACCAGACCTATGTCATGTTGTTGCTATTATCGACTGCCATGTAACCATACAGTTCTGTTTGCTTCTGAATTTGGCAATACTATGAATGCTATTCTGGAACCTATATTTGCTTTTTAATTTGATGGGTGCTATTTTTAAACCTCACTTTGTTTGTTAATTTGCACTGCACAATGATGTATTAGGGTTTTGAAACCCCTTTACACACAGAGTTAGCATACAGCTTCCCTGCTACGTCCCAATAGAGAAATCCCAAATCTCACAAGTCCTACTGTCGGCCCTTACACACTTCCCATATCTTCTATACCAACTCAACTTCAATTTTAGAACTGACTCAAGTTTTAATATTGTGGTGCTTTGTCGACTCTGGTAACTTCAAGTTTGAATGATGTCCAGTTCTAATATCCGGTTGTTTTCACCAATTTTGGTTTCTGCTAGTTATTCCTTCCTTCACTTGTCCACACTTAGGGGCCATTTAGATTGGTTCTGACATTTCTGTGTCAACGCTACTAGAAAAACAATTATAGGTAGATTTTAATTCTGTGACGTATATAAAAAAATGCTTCACTAAATTAATTTTATGGCGTATATAGCAAATGTTTCACAGAATTCTTGAAAGTGAGAATTCTGTAACGCATATAGTCATATGCGCCCCAGAATTCCTGTGGGCCCCATGTGGCTTGACCCAGCACATGGGCAAGCTAGAATTCTGTGGCACAATGGCTATATGCCGTAACATTCTGTGGCGCATATAGCATATGCGTCATAGAATTCTTATTTTCTGTGGCGCATATATCTATATGCACCACAGAATTTTGACATTCTATGGAGCATTTGCCGTATGCGCCACAGAATGTGCGAAACAGATTAAAAAAAGGTGGCATCCCCTCCTACCTACCACCACTAAGAAATATATAACCGCTCACTATTATTTTTATTTAAGCCTTTTTAAAAATATTGTTATTTCCAAAAAATAAACCTCACAGGTCCAGGAGTCTGTGTTCTTGCACATTGCATGTACGCAGTGTCCGCATCGACACGACAAAGAACGCGGTACAACGCACACACCCAGCCCAAACCAACCGCACAACCACCATTGTGATCCCCCACCTCGCTCGGCGAACGCACGTGGACCCCACCCCGCATCGCTCCCACCGTGTATCATCCTGCCGTGATCCCTTCCCCGACCCATCTTCCCCGCTCCCTCGTCGTCCTCGAAGCCGCCACCCGCCTGCCCCTCCCTCGTCTACCCCTGCCGCCAGGTCCCCTTGCGACCTTCCTCCCCAAGCCGCCTCCTCCCCCAGTGCTCTCCCCGCCGCCGTCGGATCCTCTCTGCCCGTGACCGCCTGGACCTCGCTCGTGTTCCCCTCCTACCTCGAGCGCCTCCTACCCAGGAAACCGCCACCTCCAGCGCTCGTGGTTTCCCCACAGCCGCAGCTCAGTCTGCCGCCGGACCTCGCCTCCCCGCGGACAGCGACACGTTGCTCCCCCATCCGTCGTCTCCTCTGCTCCTACCTCTCCTGCAAGTCAGCGTCGCGCGACCGCCCCGAGCACCCCGTCGCCGCCACGGCTCCTCCCGAGCGCCACCGGACCCCGCCGCAGCGCCTCCCTGCTGCAACACCTGCCCTGAGGCCGCCGCGTTCGCACTGTATCCTCGCCCGCCGCCAGGGCTGTTCGCCTCCGTCTCCAGCGGTGGCGCCGCCAATCTCTGCACCGCCCCGTCGAGCTCTGCTGCGCCCTTCCCCATATCCCTCTCGCAGGCCGCCATTGGCCCGTCCCCGTTCCGCGGCGCTGCTTCACCAGTCCCGCCGACCTCTGCCCGTGTGAGCGTCACCGTCGTCTCTGTTGTATTTCTCAGCTAAGTTAGTTCTTTTATCCTATTGAGGCATGGGCCGATGGTGTTTGACGTTATGCCTAAAGCCAATACTGAGCATGTCCATTTGTGTCATGTCGCAGGTTTGCCATTGTGAGATACCAAGATCGTCCAATACAAGTTCGCCATCGTGCTGCTATGTCCGGCGTCTGATACGTCGAAAACGTATCTATAATTTTTTATGGTCCATGCTTGTTTAGTATCTACTTTGCTTTGCTTTGTCTACACTTTGAGATGTTTTTATATGTTTTCTGGTACTAACCTATTAACAAGATGCCACAGTGCCAGTTGCCTGTTTTCTTCTGTTTTTTGTTCAAGAAAGGCAGAAAATCAATATTTTCGGAATTGGATGGGACAAAAGCCAAAGTCAATATTTTACCATGGGAAACACGGATTCCAGAGGAGAGACGGAGGGGAACCACAGGGAGGCCGCACCCCCCAGGCGTGGGTCCACCCTAGGCCACGCCTGGGCAGGGTGTGGGCCCCCTAGTCGCCCTTCTGCCTCGCCTCTTCGCCTATAAGAAGCCCCCGATGCCTAAACCCTAAGTACCCGATCAATATTCCACGAAACCATCTGTAGACGCCGCCACCATCGTCCCTAGATTAGGGGGATCTGAAGCTCTTCTCGGTACCCTGCCGGAGGGGAGATCATCCCGGAGGCCTTCTTCTTCATCATGCCAGCCTCCGGTATGAAGCATGAGTAGTTCCACCTTGTACTATGGGTCCATGTAGTAGCTAGATGGTTGTATCTCCTCCTTTGTGCTTTCATGTCTAGATTTTTTAAGCTCCGTTCATGATCAAGATCTCATCTATTTGTAATCATGCATGTTGTGTTTGCGGGGATCCAATGGATATTGAGATTACTATGTCAGATTGATTAATGGTTTTGTCTTATTGATTCTATCATGTATGTGTTGTTTGTGATCTTGCATGCTCTCTGTTGTTAGTAGCTATCTTGGCCAAGTAGTTGCTAGTGACTCCAAGAGGGGGTATTTATGCTCGATAGTGGGTTCATGCCTCTATTTAATCGAAGGGAAGTGACCGAAATCTCTAAGGTTGTAGATGTGTTGTTGCCACTAGGGACAAAACAACGGTCTCTTGTTCATGGAACAAGTGGATTGTTTACCTTACACACTTTGCTTAAAGCAGTTGTCTGTTGCTTGCAACTTAATACTAGAGGGGGTTCAGATGATAACCCAAAGGTGGACTTTTAGTCATAGATGCAGTTGGATGGCGGTCTATGTATCTTGTTGTATTGCCCAATCGAATCTCATAGGATCATGATGTCTAGTATTGCATTGTAATGCCTTGCTCAGTTGTAACACCCCAGTTTTTAGTAAATAATAATTAGGGTTTGTTTGTGCATCATGAGCATCATTCCTTAAAATGGAAGCATTGAGAAATAAATTAAAACCCTAAACCATAATCCTTCCCTCTCCTTTTGAAATGCATTCAAAAAGGTTTTATATTTTGAAAAGTGCCAAAATTATGGAGCCCAAATTGAATACAAGGGCTCTGCAATATTTTAGATATTTTATAAACTCTCTGGTATTTTTGAAATATTCAAAACAGATTTGAAAATGGAATTACAAAAGAAGAAATGAAAACAGAAAAAGAGAAAAACTTTTACAAAATAAAAACAGAGCCAGTCGCAAATGAGGCCCAGCCCAGCCTGTCTATCTTCTTTCCCTCCTCTCCCTGTCGCTCAGTGCGCCCACAGCCGACCCATTCGCAGCCCACCTGTGGCCCAGTACCCTTTTGCCCATGTTTGTCATCGTCTTCCTCAGCGCGACAAGCTGCTCGGTGTCGCCGGCGTCGCCGTCGATCTCGCCGCCTGATCCTCGCCGTCCGTCTAACTCGGGATGAGGATAAGATCGCCACGTCGTCGCCCTCTATCCCCTATCCATTCTTCCCCCTCCCCAGAGACCCCCCTCTCTCGTTCCTCTCCTCGGGCTGAAACCCTAGCTCCAGTTCGCCGTCGTTCTACGCCTCCCGTGCCCGTCTGAGCAAGCCACCCACACCACCATGGTCTCCTGATTCGACCTGCAGAAGGAATCGAGCCACATCGCTCTGAATCGTCGCCCTCGAGCCACTCTTCTTCGCCACCGACGCTGTCGCCGTCGCAATTACTGTCATGCCCGAGCTCCCCCGTCCTCCTCGAGGTCACTCACGCGTCAAGGGTGAGCCGCTGGTCCCTGTGGACCCTTCCCCTTCCTCCCTCTCGCTCCGTAACTCGTTGTCGTCATGCACCTGCCTCCGCCGCCGCTGGCAGTCGTCGATGGCCAAGCTCCGGTGACCCAACCACAGCGGCGCCGCCACCTTTGTGTTCACCTCGCTTCACTGGTTCAAGTAGGCCTAGCCGCGCATCCCCGTTCACGTCCTAGCGCTGCCAGTCGCCGTCGTCTGCAGGTTCTCCGGCGAGTCTGACGTGGCGCCACGGTGGCAACCGACGTGGCCTAGGCCCCACCTGGCAGCCGTAGTGGCTAGACCCAGCCATGGTGTAGAAAGCCCCTGACCCTGTGCTGACGTCGGCCATGTGTCACAGCGACGCAATAAATCGATTTAAATTGATTTAATAATTTCAGAATTTGAATAAAACTTGTAAAATTCATAACTTTTGATTTATATATCAGAAAAATATGTATAATATATCAAAATGTTCAGAAAAATGAGAACTATCTAATTAAGATATAATCATGCATTGTTAAGAAACTTACATGACAAGTTTAAATAGAAGAACATAGTAACCCCTCATAGGTGATTCCGGAGTTTCCCCGAGTTAGGGTTTTCACCCCTCGGAATCCTGATTAAACTATCGAGCATGTTTTAGAGTTTCATTTCAATACAATTTAACTTGTCATATCATCATCATCCTTGCTTGAGAATTGCATCGATGCCATATGTTTATTGTTTTCCTCTCTTCCCGGTAGAATACGATATCGAGATCGATATCGAAGACCGATATCAAGACCGTCGAAGATCAAAGAACAATACTTGACCAACTATAACCAAGTCAAGTACAGGGCTTTCGAAGATCTATTTATCTGCTATCAACTGGCAAAGGCAAGCATAGCACCACCATGATATAATCCTATGATTTCGAAAGCATTTCAATTCTGCCATGTTGCATACGATTCTACTGTGGTCTTTTATCGATAGATAGAGTATCCTATCTATTGCATTACTCCCTTTGAGCTTATATTACCTGATCCACTGCTCCTAGCATAACTAGGTTTGGCTTGTGTGCACTGCTATAGCTTATATCTGAGTCCTGCTGAGCCATGCATAGCTGTCAGTGCTGGTTCATCTAGATGATGTATCAGATGCAGATAATCTAGTATGACAGGAGAATGTGATGAGATGATATCAGTGATATGAGATTAAACATGCTAAGGCTGGTATGGGAGGCCACGGTGGGATGTGGTTTTTCTAGTCCCATGCACGCCACCCCTAGGACCCGATGTTCTTGCCTCTTGAACCAAGACGAGCGTACAACCACATGGGGTAAATGGGGACCCCATGATTGACTAACTTGCCTAGTAGATTCCATGAGTCACATAGTTCAGGCGTTCCATTCGACATACGCATTGAAAATGTTTTCAAAAGAGGAGGTGAAGGAGGTGCATTCATACAGGTAGGGAAGCGTGGGCCAGGTTGCTTGGGGTTGATGGCGCCCCTGGTAAACCAACCTCGCCTCACATCTTTTAAGTACCGGCTTCGGGATTTGACCCGTTACGGCGTAACCATACTTATTGCGTGACTCATGGTCTCGGCGAAAGCAAGGTAAAGGTCGTGTCCAACCACACCCTCTGCCAGCACACCAAAGAAGTGTGTCAAGTGGCACTAAGAGTCGATTGGTACGTGTGGGTAAAGTTGTACACCCCTGCAGGGTAATAATCTTTCGGAAAGCCGTGTCCACGGTTATGGACGACTTGGGAACGGATGTGATGATCATAGAGAACTTGAACCTAATCGTAAAACTTGGCAGAACAACGTGTGCTTAAGGATGCTTCCTCATGGGTACGAGGGGGTTATCCTAGTTAGGGTTTAGATGATGATGATTTGGTGGATATAAAGATGCTGATCAATGTTTCGAAGATGTCGCTCTCTTATCCCCTTTTAAAATACTCTAAATAGACGAGATTCTCCTCTCTCCCCTGTTTTATAAACAAAGATAGCTTTATTCAAAAGAACTCCACCGGCCATAAGTCATGCAGACTACACCCTGTACTCACCCTTTCTGTGTTGATACTTTTGGCTGAGTAAGTGATTCCCTGAAGATCAGTTTGGTACTACATCGACACCGACGAGTAGTTTGGGGTTCCCGGCCGGCAGCCTGGAATCTATGGGCTTGGACGTCATCGTTATGCTTCAGGCCTCTTAGGCCATTTGTTAAGTTTGCTATACTTAATAGCATAATTTTCCTTCCGTTGTTTGATGTTTATGGTCAGTTATGAGTTTGCTGTAATATTTTTGTGTCGTAGGGTCACTAATGTGTTACCGATTCTTCACTGGATATCCTCGAGCTCAAGGTTAAGCTTATATCAGATGGAGGTCTGGGATTTGTTTAGCCCTGATCCCGGGGGTGTCACATCAGTCCTGTCAATTGCACTGCTGTAATTTGTTTACCCAGCATGCCATGTTTTTTATCTAAGGAGAACACCTCTAGTGAACTATGGACCCCGGTCCAATCTTTACCATTGATACATCTTCCACTGTTACTGTTTACTTTCTTTAAACCACTATCACCTTCCACACCATACAGTTAATCCTTTGTTACAGCAACCGGTAAGATTGACAACCTCACTGTTCGTTGGATCAAAGTCTTGAGTTTGTGTTGTGCAGGTTTCCAAGTTACTTGCAACACCTTTGAGGCGTTTTCTTCCTCCTACTGATTCGATAACCTCGATTTCTTACTGAGGGAAGATTTGCTGTTGTGCTGCATCACACCTTGCTCTTGGGGTTTCCCGGCGAAGCGTCAACAACACACCAACAAGTTTTTTGGCGCCGTTGCCGGGGAGGCTAAGGACGTCTTCACAAGGGGAGTCCTTCCCAAACTTTCTCTTTACTTTGTTTTTCTTAGTTTCTTTTGCTTGGTTTGTTTGCCTATTTTTATCAAAAAATCAAAAAAATTAGCTTAGTTTGCTTTACTTTCCCTTATCAAAAACACAAAAAAATTATTTCCTGCTCTAGTTGTTGCTGCTGTTGGCTTGCTGCACTTTTTGCCAAAATGAACTCTGCTGAAAACACCAAGTTGTGTGACTTCACTAGCACAAACAACAATGATGTCCTAAGTACTCCTATTGCTCCACCTGCTCCTGATGCTACTTTTTATGAAATTAAGCCTGCTTTGTTGAATTTTGTGATGAGAGAGCAATTTTCTGGTGCTAGTTCGGATGATGCTGCTACCCATCTTAATAACTTTGTTGAACTTTGTGAGATGCAAAAATATAAGGATGTAGATGGGGATATTATTAAGCTCAAGTTGTTTCCTTTATCCTTGAGAGGAAAAGCTAAAGAATGGTTGCTATCCTTGCCTAGAAATAGTATTAATTCTTGTATTAAGTGCAAATATGCTTTTATTGGAAAGCACTACCCTCCTGCTAAGATTATATCTATGAGAAGTGATATTATGAAATTTAAATAACTTGATAATGAACATGTTGCTCAAGCTTGGGAAAGAATAAAATCTTTGGTTAAGAATTGTCCCACTCATGGAGTTACTGCTTGGATGATTATCCAGACTTTTTATGCAGGTTTGAATTTCTCTTCAAGAAACCTATTGGATTCAGCTGCTGGAAGTACCTTTATGACCATCACCTTGGGTGCTGCAACAAAAGTCCTTAATAATATGATGGTTAATTATTCTGAATGGCACACTGAGAGAGCTGGACATGGTAAGAAGGTAAATTCTTTTGAAGAAACCTCCTCTTTGAGTGATAAGATTGATGTTATCATGACTATGCTTGTTAATGGGAAAGCTCCTTTAGATCCAAATATTGTTCCCTTAGCCTCTTTGGTTTCTCAACAAGAGCAAGTTGATGTGAACTTCATTAGGAATAATAATTTTGGCAACAATGCTTATGGTAATAACTATAGGCCTTATCCTCCTAATAATGGAAATACTTATCATGGTAGGTCTAGAATGCCTGGTGAAGATAGGATTCTAGAAGTTGAAAGATCCACTAAAAACTTTATGCAAATGCAATATGAGCAAAACAAGATATTCACTAAAACTATGGAAGAACAATTTGTTATATTGAAAAATATTAGTCATCAGCTTGAGAATCTGAATAGATAAATTCCTAGTCTATAGTCAAAAAAATTCAGTGCCGAGAAAAATATTTCCTCTTTGTCTGAAGCACAGTCCTCTTTGATTAATAAAATGGCTGCTAAACCTGAAACCATGGAAAGTACCTTTGCTGCTACTCATGCCATACAAGTTACTATTGATGAAAATGTTAGACTGTTAGCCCAACTTCATGCTAAGTGGGAAAGGGAAGCTGAAATTGCTAGAAATAATAGTGTGTGCACTATCACCACCACATATATGGATGCCACTAAACCACAAGAAGTCCCTATTCCTCCTCCTACAATGCCTAAGCCCAATGAGTCTACTACTAGTGATGCTAAGTTTGATTTTGATCTTGATGGTTGCAATATTTTTGAAGTGATGATGTTCCTGTAAAAGCTTGCTAGAAGTCCTGATGCTAGTGATATGCATGTAGCTTTCACCAAACACATTACAGATGCTCTTGTCAAAATTAAGGAAGAGAAGTTGAAACACAAAGCTTCTATTCCTAGGAAAGTAGAAGATAGTTGGGAACCCATTATTAATATCAAGTGAATGACTTTGATCTCAAAGCTTCATGTGATCTTGGTTCTAGTGTCTTTATTATGCCTAGGAAGATTTATGAAATGCTTGATTTGCCACCTTTGGAAGATTGTTATTTGGATGTTCCACTTAATGATAATGCTAAGAAGAAACTCATGGGGAGTGTTAATGATGTTCTCATTATGGTTAACAATGTTTATGTCCCTGTTGATTTCTATGTTTTGGATGTTGAATACAATGCTTCATGTCCTATTACTTTGGGAAGACCTTTTCTTAGAACTGTTGGTGCCATCATTGATATGAAAGAAGGCACTATTAAATATTAATTTCCATTCAATAAAGGTATTGAACACTTCCCTATGAGGAGAGAGAAGTTTCTTTTTGCTCCTCCTTTGAAAGCAAGGTTTGATGTTAATGCTTATTCATTTGAAAATACTTGATTCTTGCTTCTTGTGCCTAACTTAAAGGCGTTAAAGAAAAATACGTGTTGGGAGATAACCCAAGATTTTTCTTGAGTCTTGGAAATTATTACTTCAGTAATTACCTATACTTATCCTTTGTGTTTGCTTTTTGTGCCAAGAATGACCTCTAATGAGAGGAAAGTAAGATTTGGGGAGTTGTTGTCCCGAAACAGATTTTTGTCCTCCACCATAAAAATTCGTGAGGAGTCTATGTAAGTCTAATTGGGATGAAAATTTACAAATAAATCCCCCTATATGTTAGATAACTTTCATTAGTTTAACACTTTTTTATTTGAGCAACATAAGGTCTTCGAAAAAATCGGTTTCTACCTGCTGGACTGTTTTGACAGATTTCTGCCATTATTTGCATTTGCTTCTTATTGATTCTTTTTTGGGTTCTTTTTCGGAAATTGAGATTTTTGAGGGAATTGCTACAGTAGCTTGTGTTTTTAGTGAAAGTTTTGTTGTTATAAAGATAAACCCAAAGGTTTATTATCTTTTGAATACACTAATGTTGCTAATGAAGATAGTGTGAAGTTTTGTATGATGGACAAATTTCTGGTGTAAAGAGAGAATGATGTAATGAGATGAAGAATGGACAAAAGCTCAAGCTTGGGGATGCCACCCCGTGTCACCCCAAGAAATATTCAAGAGGTACAAGCATCAAAGCTTGGGGATGCCCAAGGCATTCCCTTCTTCATCAATAAAAAGCTCAGGTCTTTCTAGACACTTCGTTTTTATTGTTTTATGCACTATTGTGTTGTTCTTGGAGCGTTTTAGTTTTCGTTTGCTTTGCTTAGTTTGCTTTAATAAAGTAGTTTGGACCCCCATTCTCGTTGTGTTGTTATAAATAAGTTAATTAGTGTTGGAAAGGAGTAGAAAGTTCTTGCTTGAAATAGTGCGCGAGGAGCTTGCTTTGACTGTAACTTAGACTTTAGCATGTCATGCTAGGTGTTGTTTTGACCTTATGCTTAGTGATTATTGCTGCAACATGACTTTTTCCAAACAATTGGGATTGCTTAGTGTGCCTTGAAATAATCATGAGTTGTTTCAGCATGCAAAAGCATAGTATTGTGGTATTCTCCTTTGATGCTTTGTTTGGGTTGACTTGGCACATGCTCACACCATGTTATGACTATGAACAAGTCACCATAGCATCTATGATCATTTAGTCCTTGACTTGTATTACCACTCTATGCTTTGATTAGTAATGTTTTCTCGCTCTACATGATTGTGGACATTATTGCTCTCTTAGTTGGTTGCTCCCAGTCTTTTGCTAGCCTCCACTTATATGAGTAAGCTCTACTCATGCTTCCAACTCCCAAAAAAACAAGTTATTACAAAGTGTCCACTATAATTTCCTATGTATGGTGTGTTACACCATTTCAAGTATATTATTGTTTTCATCTATCTTCCAATTTAAAAGTATTTTGTTATGTGAAAAATTAGTGATTAAAGATCTCACAAACTTGATGGAACACTTTATTTTTATTGCCCCTAATAAACTTGAACCATTGTGTCATTTATGTTGTATATGCTTGCACTTATACGTTGGAATTAGCAGAACCGTGATGTCACGGGGAACGCTTTCAATATTGCACTTGTACTTTGTACACAGTTAATATCATGCTCTTTTGTCTATGGATGTCGTCAGTGTGAAATGAAAGGGGAGCTTGTAAGTCCATGGAGTTATGTATGTGTGTTAGAGAAACACCTAGGCCGCTAGCCTAAGTCATGCCTAATTATGGTGGAAACTTGCAGCATCACCATAATGACATCTATGAAGCTTTGTTCTTATAAAAAAGAGACATATTGAGAAAAGAGGAAAGAGAGAAAAGGCACCATATTCCCATGGTAAATAAGAAGATTGCTGAGATGCTCATTGTCTGCTTGCCTTGTCATTTTGGTTATGGGATAGCTCTTGTACCATGTGCAAGGGGTACCCCGTTGGCGGTTCTCTATGATACACATGTACTTACTATGACAAGAACTTATAGGTGACTAAAGTTGAGTAGCATGAGGAGCGGCCCTCGTATTCAAGGGACATGAGATTGCCAACTTATACTTTGTCAAGCATATACTCCATAGTTTTCTCACTTTAACCTTAATCACTTCAAGATGCTTATGATGGAGGCAATGAGGGCTGAAAGCTAACAAGTACCATAATTTTTGGAACCTCTTTTTGAAACTTGAAATCCCTGCTTCCCTATATGAAGGGCCTTTCTTCCACTATTATATTGAGTCTCCACCTTCTACCTTTAGGCACTAGTTAACAGAGCATAGTTGCCATTCTTAGTTCTATGTGCATTGTCCTAAAACTTATTGATTGATGCATATTTTTTATATTACTTGTTCTTGTGCTATTTGTATCTAGTCACTCTTATAAACTTTGAAGGTGTCCTATGCATCTATTTGCTACTCTATGAGGGACAAGCTGAATTCCACTATGCCATGTTTTCTATGTCTAAAACAAACAAACGTTTTTCAATGCATGTTATTCATGATCTTTGTTTGTAGCCTTTCATTGCATGCATAGTTACTTTGTCTTACTGTTAGAACTCCATCTTTCATTCTCATGTTTAGAGTTCTTTGATCCCAGCTTTCAATGCTTGCAAATGGTTTGATCTTGGTTTTGATGGTGCATGTCACCTCAAAAATTATTCTTTTATCACTTATCTACTCGAGGACAAGCAGGAGTTAAGCTTGGGGATGCTTGATACGTCGGAAACATATCTATATTTTTTGATGTTCCATGCTTGTTTAGTATCTACTTTGCTTTTCTTTGTCTATACTTTGAGGTGTTTTTATATGTTTTCTGGTACTAACCTATTAACAAGATGCCACAGTGCCGGTTGCATATTTTCTTCTATTTTTGGTTCCAGAAAGGCAAAAAAACAATATTCTCGGAATTGGACGGGACAAAAGCCAAAGTCAATATTTTACCGTGGGGAACACGGAGTCAGAGGAGATACGGAGGGGAGCCCAGGGTAGCCGCACCCCCCAGGCGCGGGCCCACCCTAGGTCGTGCCTAGGCAGGGTGTGGGCTCCCCTGGCCGCCCTTCTGCCTCGCCTCTTCGCCTATAAGAAGCCCCCGATACCTAAACCCTAAGTACCCGATCAATATTCCATGAAACCGTCTATAGCCGCCGCCACCATCGTCACTAGATCAGGGGGATCTAAAGTTCTTCCTGGCACCCTCCCGGAGGGGAGATCATCCCGGAGGCCTTCTTCTTCATCATGCCAGCCTCCGGTATGAAGCGTGAGTAGTTCCACCTTGGAATACGGGTCCATGTAGTAGCTAGATGGTTGTATATCCTCCTTTGTGATTTCATGTCTAGATCTTGTGAGCTCCGTTCATGATCAAGATCTCATCTATTTGTAATCATGCATGTTGTGTTTGCGGGGATCCGATGGATATTGAGATTACTATGTCATATTGATTAATAGTTTTGTCTTATTGATTCTATCATGTCTGTGTTGTTTGTGATCTTGCATGCTCTCCGTTGTTAGTAGCTATCTTGGCCAAGTAGTTGCTAGTGACTCCAAGAGGGGGTATTTATGCTCGATAGTGGGTTCATGCCTCTATTTAATCTAAGGGAAGTGACAGAAATCTCTAAGGTTGTAGATGTGCTGTTGCCACTAGGGAGAAAACAACGGTCTCTTGTTCATGGAACAAGTGGATTGTTTACCTTACGCACTTTGCTTAAAGCAGTTGTCTGTTGCTTGCAACTTAATACTGGAGGGGGTTCGAATGATAACCCAAAGGTGGACTTCTAGTCATAGATGCAGTTGGATAGCGGTCTATGTATCTTGTTGTATTGCCCAATGGAATCTCATAGGATCATGATGTCTACTATTGCATTGTTATGCATTGCTCAGTCATGTCAATTGCCCTGCTGTAATTTGTTTACCCAGCATGTCATGTTTGTTTATCTAAGGAGAACACCTATAGTGAACTATAGACCCCGGTCCAATCTTACCATTGATACATCTTCCACTGTTACTGTTTACTTTCTGCAAACCAGTATCACCTTCCACACCATAGAGTTAATCATTTGTTATAGCAACCGGTGAGATTGACAACCTCACTGTTCGTTGGAGCAAAGTCTTGAGTTTGTGTTGTGCAGGTTTTCAAGTTGCTTGCAACACCTTTGAGACGTTTCCTTCCTCCTACTGGTTCGATAACCTCGTTTTCTTACTAAGAAAAGACTTGCTGCTGTGCTGCATCAGACCTTGCTATTGGGGTTTTTCGATGAAGCGTCAACAACACGCCACTCTGTCTCACCAAGTTTGCCTTGGAGCCAGTCTGGTCTAAGTGAAATGTACTTGTACACTTACTCGGTTCTAAGTGATGTGATTGATGAACACTTGTGAACATTCATGTTTGTTGATGTATTATATGTGAACTGCAACATTTGTACTACTGTGTGCAAGATTTTCTGTGTATTTCTGTCAATTTTTGTGTATTTCCTGTAATATACCTGTTATATACCTGTATTCGTACAAGATTCTGAAAATTTCGAAATTCTGAAAAAAAAAATCTGTCTATATGGGCCACAGAATCTGTCCCAGATTCTGTGACGCATATGGAGAATTTTGTGGCGCATATGCATATGCGTCACAGAATTCTAATTTTAGTGGCGACCACTAGATGCGCCACATAATTCTTTTTTGGTGCGCCACTCATAACGTTTTTCCTAATAGTGCGACCGGTATTTAGCTCAAGTGAGAGCAAAATAATGGTGGCCACACATAAATTACATCCAATTACTAATTTAGGAGGAGGCTCGATAACTATTTTGCATTTAACAGTAAGCGGAGATTGAAAACATTAAATGATAGCTTCATGGAGAAAATAAACAGTCAGTAAATTTCATATTTTTTAAACCAGTTCACAACAACAGATTATGCATTCCATGAGAAGCATTTCAGGAGAAACTTATTATAATTTATTGACATGACGAGGAGTAAAGATTTGGTGCACATGGGCACCAGTGCTCCCTTTGTTTTGAAAAAATAAAAATGGTATTTTTGAGTTTTGAAAAAAATATCTCAGGCATGCATGTACATGGTCCATAGATTTGTGCCAAATTTCAGTAAAAAGGTCGTTTCATTTTAGGCTACCGGGAAAGCAATTCTGCCAGTAAATAAGACTAAAAATGTGTATGTTTTATCAGAAATTTGTCATTTTTTGTAGCTCAAAATACAAAATATTTTTGAATAAAATTTTTGTCTTACATTCTAGATGTATGTATCTAGTTATATACTCCCTCCATTCAGAAATAACTGACTTAGGTTTGTCTAAATTCGAATGTATTTATACATTAAAATGCGGCTAGATACATTCGAACCTAGTCAAATCCAAGTCAGTTATTTCTGGGCAGAGGGAGTATTTATTTTCTAATTTTTTGGAGACCTAATAGGTTTGAATTTTTTTTAAACGAGGGCATTGGTGCCCATGTGCCAAAGACAGTTTCCACATGACGAGAAACTTGTTTTTCACTAATTTAAAAATCTTACATGGGTTTGGAGGTTAGAACAAGCTAGCGGCGCGGCAAAGCGCCCTTATTCATTTAGTAATAGTTAACCTCCAACATCACATTCTTAGTCTAAGATGTCCATAAACAATTGTTAAGCACTTACACAATGCCATATCACGACCGAAAGACTAACATGTAACATGCTTGATGCTTTCCCGGATGATTGGCTAATCAGCCAAAGGAGGATCACGGGTTCATGCCCGATTGAGAAATTGTACACTTCAGTTCATTGATTCATCATGCCTGATTATACAGGTACCAGCGGGAGCACTACAAGGAATCTGGCTATATATGACCTTTCATTTTTGTCACAGAATCGTCATAGTAGTCTGTTAATGATGATTTTATGACGATTTTGAGATCGTCGAAAGCTGGGCGTCGCAAATGAACTATAACGACGATTTTGGTAAAATCGTCATAATAGTCTATGACGATATTGGATCGTCATAATGTCTATGACCATCCAATATCGTCATAGGCCATCTAGCCAGCCCAGCTCAGATCCTACGTGGCCGATCCTACGTGACAAAATTATGACGAAATGAAATCGTCGTAGTGTGAATTCAGCCCGGTCCATTCTGGTTGCTTACATGGGCCAAGCCCATTAATTTAGCCTTTATTCTTCTAGGCCATGGCCTTTTTAGTATCGATTATTGAGGGCCTTTGTACTTTGTACGTCCATAAATTTTCTATTTTCAACATTCTTTATCTAGAATTTTGTGGTCCGTGGCCTTATTACAAACGTATTATTTGGTCCAGTGTAAAATAGAGATGTGGCTTTTTAATAGTGCAATACTATTTGGGCCATGGCCTCTTTAGTTTCAGTTTCCCAATTGTATAGATCAAACACTATATTAAATAAGGTAATTTTTCCAATAAATATGCAATGAAACGGTTTCACAGATTGATATAGAATCTGTCGTGGGAATGGTCACGGCAGATGTTGCAATCGGCAGCGAGTAGTAGAGCGAATGACAAGGGTGGCCAGCTATCTGCGGTGCGAGATGAGGGCGGAGACACAGGGTTTTACCCAGGTTCGCCCCCCCGGAGGGTAAAGACCTACTCCTGCTAGATTGTATTATGGTGGAGATACAATGGGGCGAGATCGACGGCTAGGCGGCGAGTCGCTTGGGTGTATGATGGAACGTACATCTACACGCCCTGTAGGGAGGTTTATATAGACTCACCCTCCCTAGGGTTTAAAAATCTCAACCGAATCTGTTAAGGTTTCAGTACTCGTTTAACCTAATCTGACTGGGCCTATCTACTCTCCTGGGCCTTCAGCTTCCAGTCGCTTGGATCCACACCAGGTCTTGATCCAGTCGCCGTCTTGCAGGCCCACTCGCCAGGTCGTGGGCCAGTCGGAAACGTCCTGCTGGGTATATCCCGGTAGGCATATCCCCATCAGTAGTCCCCGAGGCCGTCGTTGATTGGGCGCAGGTGGTTGCTGGCAGTCCGAGCATACGGCTTCAATGCGGACATCCAGTCGAATCGGCGGCGGGCTCCTGAATAAAGGAGGAAACTAGTCATTCTGGTCGCAGCTTTGGCGAACGGGTCGGCGAAATATTCAGTCACTGTTGTAGTGATCGGGTCGGCGAGCCGAGTGGCCAAAGTTGGACCGTCAAAACGCAGTCAAACTAGCCGTTGGGGTAATCCAACGGTAACTTTTGGCATAATCACCGCGTAGTAACGGCTCCCTGATTTGGCGGGTAACAGCCGCTATATAAAGGGAATGGTAGGCGATCGGAGAACCACCTCCTCGTCATTTCCTCCGATTGCACGCACCTTCGCTTTCCTCCGCATCGTGATCCAGCCGAACCAAAATCCTCCGACCCCCACAAGTCCTTCCGCCAATGTCCCCCTCCACCGAACCATGGGGCAGGTCCAAGTGTACGAGAGCGTTACTGGCTTCCTTCGAGGAGGCCGGGATCCTTCGCGCCGGCAGGTGGCACATCCCCGCGGCCGGAGAGGTGACTCCAGACCCGCGCGAGGGAGAATTCGTCTGTTTCACCAGCCACCTGGAACGGGGGCTGGGATTCCCCACATCTCTTTTCTTTCTGGAACGGGGGCCCGCAAAGCATCGAGCAGCTCGCCATTTTCGTGGCATTCTGCGAGTGCTACCTGGGCTGCAGGCCCTATTTACCCCTGTGGCAAAATCTGTTCCACGGGCGGATCAGTTGCGAAGAAGCAGGCGGCCCGATGCTTGCCGCGGGCGGCCTGACGTTTCAATTGAAGTCGAAGGCCTCCTTTTTCGATCTGATGCTACCTGCCAAGGCGGCGAGTGAATGGAAGAAGTCTTGGTTTTACGTCACCGAGGCGACTCCATACGGCGAGGTGGCGATCCCAAGATACTCCGCCGACCGGCCCGAACCGCGCCGACTCCAAGTCGGCAAGCTTCCAACAGACCAGCGGATGGTGGTGGATGAAATGCTTCAGACCATCCGTGGCCTGAAGAAGAAAGGTCTCCAGCCCATCAACTTGTATAACTGCTGGCTCGGGCGGCGACTCGTCCCCCTGGCCCGCCGTGACCACTACATGTACGAGTACACGGGCCGGGAGGACTCGACGAAATCCTGCCTCGCCGAGTGGCAACTCGAAGATTACCTCCTGGCGTTGAAGAAGATCACCCAGGCGGCGTACCTCGACGCGAAGGCTGGGGTCGCCCCCTACACCGCGAAGCATCCATCCCCGACGGTAAGTCATCTTTCTATCATTCGCAGTCGCAGTTAATGCTGTCACGGTTATACTGATATTGTCTTATGCCTATTGCAGTTATTTCAAGTGGTGGAAGGGTGGCTTCCGCCCGCGGACGACGAGAATTCGAACTCGTCTGTCCAGGAGGGGGGCGAATCGCCTCCATCAAGGGGCGGCGTCAAGAGTGACAGGAGCGGCGACGATGACGAATCCGAGGAAGAGGTCGCCCCGCTGGTCCGGAAAACTCGCGGACAGCGGCAGCGTGAGCTCGAAGCGAGCAAAAGCCTCGAACATCATGACGATGATGACGACGAGCTCCCCGAGCACACCTCGCGTCGCGAGGCCACTCCGTCGAAGAAGAAGAAGAAGAAGAATAAGGAGGTGAAGGCCCCTCCGAAGAGGAAGACGAAGCCAGCGAGACAGGCATCTCCGCCTCATTCGCCAAGCAGCTCCGACGCCACCAGTCTGGCCAGGGGTGAAGCGCCACAGAAGATGGCGGCGCCAGATATCACCGCCATCCTGAGCGAGGTGCCTCTGGCCTCGATGCCTCCGCCATTCTCCCCAGTCTCTGAGTCGTGGGCTGCTCCGGTGGCGGCAGCTTCGCCGCCCAGGGAAGCTCCCGCCGAAAATGTTTCGGAAGCTCCTGTCGCGGCCTCGACGACGAAGAAGCCGTCCGTGTCTTGGGCGCACGATGTCCTGGAGATGGGCCTCAGTCGACGACTGGGCCCCGAACTGGAGAAGTCGGCCGGCATCCGCACGGGGCTACGGTTCATTCCAGTCACCAAGTGAGTTTTATTCACCTGCTTTATTTTCCCTTGTAGTCGAACGACTTTGCTCATATTCTCGATTTGCAGGACTGGGGTTAAAAAGATAGGCCATCCGTCCGTGGCCAAGGTGCCGCCGGTCGTCGCCGAGGAGGACCCCTCTCGGAAGAGGAAGGCTGACAAGGTCACTTCCCCCACGGACAGTGCCAAGAAAGCTAAGAGCGACGAGGTCGTCACGGTGTCTGACGACACGACGGTGGCCCCGAGTGATCCTGCGGCGGTGGCGGCCTCGGCAATCAAGGAGGGTGCTCCCTCTCCAGGGGTGACCGAGTCGGCCTCTTTTGGTGCCGGCGCGTCCATTGCGACCTTCCCGCACTTCATGGCCAGAGCGGCCACGGCGAGTGGTACCACGCCATCGAGCCGCGCACCTGGGGTCGCCGAGACGGAGGTCGAGCAACATCGTGGGAATACTCCGGCTCTTCTCACCTCCGTGGACGCACTACAACTTCATGGCATGCTGGGCGCGGCCATCCAGGTATGTCCAGTCCCCGAGGATCGGGCCACTGAATTGCAGAGGTCAGATTCTTTTAGTGTTGTACTTTTATTTCTTGCGCCCAGTCCCCGAGTGCGCATTCGCTGAGTTTCAGCGGGTGGGCGCTCAGTATTTTTGATCGCCAGTCCCCGAGTGTCTAGTCGCTGAATTTCAGCGGATAGGCACTTAAGTTTTTTATCGCCAGTCCCCGAGTGTCTAGTCGCTGAATTTCAAAGGGTGGGAACTTTAGGATTTCGTTTTTGCTAACTGTTTCACTTTTGCACAGGGTTTGCAGCGTGAATCAGCCGACCGGCTGGCTGCGAAGTGTCGCGCGGAGAAGGAACTTGTCGCCGTTCAAGAGGCAAACAAGGGACTCCAAGCGATTGCTGTGAAGGCATAAGAGGTTCGCCAGGGCCTTGTCCCGGCGAGTGAGCTGACGGCGGCGCAATCGGCGTTGAGTTTGGCGGAAAAGCGGATTGCCGACCTTGAGAGCGAGCTGAAGGAAGCGAAGGAGGAAGCGACCTCGACGGATGGGCGAGCCAAGGCTGCTGTTACGGCCGCCGCGGAGGAGCGTAAGGTTTTCGACGCCCTTGTTGCTGGGCTTCAAGATGATTACTCCGCTCTTCAAAACTTCATCACGGAGCTCTCCCGCCCTTTGATTGGTTAGTGTGCATGCCTCTGCCTGTAATATATGCATTGTGTAATTTTTGATGTATTCACTGTCACCTTCTGTCCGTAGGTCGGATCATTGATAGCGCGGAAGAGGCGAATTCGTTCGACGCATGGCAATGTGTAGCCACGCTGGTCGACTCGGCCACATTGTCGGCGACATGCATACGGGCGTATCTTCAGGAGATGTCGTCCACAGAAGTGATTCCCAGTGACCTCGTCGAGGTGTGGCGATACTTGGAGAAGGCGCCGTCGGTCGTCGAGTTCATGACGCGATCGGCGTTCCGACGCGGAGCGGCGACGGCGCTTAGCCTTGGGCTCGCTCACTTCCCGGAGGACTTCGACCTGGACGACGTGACGAGTGGCTACCCGTCGTCGACTGGCTCGGTGGAGATATCCGAGGTGCTGAAGTTGACGGACCGCGCCGCGGTATACTCCGAGCGCGTCTGGGCGATGGGCGACCTCCTTCCTTATCAGGAGACGGTCGTCGCACCCAACGACCCTGAGCTGCAGCACCGGGACTTCAAGATCGAGCAACCTTTCCGTGCAGCGATGGCGGGTGAGCTGACGACGTACCCGTCAAACCCGTACACTCCCTTCATTCGCAATCGCAAGGGTGGGGGCGAGTCGTCGTCGAAGCCTGTGGAGTAAAATATTGTGCATTGGGGCGTTAGTAGCAGTTCTGTCGTTGGGCATACTTTGTATTTTGTGACAATTGCGACATGCTATAATGAGATATCGTGTTGCTTTGTGAATTGTCGTGTGTTTCTGATTGAGGGTTGAACGAGTCCCCGAGCGCGTCCGCCTTTTTTTATGGGGTTTACCTCGTTTGTTATGTGTTTGCGGTTTTGAATGTTTTGTTATTGAGGCCGACTCGCCCGAACTCGGAAATCCAGTCGCGAGGCGACTCCCATGGGTGCTCTGTACTTCACCGTTTTCCCTTGCGCGAACGAGGTCGGGTAGCCGAGTCCCCGAGCGTGGTACTTGGTTGTTCTAGGCGCGACTCGAGGGTGGGTGAGGACTTGGCGCGTTAGGGTGAGCGCATCACTCCTTCCTGGCCCGTCGGGTCAGTCGCATGGCGAGTCCTGGGCATGCTCTCATACTTGGCGTTTTCCCTAGCCGCTTGCGCTGAACTGGTCGTCAGTCCCCGAGCGTGGTACTTGGCCGTTCGAGTCGCTGTGTCGAGGATGCGGAGGATCATGGTCGCTGTGAGAAGCGAGGGCAGTTGTCTTGGCTCGTTGAGCCAGTCGAGCTAGGCGACTCCAATGGGGCTCCGGGTAGGCGTTTTTCGTGGACGTTACAAGACCTGGGGTAACCCAGTGCCCTTGTAGCGCACTACTTGGCCGTGCCGATCGCTGTACCAGAGGTTGACTTCTGCAGTTAGCTTGACGCTCTTATTACGAGTGCGAGTGGCACAAGACACGTAGAGTAGACGCAATTTGCGGTAACCAATATTTTTATTTATTTCATAGCGACTGGAGGATACATGTGTGGAGTTCTAGGAGTAGAACTTCCGTAGGAGGTTTACATTCCATGGTCGCTTGACGTCGAGTTTGTCGTCCCCGTGGACGTCGATGAGGTAGTAGGCGTTGTTGCCGAGTACTCGCCCTATGGCGAATGGTCCCTCCCACGGGGGGGGGGGGGAGAGCTTGTGCATGCCCTTCTTGTCCTGGATGAGTCGTAGCACCAGGTCGCCTTCCTGGAAGGTGCGAGATTTCACCCGCCGGCTATGGTAGCGGCGGAGTCCTTGCTGGTAGATGGTCGTGCGAGAGCGAGCTAGGTCGCGTGCCTCGTCGAGTTGATCGACTCCGTCCTGCCGTGTGAGTTCGTTCGCCGCCTCCGTGTAGTGGACGACCCTTGGCGAGTCGTGCTCGAGGTCGGTGGGCATGACTGCCTCGGCGCCATACACCATGAAGAAGGGGGTGAACCCTGTCGACCTGTTGACTGAGGTGCGGATGCCCCAGATGACTGAGGGTAGCTCCTCGACCCAGCACCCGGCGGTACGCTCGAGCGGTACTTGGAGCCGCGGCTTCAGGCCGTGGAGGATACTCTGGTTGGCCCGTTCTGCCTGGCCATTGGACTCCGGGTGGGCGACTGACGCGAGGTCGAGCCGGATGTGGTGTTCCTCGCAGAACTCGGCCATGGATCCTTTGGCGAAGTTGGTGTCGTTGTCCGTGATGATGCTGTTAGGGAACCCGTAGCGATATATGAGCTCGCGTAGGAATTTGGTGGCGGTCTTCCCGTCGCATTTCCGGACTGGCTTGGCCTCCACCCACTTTGTGAATTTGTCGACCGCGACCAGGAGATGGGTGAAGCCGGAAGGGGACTTTTTGAAAGGGCCTACCATGTCCATACCCCACACGGCGAATGGCCAGGTGATGGGGATTGTCTTGAGCGCTGAGCTCGGCACGTGTGTCTTGTTGGCGTACTTCTGGCACCCGGCGCACCGCTGGACAATGTCGACGGCGTCGGCGTGTGCGGTGGGCCAGTAGAAGCCGTGCCGCATAGCCTTGGCGACCAGGGAGCGGGCGCCGGCGTGGTGGCCACAGTCGCCGGAGTGGATGTCGTGGAGGATCTTGCGTCCTTCAGCGGGTTGGACGTAGCGTTGGAACACGCCGGTCATGCTGCGCTTGTGGAGCTCGCCGTCGATGATGGTGAAGGATTTGCATCGTCGTGCAATCATCCGGGCGTCTGTCTCGTCTGTGGGCAAGGTGCCAGCCTCCAGGTAGGCGATATATGGCTTGGTCCAGTCGTCTGGCTCGGCGATGAGTGCGACCAGGGCTGCCTCTGGCTGCAGCGGGTCTCCGATGTCGATCTCTCTCGGGGTAGAGACGGACGGCCTAGCGATCGTGTCGAGGAAGACGCCGGCGGGTGGTGCGAGTCGAGCCGACCCGATGCGAGAGAGTGCGCCGGCCTCCTCATTCTTCCGTCGGTCGATCCATTCGATGGAGTAGCCTGCGAAGTGTCCGCCCAGCTTGTCCACTGCTTGGCGGTATGCCGCCATGGTAGGGGAGACAGCGTCGCAGGTGCCAGCGACTTGCCCGGCGACGAGGTCGGAGTCTCTGTAGCAGCGTAGGCGGTTGACGTTCATTTCCTTGGCAGCTCGCATGCCGTGGAGTAGTGCCTCGTACTCGGCCATGTTGTTGGTGCAGGGGGTGAAGTCGAGGCAGAGGACGTAGCGGAGCTTGTCGCCCTTCGGTGAAGTCAACACGATCCCTGCTCCTGCGCCGTCCGCGTTTTTGGAGCCGTCGAAGTGCAGGCTCTAGTAGTGGAGGTATGGCAGATTTTCCGGCTGCTGGGCCTCTTCCAAGTCGGCGATGAAGTCCGCGAGAGCCTGCAACTTGATCGCTTTTCGCGGCTCATACTTGATGTTGTGGATGCCGATTTCGACGGCCCACTTGGCGACTCGCCCAGTCGCCTCGCGATTGTGGATGATGTCCTGCAACGGCGCTGAGGAGACGACCGTGATTGGATGCTCCTGGAAGTAGTGCGACAGTCGCCGCTGTGCTCTGAAGACTGCGTATACCAGTTTCTGGTATTGCGGGTACCGCTGGCGCGACTCGGTGAGGACCTCGCTGATGTAGTACACCGGTCGATGTACCGGGCGCTCCTTTCCTTCCTCTGGCCGCTCGACGACCATGACGGCGCTGACGACGTGCTCGGAAGCCGCGACGTAGACCAGCATGGGTTCTTTGTCGACGGGGGCGGTGAGTAGCGGTGCTACGAGTAGCACCTTCTTGAGGTCGCGGAGCGCGTCGTCCACCTCCTTGTCCCACTGGAAGGTGGGGTTCTTGTGCATCAGGCGGTATAGGGGCATCGCCTTTTCGCCCAGGCGGGGAATGAAGCGACTGAGAGCCGCTACTCGCCTGGCCAGCTTCTGGACGTCGCGCAGGCATTCGGGTTTGCCGAGTCGAGCGATAGTGTCGATCTTGGTGGGGTTCACCTTGATCCCGCGCTTGGAGACGACGTACCCCAGTAGTTGCCCTGCTGGTACACCGAAGGTGCATTTTCCTGGGTTTAGCTTTATCTTGTATTTCTGCAGGTTGGCGAATGTTTCCGCCAGGTCGGCGAGTAGATCGCCCTGGCGAGCGGATTTCACTACCACGTCGTCAATGTAGACGTGGATATTGCGGCCAATTTGGCTCGCAAGGCATTCCTGCATGCACCTCTGGTAGGTCGCCCCGGCGTTTTTGAGGCCAAAGGTCATGGCGGTGTAGCAGAAGGCTCCGAATGGCGTGATGAACGCCGTCTTCTCCTCGTCCTCAAAGGCCATCTTGATTTGGTTGTACCCAGAGTAGGCGTCGAGGAAACACAGCGACTCCGAGCCCGCGGTGGAATCGATTATTTGGTCGATCCGCGGGAGGACAAATTGCTCCTTTGGGCAGGCGCTGTTTAAGTTTGTGTAGTCGATACACATCCTCCAGGTCCCATTTTTCTTCTCGACCAGGACTTGATGGGGATACGCCTACTGGGGTATACTCAGCAGGACGTTTCCGACTGGCCCGAGGGCTGGCGAGTGGGCCTGCAGAACGACGAGTGGATCAAAGCCCAGCAAGGTACCAAGCGACTGGAAGCTGAAGGCCCAGGTGAGTAGATAGGCCCAGTCGGACTAGGTTAAACGATTACCGAAGCTGTAACCGAATCGGTTGAGATATGTAAACCCTAGGGGAGGTGAGCCTATATAAACCTCCCTATGGGGTGAGTAGAGACACGTTCCCTCATACACCCAAGCGACTCGCCGCCTAGCCGCCGAGCTCGCCCTTTGTAACACCTCCACAATACAATCTAGCAGGAGTAGGTCTTTACCCTCCGGGGGGCCGAACCTGGGTAAAACCTTGTGTCTTTGCCCTCATCTCGCACCGCAGATGGCTGGCCGCCCTTGCCCCTCGTTCTACTACTCGCTGCCGATTGCAGCATCTGCCGTGACCATTCCGACGACAGTGGCGCCCACCGTGGGGCCTGGCCGGTCTGGCCGGTGTTCTGCGGCGAGATCCAATCTGCCCATCAACGAGACGGTCGCCACCGCCGCATGATAGCGATCGGCGAGATGCTCCAGATCTTGCCGAGTAGCTACGTCCCGGCGGCGCGACCCGTCACGCACAGCGTGATCCTGCCAATCGGCACGATCAGCCTCTTCGTCGGCCTCACCGACGTCATCGTCTCGGAGGACTCGGCTCGCATCCGCGAGTCGCCGCCACGCGATCGGCTCTCCGAGAGCCAGGTTCGCACGATCCACCGCCTTGCCTCCGAGTACAACTCGGCCCACAGCAACGTGGCCGGGAATTCAGCGGCCGCAGAAGATGCGGCCCTCACCGACGACGCCGACTCGGCGACCCCGGCGTCACTCGCCGGATCCATCACCGCGGCCTCATCCGCGGGCTCCATCGCCCAGGTCTCCAACGCGAGAGACTTCGAGGACCCCTCCATCCTCGGGATCTTCGAATTCGACTCCGGGTCGGAGAACTACGCCGACCTCCGCGATGGTGCCAATCGCCACGCCGCGGCTTACATGGCCACCGGCACCGATCCACCGGAGGATCCTTTCTCCACCCCAATCCCTCCTAACGCCACGGCAACGGAGGTCGAGGAACTCCGCTTGAAACTGGCGGAGGCGGTACGCAAGGAGCAGGCCGAGCGCGAAAAATTTCGCCTCGAGCAGGTGACGGCGCAGGAGCTGTCACGCTACCACCAGCAGCGGATCAGGTCACGCTTGAACCCCACCGTTCAAGGGCGTGCCCTGAACTTCGACGACGAAAATGACCCGGACCGCATAGCCGAGCGCGCGATCTGCGAGAACGCGCCACCAGGAGGAAGCGCCCGGCCCCCGCCAGGATCGACGGCGATGGGTGCACCACCACCACCCAACCGCACCCCTCCCAGGGACCAACCGCGGATAGTTGTCTCCTCACGGGAGCGAGACGCAAACGGCCTCCCACTGTTCTCCACCCCAATGGACAACCTCGTGGCAGGCCGAGCAGCAGCGATAGCATCACGGCCACTGGCGACGGCGCCTTACAGATCCAGTACGTCAAGGCCCTGCTTGCGAAGGCCGTGGAGCAGCAAAAAGCGGGCGCCGACTCGCAAGGTCGAGTATACTCGCGTTCCTCGGGAAGCAGAGCGGCCTCTAGCGGCCGCCCAGCGGCGGCAAACACCCTCAATTGCCCACCACCAGAGCCACTGCAGCTCCAACACCGACCCGCGAACGCAGCACTCTCCACCAACGATCCCAGGCCGGCGACCAACTTCGTCGCCGCTAACGGACAACCCATCGACGCCCGCACTCACATCATCAACAACCAAAGCTGGCGCGCACGCCAGCCCGACGACTTGCGGCACACCCTAACTAATCGCCGCGATGGCGAGCCTATGGGGTCGCTCAGTCGACTTGGGCCTAAGTGCTTCGGACCAATGATCCGAGGCGAGAAGTACCCGCCAAACTTCAAGGCGCCAAAGGAGATAGAAAAATACGACTCCTCGTACGACCCCGCAGTCTGGCTCGACACATACCTCATGGCAATGGGGATCGCGGGTCACACTGACCTACTCGCCGCCCGTTACCTCCCACTGATGATGGAGGGGACGTGCAGGCAGTGGATCAACACTCTCCCCCAGGACTGTATCGACTCCTGGGAGGAAATGCGCGACGCCTTCGTCCGGCACTTCGAGTGCTCCTACACCCGCGCCACCACCATTGAGGACCTGGAACGATGCGTCCAGGGACCCCGTGAGTCGACCCGCAACAGGGTCCAACGGTGGCAAGAGCTCTGGTACAACGCGGTCGGCATCCACCCGGACACCGCGATCCATTGCTTCAAGACCTCGTGCCGCTACGAGCCTCTAGTCGCCAAGCTCAAGCGACACTCCCGCACACTCGACAACATCCCCGACCTCCTCGAGATCGCCAAACGGTACGCCGAGGAGGATCCAAACCAGGAAACCGACGACGAGTCAGGAGGGCAACGCCGCACGGGCGGCAACGACAACGGACGCCGAACCAACCTACGCTACAGCGGCACCCGCCTCACTGGCAAGCGCCGCAGCGACGGGCGAGTCGACTTCGTCGCTAACGCTGGGCACGCACAGCGCGAGCCCAAGAGCTACCGCCGCGACGGAGGGCAACGGCGCGATGGCGGCAATTACAAGAACAAGCCAAGGTTCGACCCTGCGGCCCTCCTTAACCAACCATGTGCGTTCCATAGCAGGGAAGGGAAGCCCGCAACGCACACCACCGCCGACTGCCACACCCTCAGGGAAATCGAGAAGGCACGGCACGCGCGGGAGGACACCGACAACGACCCGCCAAATGGCGGAAAATTCGGCAAAGTAGCCGGCTCGCTCCACACCTTCACAGGCTTCAACACGAAGCGCGAGAAGAAGGTCATCGCCCGCGCCGTCGCCGTCAATGCGGTGGCCCAAACAGACGTCCCCCAGTTCCTGAACTGGTCGGAACAGCCCATCACCTGGAGCCGGCAAGACCACTCGCCACGCATCGAGTACCCAGGACGAGTCGCCCTGGTGGTCAAGCCCAAGGTTGGCGACTACTGGCTCCCCAAGACACTGATGGACGGCGGCAGCTCCATCAACATCCTCTACCTCGACACCTTCAGGCGACTGCGGCTCCCGCAGTCGATGATCGAGACAACCCACACCACGTTCCACGGCATCGTCCCCGGTCGGAAGGCGTATCCGATCGGCAAAGTCACGCTGCCAGTCACTTTCGGTAGTCCGGCAAACTTCCGCACCGAGCGGATCGTCTTCGAGCTGGTGCCCTTCGACAGCCCTTACCACTGCGTCCTGGGGCGCCAGGCGTTCGCTAAATTCATGGCAGCGCCCCACTACGCGTACAACGCGATGAAGCTCCCCGGGCCGTGCGGCGTCATCACCATCAACGGCGACCCCAACATGGCCGCCGAATGCGAGGCCAAAGGAGCCGAACTCGCCGACGCCGTCATCGCGGCAGAGACTAATCACGCCGACGAGCTCGCCAAATACGCGAGCGGGGTCAACAATGATGATCCCACAATACTCAAGAAGCCCAACTCAGAGGGCACAAACACCTCAACCTTTGAGGCCACGACGCACACTCGCACCGTCGAGCTGGTCCCAGGCGACTCCAGCCAGACGGTGACGATCGGGACAGGCATGAGCCCAGCATAGGAAGGCGCGCTCATCGAGTTCCTTCGTGAGAATAGGGACATCTTCGCATGGAAACCCTCTGACATGCCCAGTGTCCCTAGGGAGCTCGCTGAGCACAAACTAAACGCCGACCCCAAAGTGCGACCTGTCAAGCAGTCGCTACGGCCCTTCAATGAAGAACGCCGTCGAGCAATCGCCGAGGAAGTGCAACGCTTACTCGCTGCCGACTTCATCCGGCCAATCAAATACTCCAAGTGGCTGGCAAACCCAGTCCTGGTCGAGAAGAAAAACGGGACCTGGAGAATGTGTATCGACTACACAAACCTGAACAGCGCCTGTCCAAAGGAGCAGTTCGTCCTCCCGCGGATCGATCAGATAATCGATTCAACCGCGGGTTCGGAGTCGCTATGTTTCCTCGACGCCTACTCCGGGTACAACCAGATCAAAATGGCTGTCGAAGACGAGGAGAAGACGGCGTTCATCACGCCATTCGGAGCCTTCTGCTACACCGCCATGACCTTCGGCCTCAAGAACGCCGGGGCAACCAACCAGCGATGCATGCAAGAATGCCTCGCGAGCCAAATTGGCCGCAACATCCACGTCTACATCGACGACGTGGTCGTGAAATCCGCTCGCCAAGGCGACCTACTCGCCGACCTGGCGGAAACCTTTGCCAATCTGAGAAGGTACAAGATAAAGCTCAACCCAGGCAAGTGCACCTTCGGTATACCCGCCGGACAACTACTGGGGTACGTCGTCTCCAAAAGAGGGATCGAGGCGAACCCAACAAATATCGACACGATCGCCCGGCTCGGCAAACCCGAGTGCCTGCGTGACGTCCAGAAGCTGGCCGGGCGAGTAGCGGCTCTCAGTCGCTTCATTCCCCGCCTGGGCGAAAAGGCGTTGCCCCTATACCGCCTGATGCGCAAGAACCCCACCTTCCAGTGGGACAAGGAGGCGGACGACGCGCTCCGCGACCTCAAAAAAGTGATACTCGCCGCACCACTACTCGCCGCCCCCGCCGACAAAGAACCTATGCTGGTTTACGTCGCGGCGTCCGAGCGCGTTATCAGTGCTGTGATGGTCATCGAACGACCAGAGGAAGGAAAGGAGCGCCCGGTTCAGCGGCCGGTGTACTACATCAGCGAGGTCCTCACCGAGTCGCGCCAGCGGTACCCACAGTACCAAAAGCTAGTATACGCGGTCTTCAGGGCTCAGCGGCGCCTGCCGCACTACTTCCAGGAGCACCCGGTCACAGTCGTTTCCTCAGCGCCACTGCACGACATCATCCACAACCGCGAGGCGACCGGGCGGGTCGCCAAGTGGGTCGTCGAGATCGGCACCCACAACATTAAATACGAGCCACGAAGGGCGATTAAGTCGCAGGCACTGGCAGACTTCATCGCCGACTGGGAGGAGGCCCAGCAGCCAGAGAAGCTGCCGTACCTCCATTACTGGAGCCTGCACTTCGACGGTTCCAAGAACGCGGACGGTGCAGGAGCGGGGATAGTGTTGACTTCACCAAAGGGCGACAAGCTCCGCTACATCCTCCGCCTCGAATTCACGCCCTGCACCAACAACATGGCCGAATACGAGGCCCTACTCCACGGCATGCGAGCCGCCAAGGAGATGAGCGTCAATCGCCTTCGATGCTACGGAGATTCCGACCTCGTCGCGGGGCAAGTCGCCGGCACCTGCGACGCCATCTGCCCTACCATGGCGGCGTACCGCCAAGAGGTGGATAAGTTGGGCGGCCACTTCACCGGCTACTCTGTCGAGTGGATCGACAGGCGAAAAAACGAGGAGGCCGACGCCCTCTCTCGCATCGGGTCGGCTCGACTCGCACCACCCGCCGGCGTGTTCCTCGACACAATCTCCAAACCGTCAGTCTCTCCCCCGAGGGAGATCGACATCGGAGTCCCACTCCAACCAGAGGCATCCTTGGTCGCAACCATCACCGAGCCAGACGACTGGACCAAGCCCTACATCGCCTACCTGGAAGCCGGCACCCTGCCAGCAGACGAGACAAACGCTCGAATGATCGCTCGCCGATGCAAGTCTTACACCATCATCGACGGCGAGCTACACAAGCGCAGCGTCACCGGCGTGTTCCAACGTTGCGTCCAACCAGCTGAAGGACGCAAAATCCTCCACGACATTCACTCAGGTGACTGCGGCCACCACGCCGCCGCTCGCTCCCTGGTCGCCAAGGCTATGCGACACGGCTTCTACTGGCCCACCGCACACGCCGACGCTGTCGACATCGTCCAGCGATGCGCCGGGTGCCAGAAGTACGCCAATCAGACGCGCGTACCGAGCTCAGCGCTCAAAACGATCCCCATCACTTGGCCATTCGCCGTATGGGGCATGGACATGGTAGGCCCCTTCAAGAAAGCCCCCTCCGGTTACACCCACTTGCTAGTCGCCGTCGACAAATTCACCAAGTGGGTGGAGGCCAAGCCAGTCCGGAAATGCGACGGGAAGACCGCCACCAAATTCCTACGCGAGCTCATATACCGCTACGGGTTCCCAAATAGTATCATCACGGACAACGGCACAAACTTCGCCAAGGGAGCAATGGCCGAATTCTGCGAAGAGCACCACATCCGGCTCGATCTCGCGTCAGTCGCCCACCCGGAATCTAACGGCCAGGCGGAACGCGCAAACCAAAGCATCCTCCACGGCCTGAAGCCGCGACTCCAAGTACCACTCGAGCGCACTGCTGGGTGCTGGGTCGAAGAGTTGCCCTCCGTCATCTGGGGAATCCGCACCTCGATTAACAGATCGACGGGATTCACTCCCTTCTTCATGGTCTACGGCGCCGAAGCAGTCATGCCCACCGACCTCGAACACGACTCGCCGTGGGTCGTCCATTATACGGAGGCCGCAAACGAACTGGCCCGCCAAGATGGGCTCGACCAGCTCGACGAAGCACGCGACCTCGCTCGGTCACGCACCGCCATCTACCAGCAAGGACTCCGTCGCTACCACAGCCGACGGGTGAAAACCCGCACCTTCCAGGAAGGCGACCTGGTGTTACGCCTCATCCAGGACAAGAAGGGCATGCATAAGCTCTCCCCTCCGTGGGAGGGCCCGTTCGCTATCGGGCGCGTACTCGGCAACGACGCCTACTACCTCATCGACGTCCGCGGGGACGGCGAACTCGACGTCAAGCGACCATGGAATGTAAACCTCCTCCAGAAGTTCTACTCCTAGAACCCCACACATGTACTCTCCAGTCGCTATGAAATAAAAGAAATGGTTACCGCAAATTGCGCCTACTCTCCATGACTTGTGCCACTCGCACTCGTAATAACAGCGGTATGCTAAAATGCAGAAGTCAACCTTTGGTACAGCGATCGGCACGGCTAAGTAGTGCGGTGTAAGAGCACTGAATCACTTCAGGTCTTGCATCGTCCATGAAAAACGCCAACCCGGAGCCCCATTGGAGTCGCCTAGCTCGACTGGTTTTACGAACCAAGACAACTGCCCTCGCTTCTCACAGCGACCTTGGTCCTCCGCATCCTCGGCATAGCGACTCGAACGGCTAAGTACCACGCTCGGGGACTGAATACCAGTTCGTCGCGATCGGTCAGGGAAAACGCCAAGTAAGAGAGCATGCCCGGGACTCGCCACGCGACTGACCCCACGGGCCAGGCAGGAGTGACGCGCTCACACCAACGCGCTAAGTCCTCAACCACCCTCGAGTCGCGCCTAGAACTACCAAGTACCACGCTCGGGGACTCGGCCACCCGACCCCGTTCGCGTACGGGAAAACGGTAAAGTACAGAGCACTCAAGGGAGTCGCCTTGCGACTGGCTCTTCGAGCTCGGGCGAGTCGACCAAATCAACAAAACACATGATAACAACACACATCATATACGAGGTAAACCCCACAAAAGGGCGGACGCGCTCGGGGACTCGTCCAAAAATCAATCCAAATCACACAAACAAATAGTAACATAGAAACGACGTCCCATTCAATCGCATATTGCATTGTCTTATGTTACAAAATATGCCCGTGTGGCAGAACTGCTGCTAACACTTCAAGGCAAAACTACCCTACTCTGCAGGCTTCGATGACGACTCGCCAGCATCCCGGCGATTACGGATGAACGCGGTGTACGGGTTTGATGGATACGTCGTCAGTTCACCCGCCATCGCCGCGCGAAAAGGCTGCTCGACCTTGAAGTCACGATGCGGTGGCTTGGGGTCGTTCGGCGCGATGACCGTTTCCTGGTAGGGCAGGAGGTCGCCCATCGCCCAGACACGCTCCGAGTACGTGGCGGCACGCTCCTGCAACTTGAGAACCTCGGACAAATCCACCGCGCCAGTCGACGATGGATACCCACTCGTCACATCGTCAAGGTCGAAATCCTCGGGGAAGTGGGCGAGTCCAAGAATCAGTGTCGTCGACGCTCCACGCCGAAACGCCGACCGCGTCATGAACTCAACGACCGCGGGCGCCTTCTCCAGATATTCCCACACCTTAACGAGGTCGCTGGGAATAACCTCTGTGGGCGACATTTCTTGAAGATAGGCGCGGATGCACGTCGCCGACAGCGTCGCCGAGTCGACGAGCATGCTTACGCACTGCTTCGCGTCGAACGAGCTCGCTTCTTCTTGGCTACCAATAACGCGACCTGCGAGAAGGAGACAATGATGAGTGCGACGGACACCACAAAAACCACAACTAACAGAAAGGGAAGATGCACTCACCAAGCAACGGGCGGGCGAGTCCCGTGATGAAGCACTGAAGCGACGTGTGGTCGTCCTGAAGCCCAGCAATAAGGACTTCCGACACCTTGCGATCCTCCTCCGCGGCCGCAATGGCGTCCTTAGCTCGCCCGTCCGCAGAGCTCGCTTCTTCTCTCGCCTCCCGCAGTTCGCGCTCGAGGTCGGCGACCCGCTGTTCAGCAGCGCCCAGAGCAGATCGCGCCGCCTCCAACTCACCAGCAGGGACAAGCTCCTGGCGAGCTTCCTCTGCCTTCGCAGCAACATCCTGGAGCTCTTTGTTCGCCTCCTGGATGGTGGCCAGCTCCTTCTCAGCACGCTGTTGCGCGGCCAGTCGGTCCGCCGACTCAAGCTGCAGACCCTGCATATCATCAAAAAGTCAGTAAAAACAAACTTCCTAAGTGCCCACCCGCTGAAATTTAGCGAGTGCGCACTCGGGGACTGGCGATCAAGAAATTCCCAAGTGCCCACCCCGCTGAAATTTAGCGCGTGCGCACTCGGGGACTGGATACGAAAATAAAAGACGAGAAAATTATAAGAATCAAGCCGCTGCAAAGCATCGACCTGATCCTCGGGGACTGGATATACCTGGATGGCTGCGCCAAGCATGCCATGAAGTTGCATCGCGTCCACGGACGCGAGTAACGCTGGCGTGTGCCCACGACGCTGGTCGACTTCAGCATCGGCGGTCCCCGGAGCGAGGCTCGGGGGCGCAGCCCCACTCGCCGCGGCCGCCTTGGTCACGAAGCGGGGGAAGGTAGCGATAGAGGCACCCGCTCCAAAGGAAGTCGCCCCCACCGTTCCAGGCAAGGAAACGCCCTCCTTCGTAGACGCGGCTGCCTCCACCGCGGGGCCGGCCGGCGCGACCGCCGTGTCGTCAGAGACGGTGACGATGTCGTCGCCCTTGGACTTCTTACTGCCATCCGCTGAGGCGACGACCTCGTCCGCTTTACTCTTACGGGAAGGATCCTCCTCGCTAGCGGTGGAGGGTACCTGGGCCACGGTCGGGTGGCCCATCCTTTTCACTCCGGTCCTGCACATCAGTCGAATCAATAAAGACAATCGAAATAGTTATGGAAAATAGGGAAGGCCGAACGCACTCACTTGGCGACTGGGATGAAACGTAGCCCTGTGCGAAGGCCGGCCGGTTTTTCCAGTTCGGGGCCCAGTTGGCGACTGAGCCCTAGTTCCAGGACGTCGCGTGCCCAAGACACGGACGGCTTCTTCGTCGTTGAGGCCGCGGCTGGCGCCTCTGGGATACCCTCGGCAGGGGCTTCCTCGCGAATTGGAGCCGCTACAGCCGGAGCCTCCTTGCGGGGCGAAGCCGCCCCAATCGGAACCTCCTTGCGAGGCAAAGTCGCCGCAGCCGGAGCCTTCCCTAGCCCAGAGACTGGCGCGAATGGCGGGGGCATCGAGGCCAGCGGCACTTCCACAGTCGGCGCGTCTAGCGCGGTTGTCGCTAGGGCCGCGCCGTCACCAGCCGAGCTATGAGCATCAGAGCTGCTCGTCGAGTGCGGCGGCGAGGCCATCCTCGGCGGCTTCGTTTTCCTCTTCGGGGGGGCTCGTTTCCTTTTCTTTCTTCTTCTTCTTCGAAGGAGTGGCCTGGCGCCGCGAGGTGGTTTCTGGGAGCTCGTCATCGTCATTATGACGCTCGAGGCTCCTGCTCGCTTCGATTTCGCGCTGACGTTGCCCGCGGGTTTTTCGGACCAGCGGGGAGATTTCCTCTTCGGACTCGTCCTCGTCGTCCTCGTTGCCCTTCACGGGTGGCGATTCGCCTGTATCCTGGGCGGATGGCCCCGGGCTTTCATCATCAGAAGGTGGGAGCCACCCTTCCACCACTTGGAATAGCTGCGATGAATACAAAACAGAATCAGAATTACCGCGATTGCATACGCTGCGACTGCGAACAAGGTAAAGAAATTACCGTTGGGGCCGGACGCTTCGCGGTGTAGGGGGCGACCCCGGCCTGTGCATCCACGTACACCGCCTGGGTGATCTTCTTCAACGCTGGGAGATAGTCCTCCAGCTTCCACTCGTCGAGGCAGGCTTTCGTCGAGTCTCCTCGGCCCGTGTACTGATACATGTAGTGGTCGCGTTGGGCGAGCGGAACGAGCCGTCGCCCAAGCCAGCAATTGTACAAGTTTATCGTCTGAAGGCCCTTCTTCTTCAGACCACGGATGGCCTGGAGCATCTCGTCAACGACCATCCGCTGGTCGTCGGAGAGCTTGCCGACCTGGAGATGGCGCGGCTCGGAACGATTGGCCGAGTACCGCGGGATCGCCGCCTCGTCCTCCGGGGTCGCCTCGGTCACGTAGAACCATGACTTCTTCCAGTCGCTCGCTGCTTTGGCGGGTAGCATCAGATCGAAGAAAGAAGCTTTGGACTTGAGCTGGAACGTCAGGCCGCCCGCGGCTAGCATTGGGCCGCCTGCCTCCTCGCGGCTGATCCGTCCATGGAACAGATCTTGCCACAAGGGAAAGTAGGGCCGGCAGCCCAAGTAGCACTCGCAGAACGCCACGAAGATGGCGAGCTGCTCAATGCTGTGGGGACCCAGATCTGAAGGATGGATCCCGTAGTAGGCGCAAAAACGCCGGAAGAACAAAGACGTGGGAAACCCTAGCCCCCGCTCGAGATGACTGGTGAAACAGACGAATTCCCTCTCTCGCGGGTTTGGGGTCGTTTCTCCGGCTGCGGGGATACGCCAACAGCCAGCTCGCAGGATTCCAGCCTCCTCGAAGGAGGCCAGCTGCGCCCTCGTGCACTTGGACCTGCCCCATGGTTCGGTGAGAAGGGCCATAGCCGAGAGGTTGGTTGGAGTTCGGAGGATTTCGGGTCGATTGGATCGCGGAGCGAAGGAAAGGAAATGCGCGCACTCGGAAGAAGTGGTGGGCAGTTGGCTCTACGATTGCCTGCCATTCCTCTTATATAGCGGGAGTTACCCGCCAAATCAGGGGGCCGTTACCGCGCGATGATTACGCCGAAAGTTACCGTTGGATTACCCCAACGGCTAGTTTGACCACACCTGACGGTCCAACTCCAGCCACTCGGCTCGCTGGGTCAATCGCTACGACCGCGTTCCACCGGCTCGACTCGCCCAAGACGCGACTCGGTTCACCGGATTTTCTTCTTCATACAGGAGCCCGCCGACGATTCGACTGGATGCCTACTTTGAAGCCGTATACTCCGACTGCCAGCAGCCACTTACGCCCAATCGACGACGGCCTCGGGGACTACTGATGGGGATACGCCTACTGGGGTATACTCAGCAGGACGTTTCCGACTGGCCCGAGGGCTGGCAAGTGGGCCTGCAGAACGGCGAGTGGATCAAAGCCCAGCAAGGTACCAAGCGACTGGAAGCTGAAGGCCCAGGCGAGTAGATAGGCCCAGTCGGACTAGGTTAAACGATTACCGAAGCTGTAACCGAATCGGTTGAGATATGTAAACCCTAGGGGAGGTGAGCCTATATAAACCTCCCTATGGGGTGAGTAGAGACACGTTCCCTCATACACCCAAGCGACTCGCCGCCTAGCCGCCGAGCTCGCCCTTTGTAACACCTCCACAATACAATCTAGCAGGAGTAGGTCTTTACCCTCCGGGGGGCCGAACCTGGGTAAAACCCTGTGTCTTTGCCCTCATCTCGCACCGCAGATGGCTGGCCGCCCTTGCCCCTCGTTCTACTACTCGCTGCCGATTGCAGCATCTGCCGTGACCATTCCCACGACAGGACTGGGTTTGCCAGCCACTTGGAGTATTTGATTGGCCGGATGAAGCCTGCAGCGAGTAGACGCTGCACTTCCTCGGCGATGGATCTGCGGCGCTCTTCATTGAAGGGTCGCAGCGACTGCTTGACGGGTCGCACTTTGGGGTCGGCGTTTAGTTTGTGCTCAGAGAGTTCCCTAGGGACACCAGGCATGTCAGAGGGCTTCCATGCAAAGATGTCCCTGTTCTCACGGAGGAACTCGATGAGTGCGCCTTCCTAGGCTGGGCTCATGCCCGTCCCGATCGTCACCGTCTGGCTGGAGTCGCCTGGGACCAGCTCGATGGTGCGGGTATGCGTCGTTGCCTCGAAGGCTGAGGTGTTGGCACCCTCCGAATTGGGCTTCTTGAGTATGGTGGGGTCGTCGTTGTTGACCCCGCTCGCGTATTTTGCGAGCTCGTCAGCGTGGTTGGTCTCTGCCGCAATGACGGCGTCGGCGAGTTCGGCTCCTTTGGCCTCGCACTCGGCAGCCATGTCGGGGTCGCCGTTGACGGTGATGACGCCGCGCGGCCCGGGGAGCTTCATCGCGTTGTACGTGTAGTGGGGCGCTGCCATGAACTTGGCGAACGCCTGTCGCTCCAGGACACAGTGGTAGGGGCTGTCGAAGGGTACCAGCTCGAAGACGATCCGCTCGGTGCGGAAGTTTGCAGGTGTGCCGAAGCTGACTGGCAGCATGACCTTGCCGATCTGGTACGCCTTCCGACCGGGGATGATGCTGTGGAATGTGGTGTAGGTCGTTTCGACCATCGACTACGGGAGCCACAGTCGCCTAAAGGTGTCCAGGTACAGGATGTTGATGGAGCTGCAGCCGTCCATCAATGTTTTGGGGAGCCAGTAGTCTCCCACCTTAGGCTTGACCACCAGGGCGACTCGGCATGGGTACTCGATTCGTGGCGAGTGGTCCTGGCGGCTCCAGGTGATGGGCTGCTCCGACCAGTTAAGGAACTGGGGAACGTCCACCTGGGCCACCGCGTTGACGGCGACGGCACGGGCGATGACCTTCTTCTCGCGCTTCGTGTTGAAGCCTGTGAAGGTGTGGAGCGAGCCGGCCACACTGCCGAATTTTTCCGCCGTTTGGCGGGTTGTTGTCGGGGTCCTCCCGCGCTCGCTGTGCCTTCTCGATCTCCCTGAGAGTGTGGCAGTCGGCGGTCATGTGTGTGGCGGGCTTCCCTTCCCTGCTGTGAAACGCACAAGGTTGGTCGGGGTCGAACCTTGGTTTCGCCTTGTAGTGCCGCCGTCGCGGCGGAAGCTCTTGGGCTCGCGCTGCGTGTGCCCGGCGTTGGAGACGAAGTCAACTCGCTCGTCACTGCAACGCTTGCTGGTGAGGCGAGTGTTGTTGTAGCGTAGGTCGGACCGTCGTCCGTTGTCGTTGCCGCTCGTGCGGTGTTGGCCTCCCGACTCATCGTCGGTTTCCTGGTTTGGATCTTCCTCCGCGTATCTTTTGGCGATCTCGAGGAGGTCCGGTATGTTGTCGAGTGTGCGAGAATGTCGCTTGAGCTTGGCGACCAAGGGCTCGTAGCGGCACGAGGTCTTGAAGCAGTGGATCGCGGTGTCCGGGTGGATGCCGACCGCGTTGTACCACAGCTCTTGCCACCGCTGGACCCAGTTGCGGGTCGACTCGTGGGGTCCCTGGACGCATCGTTCCAGGTCCTCGATGGTGGTGGCGCGCGTGTAGGAGCACTCGAAGTGCCTGACGAAGGCATCTCGCATCTCATCCCAGGAGTCGATGCTATCCTGGGGAAGGGTGTTGATCCACTGCCTGCACGTTCCCTCCATCATCAGGGGGAGGTAACGGGCGGCTAACAGGTCGGTGTGGCCAGCGATCCCCATTGCCATGAGGTAGGTGTCTAGCCACACGGAGGGGTCGTACTTCTCTATTTCCTTCGGCGCTTTGAAGTTCGCCGGATATTTTTCGCCTCGGATCATTGGTCTGGAGCACCGGGGCCCGAGTCG